>VXAZ01000475.1:1098996-1219185 GCA_013399875.1 Gymnorhina tibicen
AAAAAAAAAAAAAGAAAAACTTTACCTGCTATAATTCATTCTTCTCGTAATTCTTGAGTCTCAGATTTCTCCTTTCTTTTACATTTTTAAACAACAGGTATAATGCACACACGAGTTACCTTCTGATGCATTTCTCTGTAACCCATTCTTGACCCAAAGATCTTCATCTTTGTAAGCAGCTTCCACAGTACAGGTAGCTCTTCCAGAGCACTACTGAAACACACTGCAAACAAGTTTTTTCCCTAACCTCAGGGAGATGGACTACGGATTAAGGAAGGGGAATTTCTCCTTAGTTTTGTCTTCAGCACGGTAAGTACAACAAAGTAATCTCCAATACCTGTTGAGCAGGTGAAAGCCATTGATATTTCTGTCCCAGAGCACTTTGATACTTTCAAGTAAGGCAAATTCAAAGTCCCTCAAAACCAACAGCAATACTCATTTCCTCCACAAACATCAATGAGCTTAAGTTAAGGTGTTTTTACATTTATATTTTCCGTTATGTGCAAGGGAATACGCCCAGGCTTGATTTTTGTAAGTTTCTGATAATGTTCTTCAATGTCAAAGGGTAAAAATGTTAAGGAAAGCACACCAAATGGACAGTGACCATCAATGGCAAAGCACCAGGCTGTCCTACAAGAGCTAAGTCTGCACAAGCAGAAAAATATGAAAAGGCTTCTGATTGACTGCCACCAATTTTAAAATCTTGTCCAGAAAGTCATTAATTGACCTCAGTCTATAGATCCTTGTCAGAAACAGAAACAGGTGGAAAGTACTAAATTAATCGTATTTAGAGAAACATTCCTCTTCTATTGCCTTTCCCTCAAAATAATTCAGAACATTTTAAATTTAATGAACAAACCCTAAAAAATGCATTAAATGCAATTTCTCTCTCATCAAAAAAGCTGGCCCTTGCAGCAAACAGAGCTCTCTGGAAGGGCTGGTCACAAGAGTATTTATTAGGTGGAGAAATACACAGGATTATTTTCCCTCTTTTTTTTTTTCCAGCTATTTTTTAATTTCATTTTTAATGCGTTGTTCAGAATTTTGCTTTGCAATTCTCTGAACCTACCTTGTATTTTCAGGGTATTGGCTGCTGTTAAAGCCCTATATTGCTTTCATAGACCTTATAAATTTGGGTGCGGGGTTATTTTTTTGCAATTCAGCATCTGAGTATCTCAGTAATTCCCAAAGTTAGCAAATGATTCTGTATCAGCTGCACTGACATTAGAGAGTAGCAAAGCAAGGGTCTGTGTGGAAGTTATCTGTCAACAACAAGGTAATTTCTCTGGCAGCAGGAGGGCAAACAGAAGAGGAGATCCCTTTGCAGTTTGTGACAACGTGAACCTTCAATAGGTGATAAAACTATACTGAAAAAAAATCTTATGTTGGGAAAAGACACCATAAGCGGTGAACTGCAAATACAAGGAACAACAAGCACTGCCTGTTCAAAAGACTCCACTATGTTTTGAATCACTTTGTGCTGTGATTTACTTGTGGTATAAACACACATATATGCACACACATTCCCATCCCTCACTTGCACTCCCAATAATAGCAAAAATAAACATGAAAAATAATATTAAAAAACTCTGTATTCAGTAATATTCACACCAAAGTATATGTATAGATATATCCATTAAAATTATGAACATTTCTAAATATATTTTATGTATCATACATATATTTATATGTATAATTACATATCCACAGAAGTCGTCTTGCTGTGCTAAAGCCAGCAGTAAAAGCAAAAACAGGTTTCACGATAGGACACCCATATATGCATATGTACTGGCTGTTTGGTTTGTGAATTTATTTACAAGTTAACTATATCATAATAAATGCTTACTGTTCTATTGTACAAACGTAATAGTAAAGGTTTAGGTTTGTTTTTTAAATACAAAGACTGCAAATGAATACATGAAAAAAATTACACACCATGTACAGTATTTATAATTTATAAATGCAAAGTTAAGACCTCTTTAAATTATTGCACTTGCATATTTTTTTACAAAGATAGTTTATATGTATCATATATATATATATGTGTGTGTAAATATATATATATATAAAACAAATTTTTCAGCTCACTAAATGTAGTAAAGTTGAATGTTGTTACCTTGAAGTTCTTTCTTCTTCACATAACAGCCCAACCTGAATTTGGAATATTTATGAAACTACTCTACAAATCAGTTTGATCTACCCTAGAAAGCAGTCCGTTATTTTAGGTTTTTTTGATAGAGTATACACCCGTATTACAATCGAGCACAGTTTTTGGTCAGAAAGCAAACAAAAGTTATGATGTGCCTTTGCTAGACTGGGATATATAACCTAAAGTTTGAACATGAACTTCCTTGTAGTAGTGTGCAGAAAGCCTTTTCTGTGTTTAGAATGAATAAATTAATTGTTCCACTTCATAGAACTGGTCCAATATCACAGTGTTTGAGGCAAATGCATTACTTCAAGAGGGTCATGATTGATTTGAGCATCTAACAATCTCTATTTTTTAACATTAACAGTGCTTTTTGCTACTCCTACAATTTTAACACTAAATGCTCTAAGTGCAGTCACAGCAAACTGATCCCACTGTTTTAAGTTTAAACACAGGAAAGAAATCTGTGCCACATAAAAAGATGAATGCCACTCTGCATGTCCTCCCCAATTTAATATGCTTGATCATACACTCCATCTAAAAAAACCCTATTTCATTTCTCTAATGGTCACTTATAGAAAAAGTATTACTGCCATGAGTTGAACCATTACAGTAGAATGTTGCAAAACCATGAAAAATTCATAGATTAATTGTAACAATGGAATTTGTCATGCTGTAATAAAATATGCAACATCTCAGATGAGTATCATGCTATGTCAACTATTTTTCTCACTTAGTGCATACCTTTCAGGCACCGTTTCATAGTACATTACAAATGCTCAGTTACAACTTCAAACAGTGCTTTTACATTTACTAGACATAGGAGGGAAAAGCAGCTGGAATTATTATCAAGAAAAATGCAATTCTAGGAATATAAAATCTAACATTTCTAGGAAAGGAAAGATCTGTCAAGGTTTTTACGCATTCTTTTGGGCAAAATCAGTTTTAGTAGGACAAAAATGCAAGGAGGACTGACTTTTGACAATTTAACAATGAATCATGTCTTACAAACCTAGATGTCTTACTCTATTGTGAGTTCAAGTATAGAACTTTGAACAATTAAATCTCAACATGTCTTTGAGCCATTAAATTCAAATGCAGCTCCAAAGTTCTAATTTTTGATGGGTTTGACTTTGGAAGTGCAGGTACAAGTCTTTTTCTACAAAATATTTACACATACAAATCTGTACTCTGTAAATCCTAAGACAGACTTGTATTTGCTTAAAAAACCCCAGCCTGTCATGACTATTTTTGTCGGTCTAGGTCCTAACAAGGAGTAACATTTTGTTATGGCCTTTCTCTTTTTACACACCAGGAAATCAAACCAAACCACAGCCACTGGAGCCAATTTAAAAACATTCTAGTAGACATTGTACTATAGCAAACATATATTTTAAAGTGGTTTGGATAGTGCTATATTAGACACAGTAGCTGATTCACTTGAGACATTAATAGAACAACTTATTGCCAATTTCACAAATTTGCCAGGGAAACAACGCTCTCTATCAGTACTTATAAACTTCAAAACATAACATCTTGTGTGATACTGCCAAATATTTTTAATGGTAGGAAGAAGAACTAGTGAAGTTATCTTTACTGTCCGTGAGTAAAAGATGAATGAAAAGCTTTCCATACTCACAGACAGAGCGTGATTAAGGAATGCTTTTGCAATGCTTTTAAGATGAGCATTTTTAAATGGAGAGGGAAAAAAAAGGGAAAATAATGGCAAATATATTTAAAGCAAATATGCTTAAGCAAATATACTTAGCCCACAAAGGAAAGGAAAACATTCCATCCAGTTGTTGGGGTATCTGAATTTCAAAAAGCATTTTCATAGTCACCATAGATTTAGATAATTTCCATGTAAATTAGGAACAGTGGATTCTGTCTCAAGTACTTAGTGGATGAAAGGTTGCATCTGCATTATTTAGCTGAAACATTATTTAGCTGAAAATGGCTAAGGAGGAAAGTAGAGGACATAGCATGAGATACTATTCTTTCTACTTTGGTGTAATTGTTTCCTGCCATATTTTTCTTTTTTTTCCGTTTTGTTCTTTTTCAATTCCAAACCAGTTTGCTGTGATTACCACAGAATTTCTGCACTTAGAATTGGTAAGGGAAACTGAAAAAAATGATGGGGCTGTTGCTAGGTAACATGCATCACACAAATAAGATAACTTCATATTGAATTCTCAGCCTGTGGGATCTCTATGTACAGCAAAGGCTTAGGTGCATTTATACATTATGCGACTACGGATCACGTACTGTACACATATACAGATACTGGCATGTGCTCGACCATAACAGAAGGCAAAACTCAAGAGGCCAAGTTGCTCACATGGAACCCAAAAGCTGGCATGCCTATTAGAGCAAGAGAGCCCAAAAGACAGGAGATGGAAAAAGAGAACCTGTGTTCTGTCTTTAGGTCACTGCCATTACTCGTTGCAGTTACACAATGGCCATGTTATCACGGAACCTCTACAAGAGTGCATTATCTGTGAAAAAGCACATAATGCAGTATAGGCTGTATGTGAAAGGTGTGCAAAGACTGTTTTCACCTACTGTGTGAATCACTGTGAAGATTTTTTTCTCATTATTTTTAAGAGAAAGACAAAGGCAAAATAATTGTTGTGAAACATACTCTGTACAGTTGCACTAAATTTAAAAGAGTGGCATTACATGTAAGTCTGTGCGTAAGTTTGTAAGGCTGAGGCCTAAGACAGCACAGAACTGTAAACACACCATTTAGTGTACTTTTCTTCAGTCAGCTATTCTTTCACTAAGAAAGGCATTTCTAAACCTGGAAATTTTGCTAACTAGGGGAAAAAACAAACAGACAAATGGAGAAGTTTCCTAGTTTCACTCATCTTGGGATGGGCGGAAAAAGCAGTAGAAGACATGCAGTGTTACTGTGCAACACAAAAGCTAGTCAACACAAACACATTTTTGATTTATTGTGATGATATCACAATCTCTCTTATCAGACCTGACTTTTCTGACAAGGCTTTTGTTCCCAGCAGATAGCATACTTCAGGTATGTCTCTAATATCTTTTAAAATACAGCTCAGTAGGTAGAAATAAAAATGATGACTTTACTTAATTGTGAGCTAGGCAAGGAAATCTTTGCTGTCACATTTAAATTTTAGTCTGCTATTTCTGTCACTATGGACACAAAAACTCCAACCTGAAACTCCCTCTCATATCGGAGATAATTATCCAGTACTTCCAGTGTTTTAAGGGAGGAGTTGTCTAGGTTTAAAAAACATCCTAAAGAACAAAGCACCATCACTAGGTTCTATCAACACTTCCCTTGTGAGTGACAGACAACTGGCATCATGATGCTTAATGAAGTACTTTAAAACTTTAACCTGAATGTTGGTTTTCCTTTAGTTTGCAGCAAGAGAATTCACTGTAACCTAAGCATAATTATAGTCTCCAAGGATTCTGCTGGAGTTCAAACTGATTACAAGTAGATCACACATAAACATTCACAATAGCAATGGGTATATTGTTCTATTTATAGCCAAGAACTCCCAAGTGACACTGGTGTTAAAGCCAGCCACAGTACGGTATAATAAAAGTACCATTGAAACCCTTACTAGAAAGATACAATTTAGAAGTACCCCATAAGATTCCCCCCACCCCCATCAGTTTTAAATTAAGGCCTCAGCAATGTAGCCCATGAGATAAGGCCAGTCTTTTATATTCACAAGTTGTAAGTTTTGATAGCTGACTCCAAAACATCTGGGTTGTCATTTTCCTTCTGTTTACGTTGTGTCACTGGTGTAGGTCAGGAGATTGGCTGCCAGAGTCACTTAGCTGAGGTAACTCCATGGATGTTACCTTCCTAGGCAGGTCTACTTCTTAGATAGCATTTTGCAGCTTTCCTTTTTTTTTTTTCTTTCTCCAAATAAAAATGAAACAAAACAAAAAACAATCCCCAAAACAAGAAGGGGTGCTTTTCAGGTTAAAGCAATCTGTTGCTGCTGTTCAGTCATCAATCTTCACAGGAAGAGAATCTGAGGTCCCAGGAGCAAGGGATTGAGAAGAAATCCATATAGAGGCTTCCTCACCTCTCGTTACTTTCTCCCATTGGTTGAGATTGTCCCTGGAGTTGCAAAAAAGTTGAAGGTAAGACACTGTTCATAAGTTTACTGGGATTTATTTCTTCCTCACAATAATTTCTGCTGTACTATACTTTAAGACTTATATTTTTGTAAGTATATTTATATTAGTATTAGTATGTCATCAGGATTTTATCATCTATACATTATTTCAGCCTTCAACTTCAGTTATCCCATTTTTTAATTCTGTCTGACTCATATCCATATTAACTCTATATTAGCCTACAGCACAGCTTCCTTCCCCAAGGCAAGCCCTGAAGCTAGAGGCTACCACCTGCTTCCATGACAAATTCATAGCCCTCAGGGCTACAAGAAAGCCCAGCTGTGACCCAAGAGAGACATGTCTGCAGAGACTCTGAAACAGCACTCTGGAGACAAGCAACACTTGGACTTTCACACTTTGGACTTCAGGGATTTTACCACAGCAGATTTTACTTCAAAACCAGCAAAGAAATCAGGACTTTCGCCAAGAAGCTTCCCTCATTGGAAACCACATTAAGCTTTCTGAAACTCCTGCACATGGGCTGCCTGACAGTATATAAAATGTTGGATGCCAATATCATAGTATCAAGTTTCAATTACTATTGTGGTAGTCACATTATCAGTCTACTACATTTAAAGGGTACACCTTTAGACATAAATTTCTTTTAGTGTCTCACAGCCTGGCCAATCCTTAAATTCAAAATTCAGTTCATAAGCCATAAAATGAGGAGAAATTAGGCTGGCAATGTTCTAATGATCTGAAGGGGGTACAAACCCATAGTCTTACTTGCTGTACACTAGTACCACTCTAGTGACTGGGAAGTCTATATGCAACAGTGAACCGTAATTGCAACCTATGGCCAAATCTCCGCATTCAGTCTTCAAGCACAGAGAGAGAGAACAAAACAGTTTCATTTTCGTACTGTCAGATCCCTAGTTACTAAAACAACAGTTCTTAGATGCCTTCAGTAAACAAACAGGATGACAACAGTACTAAAATGTGTCCCATGATATGTGTCATACAATGATATTACATCAGAATTTAAGTGGCAGAGCTCCTCTGATTTTTTTGTCACAGCCTTGCCAAAACATTTGCTAAACCAGCAAATATTGATCTGAAAGCACAGTGTACAGGTAAAAAGAGAAAATATTGCATTTTCTGCGGATGGTGGAAGAGAGGATCTGATGGAGACTACCAAAGAAAGCTGGTGCCCTCTAGGGTAACACCTACACCATTTTCTGCAGGAAAATGCTCTGCCAGTGCTTCAGGCCAACTGGAAGTTATGAACCCAGCATTAATATGTCATTGAACCTCAGCACCAAGGATCAGAAAAAATGGAGCATCTCCAGTTCTATCTCCTTCCTGGAACTGGGAAGGTAATGAGAATTGCAGCCAAAATATATTTAAATTATACCAATTTCAGCAAGAATTGAGAGACCCAAAAGCACTAGGGAAATAGTTTTAAATTATTTGGTCTGAAATAACAGAAAAAAATAAATCACTTCATCCTCCAAATAAATACATTACCATATATTTATACTTTGGTAGGCCTACTGAGTACATGGGCTACAAAACTTACATAAGACTTATTCTGAACACTGTAACACAGGTGGCTAATAGTTTTGATCTACACAGAATGACAAAAAAGCATTTCAAAATGTAGAATAAATTACCAGACAAGAAAACCTTCTAGACTGTTAGCTGCCACCTTACTTTAGGGAAATCAGTGTTAGATATTTTATTTTAATTTTTTTGTAAGATATATATAATACGATTCATTTGCCTTTGAGCTCCCAATGAAGCCCTGGCTCCTAGTGTCTGGAATAAATGTCCAGATGCTCTAAAAATAAAAACCTTGATGCTGACATGCTGCCTTGGCTGCTTTTGCTGCTATTATTTTCAGCTGGTGTCTAAGTTGCAAAGAACTCAAGGACACAGCAGCTTAAATATTGTGTTCCAAGAATGAGCACTGCTGGTGAAGGGGTGATATCAAAAATTGGTTCAGTCAGCAATTAAGGAAACACCAAACAAGAATGAGGCTGTTTGCTTCTGATCACACCAAATAGCAGTTACCCATCAAAAATGAAGGAAAAACAAAAGTGTAGTGCATAATCAGCCATTTGAAACACTCTGGAGTATTCTAGACCCTGCAGTAACATCAATTTTTTCTAACTGAGCACCTGAAGTTATATCTGTATTCTGATTTCCTATTCTCCATCTCCAAATCTTAACCCCCAAACTTCCTCTTCATTCTTTTAAAGACAAAGCAGAGGGTAATTTCAAGGCTAAGATAAAACTACCAAACTGCTCCTCAGAAGACTTTTTGCCAGGGTTTGGATTTTCAAGAAGCTCTTTAGTCCTGCAGAGACTTTATCTACACATCTCCACTCCAGTTCTGCACCAGCACAATCTAAATTAAAGGATACAAAACAGCAAGACAGGGAGCTGTCTGGACAGAGCTCTATCCAGCGTGGAGACTGTGCCTGTGTAGCTTTCAGAAGTATCATTATGGCAATTTGAATTACAAACAACAAACATAATTTCTGGAATAAAAAAAATTCCTATTATCTCTCCCAGGGGTCTGATTGATTTTACTTCAGACATCACACCTTCTACAGAGAAACCAACTCTTGAAAAGAGGTTCATGCTTGATCTTCGGAATTAAGGAGAACCTTTATCTAGAGTACATATTTATGTAGGTGTTTGATATCCACAAATCAACTTTAAATATCCTCATCTGAGTTTCAAAAGATGAACCACTGACTAAAACAGGCCACTTTTGCAAATAAGCCTCATTGGGATATCCATGTGGCCAGATATGTGCCTTCCCAGATTGCTGCTCCTATAAAAGATACTGTGCAGTCTTAAGCATTCAACCTAGCCTCTCTAAGCCCCAGTTTCCATTAAGTGGAATAACAGCTTGATTTTGATCAAGTCTTTACTGTAAGCGTGGTGAAGCACTGGAACAAGTTGCCCAGAGAAGCCATGGATGCCCCATCCATGGAAGTGTTCAAGGCCAGGTTGGATGGAGCTCTGGGCCCTGTTCTGCTGGAAGATGTCCATTCGCATGGAGGGCAGACTGAACTAGATGATGTTTAAGTCCCTTCCAACCCAAACCATTTCGAGATTCTATGATTTTCTTGGATAAACCAAATACATTATTTAGTCTCTCTCTACTAAGATGTCAAAACATTCTTTCAGCTCTTTCTTTATGTTCTCTTGTTTGCTCATGTCTTTATCTACTCTTCTTAAAGCATAGACACTAAACAAAATTCCAGCTCTAGCCCCATTAATGTAATAACTACAGAGGTATAGTCTCCAATCCTCCTGAATATTCCTTGCATATCCATCTAAGGGTTACACAGCCATGCCCAGCAGAGGTACATTAGAGGCAGCTATTAATGGTGCCTCCTAGGTACTCACTGTTTTTCATAAGGTAGTCCTCTGTACCACTGACACAGACCTACATATTCTTCTCATAGCTATATGAAAGTGTTTTTGTGTGAACGAAATTGTTTTGCTAACTACTACATTAATTTCAAGGCATTTGTCTGTTACTTAACAGAAATAATTTAGTCCACAATATCAGGAAAGTGACAGAGAAGGTAGCTCTGCCATACAGGACAAAGAAAAAGTTCAACGTAAGATAGAATTTAAGGACCACAACAGAAGAAAAAAGATGAGAGAGCACTAGTAAGAGTATAGAAAAACAGACCTTTAACCACTCGGTATGACTAAAGATTGCTGGCATTTTATGAAACAACTGGGATTTTCTAGAATTAACCTGAAACCAGAACATTTTCATGAAGCATACACTAATTTCAGAATTTTTGTCAGGGAAGATTGCTAAGGCCCAGGATATAATTACCAACAAAGCAATTCACCATCATTCAAGTGTAGAAGCAGCCAACTGCTTCTACAAGGCAAGGACTCTTGCCTCTTTTCCAGAGCAACCCAAGCTCCATACCCACTGTGTCATAGGAGAAAGTTACATTTGCCTCTCCCACACCCCAATGTTACTACTCTTATGCTCCCAAATACTGAATATTTTCTGGATATTTCTTTTTCTGGTTTTTAACAAAAAAGATCTGATATGAAATAAAACCACATGCTAAACCCACATTTTTTTAATTAAAGAGAATACTAGGAAATTTTTGTTGTGAGAACCACATTGATGTAAAAGGGACACAGAGGGAAATTGCACTGAACAGAGATGTATAAACACTGAACTGTTTCTCTCTAAATGCTTTTGGCATCCAACACATTTTAATCAGCTGTGTCTGCAGATCTACAGTGGATAGTCCCAGACAGTAGTTACCACCTCTGGGTTTCTGCATAGATTAATGTGGGATGTGTATCCCTGTTAATGTTCATGCAAATTCTAAAATGAAAAGTCTGTATTTCCAGACAAACTTGCAAGCACTCTTGCTTTTTCTTTGACCAAGCTACAAGCTATGCACGCTTACTCACCTGCATGCTCGGAGTAGTGGCCCAGTTGGAGGAAAGATCTGTGCAAGGGTGGTGTAACATGGGATGGCTACAGCATTGTAGAACCCAATCTATGAAAAACAAGAATGAAAAAAAATACATGTTGCCAAACTTCAACACTGGAATCTAACAGCCAGCTAGCTCAAAGTTCTTTACTTAATTACTACTTATATTAGTTATTCACACTTCTGCGTCTCCTTTTAATATCCAAATACTTTAAAATAAGCAGCAACAGTGAAATCTTTGGTAATTACAAGCTGCTTACACACCTTTCTTTTATGACCAATACGACTGCTTCAGGTAGAGCTTTGTACAGAATCTTTTATTATTCAATTGATTAATTTTATTTGTTCAGGATATGTCTAACTGTTTGGTGTCAGTAGTGGCGGGAAGTAGGTGGAGATGCTAGAGACATTTCTGCAAACATTATTTATGTGATGATTTTATTTTTAAAAAAGGAAAGTTGTGCAGCATTCACAAAATATGGTCAGATTCTGGATTGTTCTGATGTCCTTCAGGGTATGCATCGCACAGCTCAAAGTACTTAAAATGCTGGGGCCTTTCCACATTTGTGAATGGTGTGCACTGTGATCAATAACTTGCTTCTCAGGTATGCAGTTCAATAATATATTTTTACCATTATCATAATTGGAGACCACCAAATGAGAACATTTTTAATGATATCTGACTCATACAGGCTTAGGGGCCCATGATGAGGTGGTGAGAAGGCAAGGCTACATTCATATGGGATGTCTGCTCACCCACACTATTTCACATCCTTCATTGTTTTCTTCCTATTTGTTTTGGGTTTTTTCTTTTCTTCTTGTTGCTTGTTTTTAAGGGGGTCTATTTTATTTCAGTGGAAAAAGGAGATTACTCCATAATTATCAAAAATTAAAATGGAATATTAGAGATGGTCACATGTAGACCTTCTGGCTCAATGAAAATAACAGAATCAAAGAATGAGACGAGTTGGAAGGAACCCTCAAGGACTATCGAGTCCAATTCCTGGCCCTGCATAGGCCCATCCCAAGAGTCACACCATTTGCCCAAGAGCACTGCCCAAACACTTCTTGAACTCTCTCAGGCTGGTGCTGTGACCACTTCCCTGGGGAGCCTGTTCCAGTGCCCAACCACCCTCTGGGTGAAGAACCTTCTCCTAATCAACCTAAACCTATTCTGACACTCCCTCAGGTCCTGTCACTGATCACAACAGAGAAGAGATCAGTGCTTGCCCATCCTCTTCCCCTTCCCCTCACAAGCTGTAACTGCAATGAGATGTCCCCTCAGTCTCCTCTTCTTCAGGCTGAACAGACCAAGTGACCTCAGCTGCCCTTCATGAGGCTTCCCCGCAAGGCTCTTCACCATCTTTCTTGCCCTCCTTTGGACACACTTTAATAGTTTAATATCTTTCTTATATTTTGGCACCCAAAACTGCTCCCAGCACTCGAGGTGAGGCCACTCCAGTGCAGAGCAGAGTGGGACAATCCCCTCCCTTGCCCGGCTGGCGATGCTGTGCCTGATGCACCCCAGGACACGCTTGGCCCTCCTGGCTGCCAGGGCACTGCTGGCTCATGTTCAACTTCCCACCGACCAGGACCCCCAGGTCCCTTTCTGTGGCACTGCTCCCCAGCATCTCATTCCCCAGGCGGTCCATACATCCAGAGTTGTCCCATCCCAGGTACAGAATCCAGCACTTTCCCTTGTTGAACTTCATATGGTTGGTGATTGCCCAGCCCTCTGATTTTATTGAAGTCTCTCTGCAGGTTCTCTCTGCCCTTGAGGGAGACAACAGCTCGTCTCAGTTTTGCATCATCTGTGAACTTGCTCTGTGTCCCTTCCAGTCCTGTGTCCAAGTCATTTATGAAGATGTTGAAGAGCACAGGGCCAAGGATGGAGCCCTGTGGAATCCCAGTAGTGACAGATCCCCAGTCTGATGTCACCCCATTCACTGTAACCCTTTGTGCCTGACCCATAAGCCAGCTGTTCACCCATAAAACAGAAAAAAACTTTTAGCTACAGGCTGAAACAACCACTTACTAAGACAAAAGTGTTATTGACACTTGTAAAAATTTAAGGTGATGGTGGTCTTAGCTAGAGCTACAAGTACAAAAAAGGGAACAAGTGATGACTGCAAAGACCACATTGTCATTTAAGCAAAAATTTGATAATAAGTTTTACAAGTTTTCCACTGCTACTTTAAAAAATAGCATCGTTGCATGCACAACATAGAATTCAGCAGTCTGAATAACCCAATTTCAAAGGCAATATTCACTAATATTATATAAATACAATGTTTTTTCCATACATGTTTTATGTATAAACATGTACTCTTTTACCGACAGGGTTCATACCTGACCCTGAGGGACTTCATCTTTCTTATCTCTGTCCATCATAGGAATAGGTTGAATACCTGTTTTCTTCATTTCATCGCCCTGGAAAAAAGTAGAGAGAGAGATTAGGAAAACAAAACCAAGATTATTGAGACCTGAATTAATTTCCATCTTTTATTCTATGTCAATCTAAAAATCCAGAATTTAAAATAACATGTGGTAGCACTCTGAGGCAAACTCAGAAAAATGCCTAAGGAGAGGTTCATTTTGTACATTCACCTAAGTGATAATGTAAATAGCAGATTCTGTCAGTGCACACACATTTTCCTTGTTTCCAAGTGTGTCTCCATAATAAAAAGCAGCTGGAAGATTAAACCCAAAGAAACCATTCTATTCTGTTCTATTCTAGTCTCATCTTTCAAAATATCTGTTTAAAGCACCATAATACAATGACCAGTAGAACACAACTCACCCATCCAAGGAAAAGCTGAGTAAGCCAGATGAATTTACAGTGTGCCCTCTATGTCAAAAATTTTGTGGTTTTCACCATGCTGCTTTGAAGAAGCTCCCTGTAAAACAGCCTTCTTTTCTTTCAAGTATGTTATCCCTCTAGATTCATGAGAGGAATACTGGGAAAAACAAAGTGTATCCAAAGACCAGATATATGTAAGGAACAAGAGAAAACTCTCTCCTTACATTTCACCCATTACCAGCAGAGCAGCTAAAACACATTTCTGAGCCCTACACTGGACCTTGAAAAGATTACTTCTCAAAAATATGTAAGTAGCTCGCTACTTTCTGTAACAAATAGAAGTTTTCCAAGTCTTATGCCTCAACTGCATTGTCAAAACACCACAGGCAACTACAGTGACTACTGCAATGACTGCTTTTGGTTATTGCCCATGTCTGAGATTCCAAAGTGGTCTTCAATGGACTAATCTTACACATTGGGTTTTCTTGGCAGGGTTTTGGTAGTGGGTTGTGAGAAGATGCCAAAAGCTTCTGTGAGGATATTCCAGAAGCTTCCCCCATTTTTTAACCCAAGAATTTTTTATCATCCTTGCAGTACAGTATAATTGGTTTATATACTGCAGAAAGGGTTTAACAGTTGCCTCATATCTCACAAAAAAAATCACAACAGACATATTTATACAAGCTTGTAATTCTATATAATTGATGAGCAACGTATTATTTTGCTTGAATTGTAGCAGTCTGGGAAAGCTTCATGCTGAGTGATATGAAGGCAGAACTTAGTTGAAGACACTAGCTATACTGGGCTTTGGAAAAAAAATCACTGTGACATACCACAAAATTGCTGCTACCTCTTCTACAGCTATTGTCTTAGTTAATGATTGCACAAAGAAGAAATACTATAAAACACTCTGATTACATCACTCAACATATTAAGATGATGAATTCAAGTAGTTATTAGAAGCAGTAGTCTATCTTACTTTTAGAACTGTAATATTCTATCCTACTTGTAACTTATCATGCTGGTTTTGGCTGGGGTAGAGTTAAATTTCTTTGCAGTGGCTGGTATGGGGCTGTGTTTTGGATTTGTGCTGAGCACAGAGTCGATAATATAGAGATGTTTGTGTTATTGCTGAGCAGGGCTTGCACAGAGCCAAGGCCTTTTCTGCTTTCCATACTGCCATGCTGGTGAGGGAGCTGGGGGTGAATGGGAGTCTGGGAGGAGACACAGCCAGGACAGATGACCCAAAATGACCAAAGGATATTCCAGGCCATACGGTATCATGCTCAGTATCTAAAGAGAGGGGAAAAAGGACATGGGGGAGACATCTGCAGTGATGGGGTTTGTCTTCCCAAGTAACCAGTACATGTGATGGGGCCCTGCTCTCCTGAAGATGGCCAAACACCTGCCTGCCCATGGGAAGCAGTGAATTAATTCCTTGTTTTGCTTCGCTTGTGTGTGCAGTTTTTGCTTTCCCTATTAAACTGTCTTTATCTCAACCCATGAGTTTTCCAGCTTTTACCCTTCTGATTTGCTCCCCAGTCCTGCTGGTGGGGGAGTAAGCAGCTGGCTGGGGTTAAACCACAACACTTATGTAACATAACCATTCAATCTAGTTAAATATACTTTTCTAGAGGTAACCTTTTTCCCAACTAGGTAACAATTCCTGCAGTGAAACACAATCTAATCTTTCTATACCCGTGGCTGGATCTCTCAGCCATTCTGACTGGATCACAATAGATTCAACTTCTACTGTGCCTCAATCAACCACCTCTTAAAAGAGGATTCAATAAAACACTTATTACAGAATTCAATTGCTGTCAATAAATTCTAATTTAAATTTGCTCCATGACATAGCAATATATCAACATCTATCTTTATTAACTCATCCTTGGATTACAAAAAATTAACATCTTGACAGGTGCAATTATGTCCATAATTCCATCTTTACTATTTTTGAGTATGGAAAACCAGTTTGATCCTTCCTTCTCCACTGAGTTCACAAGATTTGCACTGAAAAGTCTGTTTACTTATTAGCAAAAAAGTTGAGTATGTAATCAGTGAGGCATGTCAGAAAGTGAGTACTGAACTAGATCTTTGAGTTCATACAGTCAGCATTTTTCAAATATTTTGTTGTAGTCCAAGCTGTTTATAATTAAGTGAACAAGAATATGTGAATACAAAATACACCCACAAGAAGTGCACATCTGGAATTTCATAATGAACATGCAACAGGCAGGATAACAATGTCCACACTATTTGCATGCTACATCAACTCCAATGGCCTGATTTCTGTTTTATGACTGAGTAAAACAGAAACAAGCCCACTGAATACTGCAAGATTCCACAGGTCACATAACAGAAAAGAAAAACACTTTATCATACACACATTCAGTAGTAGTTCTGAAAATACAACGTATCTCCTAAAGTTGCATAACTCCACTCTATGCAACAACCTCAGAATTTATTCCTTATCCCCAGAGCAGTCACTTCCACTTTAAAAATTAAGCAATTAGGGTATTTACTCCTCAGCATAAGACATGTGAGAGACTACATATTTATTTATGAACATGATTAGATTACTACAGTTCAATGCCTTCTTTCAATCCTCAGTACACCTTAACTGTCAAGTAACTTTCAATATATTGAAGACCCAGCTTTCTCTGAGATACTGTTGTTGAGCTGGCTCACAGAGAAGCCTCAGAAAAGCTTTAATGTTTTTCATATTTGCTTTAGCATTTTCTGTACTCATGCTGTAGCTTTCTAAGTATGTTTCAAGGCAGCTGACCTAGAAACTGGTTTCATATTTTACATTTCTACAATTAACTACAGTTAGTGACTACTGTTAGCAACTTGTATGTTCTGTTGCTTGGTCACTTTATGTTAGGACATATTTTCTACATTATCTTGAACAGAGAGAAAAAACATTGCCTGAAAATTAGATAGCTAACTCAGGTCTTTAAATAGCTCCAGAGTAAGCAACAAACACATGCATGCACCAATGAGCTCTCGTTATCTCGTTAAAACAAGCATTGAGCGATATTGATTGAAAAACACTCATGGTTGGGTTTTTCCTTCCTGGATGCTTCCATTTATAATGAGAGTAAACAAAAGAATCACACATACCTCAGCCCAGAACTCCGCATATATATCATTGGCTGTCAGTCTGGTAACTGGCCACAACTTCGTTACAGAACACAGATCACAAGCTGTCATCATCAGTCCAATCACTCTATCTCTAAAATAAAATAAAATAACATTGAATGGTAAGTTTGGTAAAGAATTAATGATCACTCCGCTAAGTTTTCATTTGCCTTTCCTCGGTTTAATCAGCAGCAATGCATATACACTACAAATTTTCTCCCACCTGGCTTGTTTCTTCCTCATTGGTTTATGATTCATTGGTAAGGCATGGCACAGACTCTATACTGTATTCCTTGTTGTATTCCCTACATTGTCTGCAGCCAGAGTTCATTGACCATCCTCTATACAATCACATACATTGACAAGGGCACAGAGTGCCTGCCTGTTAAAACATTCACATGCCCCTCCATAATTTTCTGAAAATACAGTGCAAGTCTATAAAAAGAAAGATAGCATATCTCATTGCTGCATTTCCTTCTGTTCTTTAAAGAGAGAGGAAAACATGCTCCAAAAGAGAGGAAAGACTGCTTCTGAGTCTGTCTCAGATACTGTCTTTGCTTTATTGGAATGAATTCAAACCCTGACAGAACAAGAATCCAATGCGTGACTCTGTCCTATATGCTGACAAACCTGTTCGCAGGGTAACTGAACAACATTAAAATCATTATTAGAATAAGGCACACACAAAAAAAATCCTATTTAATAAATTTTATAGCACAAATCTATGGTTTGTGAATCTAGGTTTTATAAAGAAAACTGGCAATTTAAATTCACGTGTTTTCACCCAATGGAGAAATTAAGATGGCCCTTAAAGACACCTCCATCTTTGTTAAGAATGCCTATTCCATGTGAAAAAGCATAGAGCTTGCTAACTTGCCTGCCAGTGTGATGGCAATCATTAAAACTGTGCCAACAGACAAATATACCAGAGGAAATACACAAATACACAGTGTAATTAATCAATAAATGGCAAAGTTCACTTCCCCTAAAATAAGACAGAGGAGTCATCAGCCATGTAAGGGTCAACACAAATATAAAGCAATGCAAATTACTGTTACATATGAGGAATTTTACACACTGCTGGTCTTAGAGATCACATACATAAGAAAATTACCATTCAGAGATAATTCTTTTTAAAAAAAATTAGGTTTCCCTGTCTAGACTAATGTCATTGGGATCTACTTCTGGTTTGCTGTTTTACCTGTGTGTTTGGTTCTTAAGGTTTAACGCTCCCGTCTGATGCAGCTCTTCAAGTTGTTTTCTGTTTCCAAAATACAGGGCAAGGTCTGTGGCAATGATGGCTTTCCGGATGATCTCAAGTACTTGCTCATATTCACTGGAGCTCAGATTGGAGAAGACATTGTGCCCTTCCAGCTATGAAAAAGTAAAAAACCAATAAAAAGCACAAGCTCTAATTCTGAGATGATTTCAGTCTTTACTCCACCATAAAGGTTACAACGGTTTTACCAATGACAACTTTTGTTGCAAATTCAAATGTTAATAGCCTGAAATTCCCATTTTTATTTTTCCTTCTTAAACACTGTCATGAAAAAAACTATGACTAAGGCACCAATTTATTTTTGGGACTGCTCCTTCTGAAGCCTAAAGGTATTACTAGAGAAAAATGATTTAAATCTTTTTCTTTGATTTAAAAGCACTACAGACACAGCACTTCCAGACAGTGCTAACTTGGAAATTTGTGATTCAGTTCTGGTCCAGAATCTGCACAGTCAAGTCGGTAAACTGAGTACCTGATTCACTTAGGCATGGTTTTGATACTGTGTAATATATAGTATGGATAAAGAAACACTGAAGTTAAAAATACAAAATAATTTTATTTTCCTAGTGTTCCAAATGAAGTGTGCCTGAGATTGCTGCATTTACTGACACAATTTTCTATACAAAAAATAAAGTTAATTATTTTAATGCATATGAACATTTAGGGGAAAAAGCTGCTTTGTTCAACCTTAAATTGAATGACTCATAAATTAAAGACAATGGTTTTCCACTATGGAGGCTCTGGTAACACACCACTGCCATCACTTTTCAATTTCCACTACGTATTATTGTGCATTTAACTGATAATATCCATGCACTTTGATCACTCACGAAGCTATAGCACATTTTGGAAAGTCAAGACTATCTGCTGTCTCTAAGATTTGGAAAACAACTTGTCAAAAGTCTTCCTACTGTTGAGAGGAAGCAGACAAAAAAAAAATTGAGCTAGCCATGTCAAGGTGTGCACATTCAGAAATAAAAAATATTATTAAAATATATTAAATGCAGATGGGTTTTGACATTTAATTGGCATTTGGGCTGAAGCTCAAGAATTTTCCCTGACTCTCGTCAAGCATTTACATAATTTGCTCAAAATAAATCCTCTGCAGTACAAATAGGCTTGGTTTCTCTCACCATCCGGAATGTAAACATCATTTTCCAGTACTTTTACTTAGACAAGTAGATTTATGGTGAATAATGAATAGAAAATACAATCCATCTATGTCTCAATGCTCCTTTGACAGATTTCTAGGTAATAAAACATGGTATTTAAAAAAAAAAATTCAGAACATTTTAACCGATCTTTAGCACTTTGGGAGCAAAAAATTATTACTGCTAGTTCTCATGATTTAGGGTTTTGGGGACCCTTTCCACCCCAACCTTGCTGTCTAATTCATGGGAACAAGCTATTTGTCCTAATATTTAAATTATTCTGGATTCTACTCTTGGGCTTTAGAAGCTGCACTCTCAGAAAGACCACTGTGACAGCTTCTGTTCAGACTACTCAAAAAGAACTGATTCTGTAAAGTGCTGACAGAAGCTGCCAGTTACGAGTGTGTCACTTAGGCTTTTCAGTAGTACATACAAAGTACAACTCCTAAGATTTTTTCTTTCCCTGCTGAGCTAAAGCTAGTGAATAGAATCCTCTGTGTCCAAAGTGTGGTGTACACTAGAACTGCAGGTGGATGAGCAAAGCAGCTCTAAAGTTTCATGAGGCTAAAAGTACTGCAGGTTACTAATGTAAAATTAAAACTCACTCAGATAAACCCTAAAGAGCTTGGTGGGTTGGTTTGGCTTTTTTTCCATCAGTCCAGGAATTTAGTAGGACTTTTTGATTCAAACAAAAACCAGCAAGTCCAAAAGGCTGCTCTAGTCTGCCTTTGCTGCTAATTACCACCAGCATAGGTGCTTCAGTAGCTGGTGTCTTGAATCCACTCTACAGCCTTGGCCACTTATCCGCCCTTTCCTCACTCACACTGACAGAAAATCTAGGAGGTAGCAGGGAAGCAAAAGGGTTCCCTGCCTTGTTGGCAAATGGGATTTTCATCGATTACAACATTTCTGCCAGAAAAAACACAAAATGGTTTGGACAGTGAAGTGTTAATGACTGAGGAACATGCTCACTGTGCACAAATTAACACAAAGAATGAACACTAAACATCTAATGCCATACCACCACTGAAGGATTCAATTACACCCTCCTAAATGAAGGAGCATTCAGAGATAAAGCTTCCGTTCTGTGATTAAATGTATATGACACCTAAAACCATAATCACAAGATGTGCTTCTGAATGCAAGACAGAATATTTATTTTTTCCTAAAAGTTGATTATGTATTTAAGAAAATAAATATCTTCCCCTGAAAAACCAGAAAGAAAGAAAGGTTAACCATAAGTTAGTAGCAAGGTAAGGCTGTAACTTGAGTGTGCATGGAGAACTAAAACTAGTGAGCACAAGTATGGACTGGCAGTGGTTTCACAGGTAAGAGTTCTCACTCTTCTAATTGAGAATTACAAAAAATTTCACTCATGAGAAAATGTGTGTGCCTGTGTAGCACACCTGTATTTTCCCAAAGTGTCTGCATGTTTTCTTGCAGTTTTTTCTTCATTAAATATAAAGACACATGACCTCATACTAGGAACTATCTTTCACAGATATTACCTTACTCAGTTGGTTTTTTTTTTAATTTCAAATTGCCGAGTAACAAAAAAGCACAGGATAACATAATGAAATAGGTTTACTATTTTCATGCATGAAAAATTAACACTTCCTCTTTCATGCCACACATTCAATATTCACAGAATTTATTACAGCAGGTTTTCAGGTTTCTCATACAAAGTTTTGCCAGTACTTGAGTTTATATTCAAAATTTCAGGATGATTGAAGACTTTGCTGAAATACATTATGACAAAAACTATATATGTAACTGAGAAAATGATTTTTCATTTTCAAAGTTCCTATTCCACATAGTCATGGGAAAAAATTCCCAGAGAACCAGAAGCTAAAAGCTTCAAAGGCAGGCCATAAGTAAAGATCTTCAAATACACAATATTTTTTATAACTTCAAGATTTTGAGAAAGCTGTTTTGCACTATTGTTGAATCCTTGGGTTGTTAATTGTGAAACCCAACTTGCTATAATAAATCTTCCACTCCTCTAAATGAGTACTATAATAGAGAAATTAAACTGAGCATGCTTCAGAAAAATCTACTGGGTAATGATGTGACTTTTATTTCCACCACTGAACACTAATGCACAGAACATACAATTTCAATAATCCTACCTGCAGGATGGACACAGTCTGCGAGAAGTGGTGCTGTTCCATTGTTGATGTGGAATAGAGAGCAGCTAAGGGGTGATCAAATTTCTGAAGATAGCTGTTGCTGTAACCTCTGTGATCCAGGTCATGACACAGGCATGCAACTAAAAGACCCTTTCGCTACAAAAAAATTGACACAAGCATGAGAAGCAAGATGTATTTCCTGCCCCTAGATGTCACTCTCTACCCAAAGTACTGTAGAAGTTGCACTATGCTAACACTGCCTTCAAACAGCACATGTAGAAATATCGTTAAAAATGAGAGAAACATGACTGTAAGGACGTGCTGAATTAAAATTCTTGGTCCAACTGTAATTATATTATGCATTTAAAAAACATTGTTGGACAACAACATACTATTGGATGGACTCTGCTTCAGAAGAAATCTGCATTTTAAACAGCCTGGTTATCCACTGAGTCCTTACCATGTTTATTAAAACAATAAAAAGTGCAGTTATTGAGGGAGAAGAAACATACAAGATGTATGATCTCCTGGTCAAGACAGATGCACTGAAGTTCAACGCCTGACCTACCTCTGCAGCACTCCTACAGATGTTAACCAAATCTCCCAGATGAGTCTTTTTCATTAACATGAGCCACAAATGCTGGACAATGGCAATTGCAAACAAATAAAGACAGTAACTGGGATTTTTATATCGTTAATCCTTAATATCCTGAAGAAATGGAGTCCCTGAAATCTCTTTCTCAAAAGGTTTTCACATAGCTTATGTGTTTGGAAAAGAAATTCATTCATGTTTATGACTCTGTCACTGTTGGCGTGAAGTATCATGAAAATGTCTTCAGAGACCTAATAGCTTTGTCTTATAATTGGTTCTGGTAAGTGTTTAGTAAACAAGGATAAGGCTATAAAATGAAGCAGAAAAAGAATATTGATTAACTGTCTATTAAGTGTGCAACATCCAACCTGGATACTATACTATGACACCCACGATTCTGTGGAAAAATAGCAAACAATGATGCAATTAAAAGTATTATCACAAATACACCGTGTGCAGAAATTAGGCTGTAGCAACACTAACTGTATTTCTGATTTTGAGACATTCACTTCTATTTTGAATTATGTCTTTTCAATATTGCATCTTGTGAAGTGTATTTTTAAAAAGCATATAAAAAAACCCAGGTGATGCAGCAGCACATGTCCACAGAGATCCTCAGCAGAAGTGGAATCCTTAGGAACGTAACACACACCTCTATCACTTGAAATCGTGCAGTAACAGCTTGTCCCAGTCTCCATGTTCAGGCAGTCATTTTTGTCTCAGTCCTTCAGGATTATACAGTGCCTAATAACAGTGCTCTTGACCTTGTACCTATTGTCCCTGCTTGGATCCCAGTTCTTTAACCACTGCAAACTGCTGGATCTGTTTGTCTCCAGATCAGTGTCTCCTCTACAGTGTTTTATACTTCTGTTTCCATCTCTAGATCTACTGAGGTTCGTGTCAGCATCCCTCACCTGAGGTCAGCCCATCCCTAGATCCCCAAACTTTCTTTCAGCACAGCAGTTTCCTGTATTCTTGTTGGATTCAACTCCAGTATCAAGAGGGAGACTGCAGAAAAGAGCTGGGACATAGAGTGGGATAAGACACTCAAACAGATGAAGCTGGCTGGAGTTTGCAGGGAAAAAATACTGTTTCCATCTCTCTTAACTGCTGTCTTTTTTACTCTCCCTTTCTTTCCAACTCTGCAACTCCAAAGAGATGGGGCTTACTACTTGGTTAGTACTGAGTGTAATCAGAGCTTTAAAAATTCTCTGAGGCTGCACTCCACAGATTTTTGTTGTTAAAGGAATACTGATTTTTTTTTTCAAACTTGTATAGGTTGGCCAAATTTCAGCATATGCCTGGTATATGCCACTTTCGCATTTCAGTGTCAATTTTCAAGTCTCTGCTTTACAGCAGGATAAACCAGACCTTTTCAAATAAAAGATCACCAAATTTCATTTTACTCTTATACACTGAACAAAACTTTGATTTCTACTAGCGTGTCTCTTTTAAAGAGCCAAGCAATTGTGCCTGAAATTTCCCCAAATGAATCAACTTGAGGAAGTTAACAGAGCCTGGAAAATTACAGCCCAAATGGATAATAGTTGGCAGTTATACACAAGTGAAAATAGGTTCTCCGAGTCAGAAGTTTCATGTAACACTAATAACAGACAGCACTCCCAGTTGTACCTAGCATAATTCAGAAGAAAAACAAGTGACAGTTTTCCATACCGTGTATTAACGTTCTAAGCCTTCCATTTTATCTATTTATCTTTTCCACTTAGTGATCAACTTAAAGTTTGGCTCTTCTCCTTTACATACGTCAGTCGTCTCTGCAACCCTTGTCCTCCTATTCAGGATCTCACAGGATTCAAAATCTAGGGTGTTTCCCTGCCTCACAACAGATCTGACAGTTAGTCAAATAATTAGAGACTGTGGTTGTAAGTGGGCAGGGAGAACCCCAAAACTGAGACATGGATTTATAGCAAATCTACTACCGCTTTTTAAGGGGCAGTCCTGAGAAACATGACTAGTGTTAGGAATGTGAGTAATCCGCCTCCCTCAAACTCTTTACTCACATCCATTCCTTCCTGAAGACCTCTACATACACTCTGCCCGAGCTGACAAAAAAACTCTAGCCCAGAAAACATACTTGTACAACAGCTGATAGCTCTGACGAGGTGTGGTAACTGATACCATCAGGTCACCTACCTCTAGATCGGTGAAAAGGCCCTGGTTGTTCTGCAGTATGGCATACATGCAATGTGCCACGGTGACTGCATGCTTCCAGTTGTGGTAGGGCACGCGGCGATAATTCTTCTTTACAGACATAGTAAATCGGCACAGCTTTTCAAGTTCAAAGCTAGGAAGAAATTAATTTGGTCAGAGACAAGAAATAAGAACAGGGAAAACAACCAGCAGAGGAGAAAAGATGGTCTTTGATTTACCCTTCTTGCTAGGATTGACTCTCACTGTGGATGACTCATTGAATGACGTGAAGAGTCACTCAAGTTTGGCAAGGACAGAGGAGCATGGATACCCGACAGTGCTCTTAGTTTAATCTGTTAAATTCGGGAACATAAGTCGTGCTACCCAGCTCAGTCAACTCAATTGCATGACCTTCCCCACTCCCAGAAACTTGAAGTGATTTCTTTCAACTGCTTATTCAACCTGAAATATAGTGCAACTCGGCATCTAATGGGCAATTTAAAAACTTGATTTGTGATCAAAACAAAAAATTCAGGGATTTTAAAGCAAAGGACATAGAAGAAATAAATCTGTTTAAATAGAGATGCTCCATATTGACACTGTGAAAAGAGGAAGATTTTATTTTTCCAATACTTTTAGATTTCTTTTTCCAGCTTAGCCTAACAGAACTGAAATTCACATCTCACGGTTTCTTCACTTCTCACCAAACAATATTTTGCTAAGTCCTAAATCAATGACCTTTTCCCTCATAAAAAGGCAGTTTTGCTTTATTCTCATTTTTTTCCTTTCTTGCTGTGATTTGACTTTAAGTCCCATGTTTTAATAATTCCTTGGGTATATCACTAATGTTCTAGTTTTGCAGTACTTGTGGGGTGAGAAAAAAAGCTGAGTATCTCTGACCTATGTGTAAAAATGCAGACACATCCACTACATGGAAACAGGCAGAAATGCATATTTCTACAGTTGTGTGCTGAGCAATGTGATTATTATTCTCGGCCTTAATCTGACAGTAGGAAAACCAGAGGCATATTGTCTTTCAAAAAACTTTTAAGTTTTCTTTTTTAATTCTAGAAAGTCAGACAGTGACAGAACTATTGCTTAAAGCAGTACATAATTCATAATTCAGAATATCACAATAGTCACTTCCATTTGCATCCAATCTCAATTCAACAGTTATTACACTATAGTACAGTTATAACTAAAGGGAAAATAATTATCTGTGACGCATCAACGTGGAATACTATTACTTCATCCACTGCTGTATTTTGTATATTTGATTAAAGCAGTAAAATGTTATTTTTTCAGAAGAGCAAAGAAACTGTAGTGAGTATGATAGACTTTTCTCTGAAATCCTCCATGGACAGGACAATTACACATTATATAGGTAAATACTTTAAGGCACAACCTTACTCCTCAATATATTAAAATCAAATTTTAGTCTTAAAATTCTTCGTTTTGTTTCAAGGGTTTGAGAAGTTTCGTTCTTCCCGAAATTAAATACAAGTCCTATTCCAACAGCCTCTTTCTCAAATATTTTCCTCACTTTTGTTTCCTTAATTTTATATGTGAAAGCTGAGGCTCATTTGAAAAACATCAAGTAGATATCAATTCTTTCTGATCAAAGCTACACCTTGAGAGGAAGAGACTGGGAGTCAGAGAGAGAAGAAAACAAAACCTGACTGAAAATATGACCCCCAATCCTGCATCCACAGCCATTCAGTCTGGAATGGAAACAAGCTAACTACACTGAGCAGTAGAGAACTGTCTTTACAAGAGTCACCCACTCTGCAGCACTGAGGAAGATTGAGAAAGACCCTCCAGTTTGACTGTACACTTTGAGGGCATGGAGATTCATTCAGTTAGCAAGATAAAATTAAACACCAGCAAACATTTCCTGAATGTTGCTCCCTTTTGTAGGGACATACTTCCTCTTTAAATTGATCATCTGTAGATTTTTTCCCATAATTTGGAGCAGCTCCTTTCTTTCAGCAATGGGCCATACTTAGCCAAGAGACTACTGATCTTAGTAACGATAATGAACACTGAGAGAAAGGACAGAAAATGGAGCATTTAATTTGAAAATTATTCACTTTCATAATTAATGCACAACTGTGCAAATAATAGATCCATTTATCAAGATAAGATCTGGGCTTGGTTTACTTTTACCATATACATTATTAATTTCAGAACTATGTATTTAAAAAATCAGTTTTCATGCACCTTCTCTCTTTTTTGGGAAGACTGCTTTTTGTGTCTTTACCATCTTCTGTCTGAAAAGCAACCTCATCTCAGAACCAAACAATTTTTCTGTATATTGGAAGGCCAACTCTTTGGATGACATCACAAGTTCTTAAACCTGACTGTTCCTGTATTTTATTAACTAAGGACCAAGAAGCTGGGACAAGAAATCCAGCCTGTTTATTACAGTCCTATACAGACCAAACATAGTAAAAAACATCAAAGAACACAGACCTTAAATCAGAAAGTAATTACCTCCAACATTATTAATAAGTAAACACAGAATTAACAAATAAAGAAAGAAATCATATACTTCATACCAGGCTGTCCCACAGGACTGGTGAACCATGTAGACAAAAATGGCAGGCCAGACATCCTCATATGGACTGATATCAAAATGGTATCTAAGAAGAAAGTTTCAGCTTAGTAAAGACAAACACCTTTTCATTGTTACTAAAAAACAAGTGAAAATGACTAGGAAATGTATACCCAGCAAGACTCACTTCTTTCTGAACACACACAGAAAACTGAATTTACAGACTGTATTTTTCAGTAATGTTAAGTTACTTATTTCTGCTAAGGTCTATGGAACTCTATTCATAGTTTCATACAATCATTTAGTAATTTATGTTGGAAAAGATCCTTATGATCAAGTCCAACAGTTAGCCTTTGGCTTTGTTTACTTAGCAGAAACATATATGTTTATTTAAGGATCCCTTGATTAAGTAATAGACCAAAAAACAATTCTCAGGGACAATGAGAAGTTTACAGGCATTCCTAAAATATTCTGAATTTTCTTCACAGGAATTGGAAAGATGGCGTCTCTAATAATATATTTACTGGATTTTTTTCCAATAATTTCTCTCATAAATTGCATAAGACTCACTCTAATTTTGATACAGGAAAAAAATCAGTTTTTACTGGCCAATAGAAATCAAGCCGAAACTTCAAAAATTCAACATTTAATACCATATTTTTAATGTTTCATTACTTGAAAACTTCTCCCCACTCCTGATATCAATATTTAGGGCTAATTTTAGGGACCTAGGACAGTAGAACTCTTTTTCTTTTGATTATTAATTTACCCTTTCCCTGCACTTTCTGTGCTGTAAGTCCTCTATTTCTTCTCCATGGAACCCACCTAACTGCTTGGCATACTGAACAGCACAGCAGCTGTGAGAGGACTCAAGGTAGCTGAATTGCTTGGAAAATGGTTAAATGTATTCTGACTACTTGAACTAAAGGATGCTAATATAATTTAGAATGAAACCTGTCATCTTTGCAAGTAAAATTCATTTTTGCTGAGGAGGTGGGTTATATAATATCACCTTACAAGAAATTGTATTGCAAAGAATAAGCTTCTATTAGAGTGTAATCCTGCAAGCTGTTAATGCTCTGGCATTCAAGCAAATCACTTCAGCTTGTAATGAACTTTAACTATAAGCAGTCCCTGTTAAGCACAGGCTTTCACATCGCTCACACCTACAATGTGCACTGCTGAACAGAAGTGAGCGAGCTCTGGAGATGAGGTTTAAAAAGACAACTTAGATTTTGTGACTCAATAGCTGATTTTAGATACCTGGTTACTAGAGTAGAATTTATTGTCCTGGACCTAAAAGAGTGACTTAAAAATGTGATGACTCCCATTGTTAGAGCTGAGTGGGGACTGGCCATTAAAATAGAGATAGAGGTACATCTTCAGTATATAGCAGCTGAAAATAACTAAATTATGTCAGAGAAAGCCTAAAAGGCTGGATCAGAAGTCCTCCTCCAAATTTAGGCTGCAACTCTACACTCTAGCACCTGGGATTTGTAACCCTGGATTACCATTTTCCCCTTCTTCAATAAGCACAAGCAGATGCACAACACACACACACATACATACTCGAAACTCACAAAAAAACCAAACACCCTCTACACAAACACCCCAAAACCAAACCTAAAAACACACATAACCCAGAAAATCCCAGGAACAAGCTGGGATGTATATGTTTAATTCTAAAACACATCCAAGGTGATGAGATCATGCATTGGGTCTCAAGTACTGATGTTCCAAGCTCAGCTTCCTCCCTGGCTCTGAGCTGACGGTGACTTGGGACTATCAGAATGAAAGCTCATCTCTAAAAATCCTAGGTAAAAACTAATGCTTAAAGCAACTACTGTAGCTACCCATGCCTGTGGAAAAATTCTGAGTGTGTGTAATTTTATATCTTTGATAGACAAATTTTGTTCATGGGTCTTTAAGTATAACTAAATATAAGAAAGCCAGAGATAAAACCCCCATGATATGGCAGTAGTTCAATAATAAAAGTGCTTCCTACAAAAAACTCCACTAAAAATAGGAAGAAAAAAATTTAACAGGCTACGTACAACTGCTGCCACATTAGAAAAATACTTACAGCTCAATTTCTTTATAAATATGTGGAGGCAGTGTACAGTGCATGAGGTTTTGCCACTCTTCTGCTGTACAAACACTGTGGTAGGATAGCTTCTCCATCGTTACACGGTAAATACACTCTGAATGACGAATTCTGTGGTACATCTGAAATAGAGAAGTCATGCATGAATGTGGAATTTTAAGGAATTATTTCCCATATTCAAGCTCTGCTTACTAAAATACACATCTGCAAAAACGATAGTGCTTTTGGCTGCACAACTTCACACATTAAAAAAGTGACAGATTACATTGAATTCAGTACTTCTGGAAAACTAGGCCTTCTATCACATCATTCTGATCTACTCACTCAGGTAAATATCTAAGGCTCAGCTGACTTTTCACTGCACGTGAGCTCTCCCAAGGAAAAGAATCAAAGTTCAGGAGTCAGAAACAGAGCTAAGTCCCTTGCAAAATTCTAACAGAAAACCTATAAGAGGGCACAATTCATATTTTCTGCCACTGGATGAATTCTATTAATTGGTACAAATTACTGCTATCTATGCACAGTAAAAAATATGTGAGATGTTTATCATACTTACATTACTATTCAGTATGAAAAATAAGTACAGTTAATTACTGAGAGGTTCAGACAGTTATTGCAGACATGGCATGGTTTGCAAACAAGCGAGGACGTAACAATATACTAGTAAAACAATCCTCTGGAGCAGTATGCCCTGAATGGTAACACTCACCATCTAAAAAGAGTGAACTCACACACAACTGAGTGTGCATAGTCCCAAGTGTAATTTATATGCAGGCCTTTCTACCTGCCTTGACCCATGTGAAACAGCTTGAAGTACTTGGTAATAAAATTTGCTGCCCCGCTGTACCAACAGCACGATATTGGTAAAATCACTTAATGTAAATCACCAGGCTTAACTGGCATTGCATTGTATCTTACCTCCAATGAATAAAACACAGTTCTTCTGCATTGTATTTTTATTGAATTTATTGCATTTTTATACTTATATAGTAATGATCATTACACTACTAATTTTTCCTACAGGAATAGTAAATTTTGAGATGATAAAGGGTTTGAGGACAAAAATAGCTATCCACTCTTATCTAGAAGTATGGATAATTATAAGTATATACCAAAGCATATAAGTGTAAAAATTGATCTTTGAATATTAAACATATGGAATTGAGAGAATATATAGCATCTCCATTCCCCAGTTAAATTTATAAAATATAATCTGAATTTGTAAAAGTCATAATAATCATACTTTCTAGTGAAAAAGGAAAAACAGATATTCACATTTCAGAGCTTGCTCTCTCAGTTTAGCTACACAAAATAGATATATCCAGAGTATGGTTATTTCAAATGAAATCCCTATCATCCTCTTAAAATAGAATTATTCACCAAGGAATTCAATGTTATTTCAATGAAACAGACTTACAAATCATTTTAATAATCTGTAACACCAAAATACTTAAGTATTCTCATTATAACTCACAAAATTGTAAATAAAACTTACATTAGCACAGTGTAAGGCTAAAGCACAAAAGACTGCAAACATTTTAAAGTTGTTCTCATCAGTTTTAGAGAAGGCACTTCCACTTATTTTGTTCACCATCTGCACAACACCTATTACACTTCCTCGGCTTACAATAGGCATGCACAGGATGTTTCTGGTTGTGTAGCCTGTGTAGAGGTCTACTTCTCTGGAGAGGCATAAAGGAGAAATTAAAAAGAGAAAAGAGTTAATATCAATTGGTATCTATTTCTTGATTCTCAGAAATGTTGATGTACAATATACTGAATTGTTTAGAAATAGACCTAATTACTACCTGCAAGAATTTCACTTTCAAAACCCTCAAATATTTCTATCAACTGTGTCATACTTAAAAAGAACTTTTTAATCCTTTAATCTCCATTTGCAAGACAAAGATTTATTATTGTCTCAAACACAGAGTTAAAGAACATTCGGGTATTCTTAGGCATGCTATTTGTTAGTGAACTGTTTTTTCTACCCTGAAACTAATGAGATTGCAGGGAGACTAATAATCAAAGTTGGTAACAATCTAACCATATTATTCCCCCTTATATTAATATTTTATAAAAATAATACTTTTTATTTGTATCTTAAAAATACCTATGATGGCTAAAGCATTTAAATAACATCTGTAAGTTGCCTCCTCATCGGAGGACCACAGCTCAATGAATGCATCTGAATATGAAATTTAAGTAGTAATTTTATGTAAAAGGTTTGATGAGCTATCTTCCCCTGCAGTGAACAGCATCCTACCTGTTAAAGCGTGGGTCTGCATAGGCATCAGGGATGTTAAGGACTTCTCCTGTTCTTGCCACTTGACCAGCTATTCCTTTTTCTATAGAAAATCTGGAGAAAATAAAAACGTGTATTAGCCAAAATATGGAAAACACATTTTTCCAGTGGAGTCTGTCTTGGGCACAGTAACGGGTGTTCCCAACCAGCGTCATTTTCTTGCTTTGAGGAGAAAAATCTTAAAACTAGTAATACATAATAAAATAAAAAAGCACATCTAACAGATACTTTCCGAAAACATTTTATATAGCTACATAGTTTACAACACAAAACATGCCATAATATGACCATTTTAGTGACAAAAACTCAAAACCTTCAATAACCCAGGGGGTTATCCCTAACAAATATAACATTTGTACAGAACCTGAGACTTGTGTTTACATTTAAAAGGTATTGATTTTATTATGACTTTTACATATTCATTGTTTCTTTAGACACAACAAAGGCAACATGTAACTTATTTGTTTGGGTGGGGTGTGTGTGTGTGTGTGTGTGTATTTGGTAACAAAATTTTGGAAAAAAGACCAGTGGAAAATTCATAGCTAAACATTATATGCATTTGCCATGTAGACTTTGGAAAGACTAGCTTGTTTCATGACAATCAAACAATGTCATGGTGCTAACTGCACCCCTTAATCACCACAGAGAAGTTAAACACAACAAATAGATTCCTAAATTATATCACAAAAATACATACGTCTGTCTTGCGAGTAAATAGTTTTCTGTATTTTGACAAAGTAGTTATGACATACAAGCAGAAGATAATTTACTGAGAAAACCACCTAGAAACAATCATATGTGGAACGCTTTGAAGTCTAAATGTACCCTGATAGTACTCTGATGCCTGGTATTGAAGTTAGTGATAAAGCTGTCAGGATTTCATCCTGCACACCTGACTTGGAGTTAGATTTTTCTGTTGCTTCTTGTGATAGGTACATCACACCAACTTAAGACTCCTTCCTGATGACTCATGCAGTGTCACTTTCTTACAGATATTTAAGTTGCACTTCACTTTCAGTACACAGTGCCTGTGAAATGGCTCACACCCTTGCACTTAGAATCAACATTTCAATAACATACAGAAAAGACAGAAAGATATAAGCAAGAAAAACAATTATCAAGAAGGAGTATGAAAGAGCATGTTAAAGCAGGCCAGCTTCTTTAATTTACACCACCTCCTTGCTTGTCAGTACGCAAATTGCACCAATTTTGACTCCTTCCATTCTCACTCACACAATGGTAAGTGGGAGTAAGTTTGTCTAAAGGAGTCTTAGTGAAGACATGAATCACATCTCATATTGGCCCAGAACTTTAAAAGTATAAGGAGGAAATGAAAAAAGTTCTGGTAAAAATCAACACTGAATATTTTAGGAAAATTTTAGTACAGGATATTTAGTCATACACTTCTTTCTTTTAAGAAGCTGAAAATCTGAAACCTGTGTGCCTTTGAAAATCTTAGTCTGGATCTATTAGGGATTCATAATTTTTGAAAACTGAAAAACAGTATATTTACTTTGTTGTTTAGCCTCTTTAATTAAAAAAGTGCATAAGTATAAAAATTAGGTACTTGTGACATGAAGCAGAAATACACATAAATTTTAGTCAGAGAATCCTGTGTAGTCATTACCAGACAATATATATCTTCAAATTCACCATTTCAAGCATTGTTCAATATCAAAATTGACTAAAAGTTTGAACATCTAAATTCACATGAGAAAAGTAAAATTAAATTACTGAACTTGAAATCTTCAAAACCAATGACCAAACCATTCTCAATTCTACATTTGCCTAATCCATCCATAAGAAGTACAAATTGTGATTTCCTCGCTTTGGATGTGCTTGAATCACACAAATTTTAATTCCTCTTGGGAACCCTCTTGGGAAAAAAAGTCCCAAACTGGCAGACTACGGATTAGGTGCACTATTACCTGCACCTTTACCTACCTCAGAACACCTCTGTTTTTTTCCCAACATGATTTCCAAAAGGACCGCCTCCGGAAGACGGCATTTCCAGGAGTGACGTTATAGCTTCAGAGACGCTGTTTCGATGGCACTGCAATGTCATTCCCAGAAGTACTACCTTCTGGAGGCGGGTCCTGGTGGGAATGATATCACAGTATGACAAGTATTGTCAGGGTACCTGCAGATAGGCACAGAAACTGGGTAATAAAATGCCTGCACATCCGTAGTTATAATGAAACTGCACTCTTCTGTTAGCTGTTCTTACCTTATTTCTTTGGTCTTCTTGAAGACAGGTTTTCCATCATTTTCTTCTCCAATATCAAAAAGGTCTGAATACAGCTCCTTATTTTTGTGGTCAACCTGGAAGAGTGCACACCTATCTGCATTCACCAGGTTTTTTGCATATATCTACAGACAAAAAACAAAACTAGAGTTAATGATCATGAGTTGGATTATCTCCAGTCATTTACCTGATAAAAACATGCATTCCTGTACGATAAAAGTTTTGAGAAACTATCCAGTATGGAAATCAGTTGGAAGGAGCAATATTTTAGGATACAACTCAAAAGTAAAATCTCTAATTCAATATTTTTTTGTAAGTTAGACTGTTCACTTTGAGAAATACAGGAATATCTTCAGAGACTTGAAATGTTTCCTAAAAGAAAACAGGCTTTCCTATTTAATTGTTTTTCAAGGCTTTTTAAAACGGTACCTTTCTTCCCTCTATATTTAGATGCTATTCATCTTTACTTGATTTTAAATAAATAAGTTAGAGCAAGACCTAAGAACAATTTTGGCTTTTTGCCTTCATGTTCAATGCAAATATATTGGTATTTAATATCCAGCCCAGACAGACAAAACAGAGAGGGTAGCGTTCACTTTTAAAAAGCTGAGTGTGCCTGTAATACCTAACAATGAACAAATGATCCTTGTGGGTCCCTTCCAAGTCAGAAATATTCTGTGACTCTGTGATTCTGTCATTAGAGGTATCATTATGGATTGCCCTGTGCAGAGGGATAGGAAATGGCTGCACCCTCCCGATGTCAGGGACAGTACTTGCACAAGAGGTGAGACTTAGAAATTCTGCATGAACTAACCAAAGCCCAAAGGTACCAGCCACAGCCAAGGAAAGTACCACAGTACAGGAACAGACTTGCATGGTCTCTATTTTACTTTGAACAAATTAGTTTTAGCTTAGAAAAAATAACTCCCAGGAGCACTGACTGTCAGAACAGAATTTTGTCCTGGGAACACAGCAGCTCTTCACTGAATTATTTCTCAGACATACAATAGTCTTTCTGAGAACAAGAGGAAAGAGTGACACAAAAACCAAACGATGATCACTGTGTTAACTTAGATACCAATATGCGGGCACAAGAACCTGTTCTATCCAATTCAGATAAGTCTCCTATGTTTCTTATCTGCTCAGAAAGTACAGTAACTGCATGATAGAGTATGATCTGAGGTGGCTCTCTTTCCACTTTATATATAATACCTACCTAGTCATTCAGCTACAGAAAGAGGCTGACAAAATCTTGGTGTGCAATGCATGCAGTTGGCATGTCTTAAGGATTTAAAAGACTTCCACGTGAATGATCTCCCCCACCCCTTCTCTCTTGTCTTCAAAAAATAAAAACAAAACCATAAAGTATTTCATTTCATACTAATGCAGATGGGCAAATGTTAGACCTTGGCAGAAAAAAACCCAAATGAGATGAAAAATCATTAGCTGAGAGACTCTAGTTCTATGTCATATGAGGGGAACTGTACAGATACCATCTAGCCCAACTCCAAAACATGGAGGGCCCTCCCATACAGACAGAGTCTGTTTCCGGGAGGATTCTGTTGTCTTCTACTCCATTTACTCCATCAGAGCAGTAGAAAGTCAGGGAGACTCCAATCTAAGAGGTAAGATTTGTGCAATTTATCCCCCTTACAGCATTAAGAAATTCAAAGATCTCAACCACTTGGACTGCTTATTCATTTGCTCAAAAGAGAGTGAATAAAAACTGCCAAAAGGACAAGTGGTCCAGAAAATGCTTCTATTCAGATTCTGTAATATATTTCTTTATAAGATCAACAGCACGTGTTGATTTTATACAATTAATCTTTAGTGGTTTAATGCATATGACTCAAGAACTTACCTTGGTCACGACTCATGCTTTTCAAAAATGATTACTTAAACAGTACTGATTGAGAAATAGTTACTGGGATGAGAGAGTTTTACTTATCTAAATCCCTTGCCCAAATCCTGACCAGTGGTTGAAGAGGAATAATAGTACAAAAAGTATGTTCTGCACTGTGAATAGGGAAGCCCAGGACCATGTTTTGAAAAAGCTGCTTGTAACTACTCAAGCATATTGGCAAGAAAATTTGTAAGGCAACTTGAACTTTTACTTCCCTTCCTTGCATTTGCATTCAAAGACACCCTTATTCCACTAGCTTTGCTGAGCAATTTTGATGAAAATAAAAATGAAAAGAATGGAAAAAAACACCCATATTTTTTTCTTTGGTATTGCAGGAACAAATCAAACCATAAGTGCAATCACCAAAGGGTGAAGTAGTGAGGTGAAACTGAGTTCTGGTTTTTTATCACACTGAGACACAGAATAAGCCACATAATGATAAAATCACACTCCCATAAAATGGCAATAAATGTACAAACACAATTCAGTTAATGGGCTCAAGAAAGAGACAACAGCTACAGCTTAAAAGGAAGCTGAGTATGAAGCATCACACAGGTTAAAATACAGGATCATGATGCAGCCAAGTGTTGAAAAAGATAATGAAAGAGTAAGCATATTTTACTGCCAATTGTGTTTTCCACCAGATCTCTATTCACAGGGAAGAACAGGGAAGAATATCAATATTTGTTCTCAATGCCATATGTTATGTTATACAGTTCTTTTAAATGGTAAGCTATTTTTAAACAGTTCATTTAAATTGGAAAAGTCCATGTTCAGAAACGTGTCCTATGTGCAGAATTCTTGACTGTGTACTAACTAGAATGACACAAACACTACAGAATATTTTCCATTACTAATTCACGTTTCTAAATAAAACCACTTTAATGTTGTTTGCATTCTAACTCCACTGTCTTTGAATAGTCTAGCTAAGAATATCACTTTGAAGACTGGGGCATGTATCAGAGTACTGTTGGAAAGTAATTTTTTGAATGTGGAAATTTCAAACAATGGTATCGCAGACCTGATTCAGGTTTACACTTAGGAAAAAGAACTGCAGAATGCAATCAATGTGCATAAAGCTAAAAAGCATAATTCATATATCAAACTCAAAACATCTTATAAACAACTGCACATTTGTTAACACTATTCAGGAAATAATTCTGAATTCAAAATTGATTTAGACACTCAAAGTGCTTCTGAACAGTACTTTTATTCACTAATTAGTCATTTCAATGGGAAGAACTAACCACTTGGCTTTGGTGGTTTCTATAAAACATTAACTGACTGTCAGTCTAGTTATGGGTGTAGTTTTGCAATGTCTTACACGTCTCATTCAGCAACTGGAAAAAATACCCTAGGAGTAGTGTTTGATCTCTATGCCTTTCTACAGGTAGTAACTTCTTCAGCAGTGTTTTGTATGTATGTAGCAAATTGAATTTAGGAAGAAGGAATCAATACAACATGCTGAAATAAAAAGAAAACCAGAAGCCTTTCTGTTACAACTTTCAACCTTTCTCTGAAACACAACAGTAACTATTTAGTTCAGAGACAGTCATGTTTCATTCCTTATGGAAGCTGTGAATGGAAGCTGTTGCAACAATGAAAAATCAAACTGTCCTTTGCCACCTTTTCTGTATAGACATGTTTACACTGTTTGTATTATGTGTTCACTACAAACAGCTCATATATTTCAATGACAATGTCTTCAAGGGAAGGAGAATGAATGGCTTTAATAACTACAACCAATAAACTTTGAAGTGAAAAAGACAACTTACCATTATATGTTCAAGTAGAGAATCTATTGCAACTATATTATCAAAATACGTTCTGCAGAGAAAGAGAAGTCAGTAAACATTGGCATTTAGTGAAATTCTTCTCAAATGGGTGTCAGGGGCTCTTGTTTCACTACAGCTTAACACGGAGCCAGAAAAGGTGAGGACAAACCACTGCACCTTGAAAATCACTGAGTGGCTTGCTACAGCACAACAGAAGTAAGAAATGGTCCTAGTTCTGTTCCCTTAAACCCGTTATTCTACAGAACTGAGAATATTCTTTATTATACATAGAATTTTCTCCATAAAAAAAGGAAAAGACTACCAAATATTGCCTGCCATGAACTGAATAGGCTCCTGCTGAGCAACACCAAGAATGCTTCAAAATACTTTGGCACCTCTAACACACCGAAAATTCTAATAGGAGAAGTAAAAAAGAAAAGAAAAGTAGTAGAATTTAAAAAAAAATCCATCTCTTTCAAAATATCAAAATATCTCATTAGGTTTACCCATATTATGCACAGAGAACTGAATAAAACTATGTAGTGCAGCTAAACCCACATCATATTATCCAACCCTTAACACTACTTAAAAGACAACTATTTAAGAAACTCTTAATGGGTTTTCTCTATCAACACCAGTTGAAGTTGAAGAAAGGGAATGATCTTGCAACTTAAAAAATGAAAAAGAATTTCAGTTTCTCAGCAAAATGGTAACTATTCAAGGACAGTCAAGAACATTGAAAGATAAAGGTCAAACTTATTAGTAAAAGAAGGCTAAATCTTCCACATGCCGAGTCCTAATAACCCTCGGATTACAATGTTCCCAGCAGACAAAAGGCATTGTCCCATGGCCTTGAATATATACACAGCTCAGTTCTGTTTGGGTCTAGTGGAAAGGAGATATACAATACACTAGCCTTACACTGCCAGGGACATGAAGAGGTGAAGCACTGCATACTCTGCCCTTTCTGAAATGTTACAGAACATGTCCCGGTGACATTGCACACTAACAATTTCCTCACCAAGTAGGAAATTCTCCTTCCATGTTAGCAGAAGTACAGACCACTTCTAAGAGGAAACTAATTATTTTCTTGCTGATACAAGCCTTTGCCTACATAAAGTTCATAAAGATATTATTAAATGATATCCCACTTTTGTGCCTTAAAACACAGGCTTTCTTTTTTTGTTGAAACTAAAAAACTCTAGCAATTGATAATGCTGTATGAGAATTATTTTCTTATAGAAAGGCATAATAAATATTTGCAGTATTTATTGTCATTTTTATCTTAAAAATTTAAAACAATTACAAAGTTCCTTAAAACAATCTCAGTACTATGCCAGTCCACGAATAAGTTGCCAGTCCATAAATCTGGATAGATTAATATAGTTTTTGGTAAACTAGTTCACTATGGATGTTAGCAACATAAAAGCACTCTGGAAAGGAACATAATGGTGCAAGACTCGATAAGAGTGCCCTTTGGGAGGCATGCTCTGAATTATACTGAAATTAATAAAAAGGTCATCCTGAGGAAAAAAGCTAGGAAAAACATCTGGATACAACCAGCTTGCCCTCCTTGCAAGGGGCAGACTCCTCCCTGTCGTTTATTACTCCCCATTCCAGCTAGGTCAACTTGGCTGCCTACATTCCTGAGCAATGGCATAGGAATCTTGGACATCCTCTAATTTCATCAGTTTGAGAACTGTTCATCAAGACCCACAGAAGTGTTTGTAGCAAAAATCCAAGAAATCTCATTTTTCTACAGTATCATCAGTACTTTGTGATGCACTTTGGAATTCTTGTATCAACTAGTTTCATAAAACACTGTTAAGCTACCCAGACTGATTTACCAAAAGTACATCCTTAGTTTATCTTTTAATTTATTGGTTATCTTTGCTATTTAAAGATCCTAGTAGCAATGACAAGCAAAAAGAGATGAAGGAACAGCGGATCACCTAAGACACTAAACTGATTTTGCAAGTGTAAGCTCAAGCTTTCACACTCTTTCAGTGCTTCCAAATTAATCTGGTTTTATAGTGACAAGAAATTAAAAGCAAACATATTACATGCAGTAAAAGTCTTTGAAAATTAAAGCAGGGCCTTCAGAAAATGCAGGGGTCATGTGGCTGCCCTGATTCTTCAAGGATTTAACTCTGAAGTCCCTATATTTATGCATACATGCGTGCATGTCCAAAAAATTGATGGGGGGAGAATAGGGGAAGCTGAAGCACTGTAACTAACTTTTTGTAAAGTCTTTTCAAGCCTTCTAAAATTGCCATGAGACACCAAGCCTATTTGTCAGTTCTCAAAAGATGACCACATTTAACTCTGACAGAAGAGGTGGGAAAAAATGGGGAAAAAAAACCCATGCAAAAGACCACAAGAATAAGGAAATTCTGTAAGGTATAAATGAACATCACATTTTTTTCTCCACCATCACTACAAAAAATTTTGAAAGGTATATACCACTGCCATCCCTATCACTTCTTGTCCCCATGCTGAAGCTTACCCACTCTCTGAAGTGTGCCTTTGCACCTGCTTGTGAGCTACAATAAGTAGCTTCCACTACTGCTATTGAGTGAACACAGGTAGACTGGAAGAGCCACAGTAGAAAAGCTCATCAAAAACTCAAGAGATTGTCTTGCAAATCACACTTACTTCGATACATCAAGCAAGAAGTCATTCAGTTCAGTCTGCTTGGCAAGGCCCCGGCACACCTGGAAGCACAGATCATAGAACCATTTGCTCCAGAACACTGATGTCAGAGGGAAACTGAAGTCCCATCCCTTTAATTTGTATGAAAAAAATACCAGTACATGTGTGTATATATACATATATATATATACATATATATATATACACTACAGCACTGTATAAAATTAAAAACTGAATTTGTGTGCTGGATTTCAATCTTAGCTATCTAGCTGCTGAGTTAAAACTGTGAAACACAAGTAAAATCTTTCCTAAGACTCACTGAAAGCTGTCGGTTGTTACACTTGTTCATGCTGTCTTAAAGGCTGTCACTGAATGTGGTTATGGAATGAACATTTCCTTATCCAAACCCTCAGATCTCCTGAGAATGTCAAATATTTTGTTTCCCTTCTCCCTTACCACACTTTTACCACTTCTTTCCAGGCTGCAAAGTAGCATATAGACACAACTGTAGACTGACATCAGGCAAGTTTAACCAAGCTAAGCAGCAGATGATGTATGCTCAACTTTGGGAGAAATCAGCATGAATATGAATACAAAAAATAGTATGCATGCTTCTTTTTAGAAGCAAATGTTAGATGAAGCAAAGCTTTCAACTGTATTTTTACTTCACCTATTCACATACTCTGTATCTGAAGCACAATTGTACATCTGCATATTACTAGAGCAAGCACTGAGGCCAAAAAAAAGAAAACAAGCCTCTACTGCTTGTACATTTTACACTCCCAAAAATATCACTTCGAACTGGCGATATCTTTGCTCTGTGCAATGCAGATGCAGAATGCCAGATCAAAACCCTTGCATTCTTCTCATGCAAAAAAACTTGGGAAGAGCAAGCCTTCTGCTTAGAAGAAGGAAGAGAAATAAAAATGATCAGTGGACAAGCTTGAACTTAACTTTACATGTTGTGTTTTGTTAGATTTGAAAGACTTCTTAATTAAGGAGAGAGAAATTCTTACACAGGTGAAGCTACAACTGCATGCAATTGCAATTCTACTAGTGTACTAGTTGTACAAACAAACACTAGTTTGTGTCAGCTAATTCTTCCTAGATGTGAATGCCCACCCCAAAGTCAGTGACTTCCAGCACTGAGGCAGCGAACATTAGAGCCCAGAAGAGAAAGCAGGAAGCTTTCTGCGCATCTTCTGACAAGTGTATGAAAGACACCTTGAAAAAAAAGGATGTCATGAATTTCTTCCTGGGAGTTGACAGAAGAATCTATTTTAGCATCTTCTCTGAGTTGACAGAATATGTTTAGTTTCAGTGTTACCATCTTCTGCTAGCTGAAGTAACAAAACCTATTAGCAAAGCTGCTGGGGTTTGCTAGAGCAGCTTGACACTGTGTGAAGCTCCATTAGGCACCCAGCTAGGGACAGCATGAGGCATCCTTAGTGGCAGTAGTTACAGGACCGTGAAGCAGCTAGCGAGGATGGCTTAAAATAGGCTTTGCTAGCAACACCTCATAATTTCAAAGTGAATACCTAAGCAGGAGGAAAGCAATCAGTTAGCATAGCAGTTGCCTTTCCACAAGAAAAAAAAAAAGAAACAACCCTTCAAAGTTATGATAAATCCACTCTAATCATTATTTATCTATTTTGTTCAAATTTCTTTCCTTTAGTACATATATGGTTTGTTATTTGATCCATGATGGCAAGTGAGGAAAACTAGTTCAATGAACACGAAAAGTGTTAGCATATTTTTCCAGGTTCAAGGAAGGGGCTTTAATCAATGCTTTAGCAGTGACCTCTACTTAAATCTGATCGCAATCCATGCTCCTACTAAACAAGTCCAGGAAGACAAGTTACACAATGAAAAGTGAAAAACCACTCACACTTACTTGTACTTGATGTATTGCTACTGAAGCCCATGCAAGATTTGCTGTTGCAACCTGGAACAAAAGAAGAAAGTCTCTCTGGAGTAACCTTGAACACTGCACATTGGTTACATGCCTCTTTTCTCTGTCTACCTGCTAAGTAAATTGACTGAACTGTTTTAGACAGGTAGGCAAGAACAATTTGTAGGAAGACAGTTACTTTGTGGAAGTCTCCAAGTGGACTTGGGAGTGTTTCAGTTTTAGAGCTTACCAATGCTCTTCAGAAGCAGAAATGGGCACCCATCAGCTCAGAAATACAACACCAAAACAAATATACCATAAGCCGAGGGCTTTAAAAATTACACTGTTGAAAAGCATCTGCCATTGAAATAAAATAAGCCTTAACAGCTTTCTGGGGCTGTATTTTTCTTTTCTTCAGCAATAGATACTTCCAACTGTAAACAGGCACTGCTTCTCTCATTACTGTTTTGGTGGCAGAAGAACCAGACCTGATCCCTCAGCTCAAGACTAGTTTGAAGTATGACAGTTTCCAGGCAACATTTCAAACAAATGTCACATAAACCACAGCTAACTATGATGTGCTACCATGCATAATCTCCTGTCCTTGAAGCACAGGAGCTTTATAGGAACACGGGGAATGGAAGCACAAGAGGTCAACTTTTGCATAGCCTCCTAAGGTATTTTTTTATAATTTTATATTTTTAAACAGAACACTTTGCACACATTTCATAAAAATTACTGATGGTATCCAAAGGCTTTCTGAAACCTGAAAATGAAAAGAATGCTTTAGGACACTCAGTAAGTGACCTTAAAATATTTTTAATTTACGAATAAAATACTTTCATTTAGCAGCCAGCCTTTTCCAAGCAGAACATTCATGAACTTCAGCTACAGAAGGTATTTCAGATAACATAAAACATTCATATTTTCACAAAACAATGCATGTCTGAGACCTATCTGAATTTTAGATTGATTAATGTTATAGGACAATTTAAAAAATTAAATACATTGTGTGTAGGCTGCAAAATTAATGAAGCCTGGGTTTGTATGAATGCCTGTTCTTTGTTCTCTGAGCAGGGACACTGGCACCACCACGCTAATCTAGTCCCCTAGCCTGACCTCTGTCTACCAGTGAAAAAACACAAGGTGTGACAACAAGCTGAAGTGGCATTGACTACCCAACTAAATACACATGTAAACATCAAACGAATGCTAGGGTACTTACTGATAAACAAAACAGACACTTGACAAATACTGCTGCTATGTTTTCCTTCTACTACTAGTTTTAGTATCTCTTGCCTGAATATTTTCTGTCCTTTCCACACAAATAATTCCTGTTCAGTATAGCTGAACTGCACCATGGTGGATCTCATACCAGTATCGAGACAACAACCTGGCTAGAAATCACTCCATTTTGTCCTAACCTCTGTGTCCAGGTTCCCTTCCCTGGGGAAGGGTACAGAGAGACATGAATGGTACATTCATCTTTACATCAGAGACATCTTCATGGGACATAACAGGGATCCTCACCCAGACATGAGAGCAAAGATGCACTTCCAACACCTTTAGTACAGCAACAGACTTTGCGACACCTGCTCCATTTTCAAATTCATCTGTATTTGGCTAACAGCTCCTAACTTTGGATTGACAAATGGACACGTATGGACAACGTAGCTGCACAGGCCTTATATGAATACAGTAATGCATGCACAACAGTCATGGAAAGGGGAAGATGAGTATGAATGGGAATATCTGGATAGGGAAGCATTAGAAGTTAAGAAAAGCACAAGAGAGCTTTACAAGTGTCACCTAGACTGGCAGGCCATCCAGGTACCAGCACTTCTACGGACAGTTTCTAAGGACATCTAAGTCAGGAGACAAAGGACAGTGAGTAAATCTTGACAACTCACAGAGATGGGACAGGCTAGAGGCACAAAAGCTATCAGCTCCTAAAGGTTAAAGAAAAGGCTGACCCAAAACCAGCACATGGCTGTCAACCTAGAAAGAAAACAGGAGACCATAAGGACTTGGCAGACAGCATCCCTTGTCCTCCTGTTGCAAGGAATTCTGGAGGGACCACCTGGATACCTGGTACTGGAAATACCTAGACACACACATCTTGGTGCTGGAGAGTGTGTGGCAGTAAAAATGCAAATGCAAACATCAGAAATCTCTTTTGCTTCACTTTTGATTTAAAATAAAATCACTTTCCCCTCCTGTGAGACCCAGCACTGAGACTTGATAAACTGTTGCTATAACATTGCAACATTATGTTTTGCAATAGGGCTCATTCCTAGAGAAGCTGCACCAAAAAGTAAACTAAAGTAAATTTTAAAATCTTACCATAATGTAAAATAAAGCTCTACTGGAAAGTTAAGATGGAGACTCAGGATAACTGAGCATTGTCTTTTTTATATAAAGTGATTTTGGTTTTACATGCTTGATTTACACTTACATTTCATTCACCTGCCCTGCACTAACTTTTCTAACAACTCTGTATTGAGTTTATAATCAGTAAAGAAACCTTGAATCTATTTATCCGCAAAAGAACACAAGGTAAAATTCTTGCTGGGTCCCTGTACTTTTATATTTTACCTCCTCTGACTGAAAATACAAAGCACTACCTATTTTTTTGTTAGAAGAACAAAAAGCAAGCATGAAAAAGGTATAAAGTCATGAGAAGAGTGAGAGAAGGAAGTTTGGAGTGGGGGGAGGCATGGGGGTGAAGTCCTAACCGTCGTGGGGAAGTGGGCAAAGGCTGCACATGAGCTCACCTCTTGGTGACTGTGGTGGAAAGCTTCTTTGCCCCAGTGACGGTAAAGCTCCAGGATACCAATCAGGTCACCAATTGCCGTGACAATTGGCAAACACAGAACAGATTGGATACGGGTCCCTGACTCCAGTCCAGTACCTTTGGGAAATCGCTCATCCTAGAAAATGCAAACATAATCTGATAAAATGTAAAATATAATAAAACATTAACAGGAAAGACATACTGAGTTTTCCTCCCCCTCCTGTCTGACCAAATCTGCAGGAAAATTACAAAATTCACTCAAACTCATCTCTCAGCATAACTTACACACAATATTAAGACATCTACTAAAAAGCCTGTAACTTTAAAATCTCAGCATTAATTTACATATACAGATAACCTTATTGATGTAAGGTCAGAATTAGCTGTGATAATACACCCAGCTTTGGGTTTGTTTATATAATAATTTTTTCTCTAATCTCACAGGCAGCAAAAACAGCACTGCATTGCCCAAACAATCAACACTACCACCCCATCATCTTTCCCTCCAAAAAACCCCAAAGCATTTGTAATCACGAAGTGGACTGCTCAGATCACAGTATTAGAACGCAGACAACAGTGCTTGCAAGAGAACAAAAATTGAAACCTGAGGCTAAGGCTTTAGGTTATACAGTTGTAATCCTCAACCAGCTCTTGAAGAGGAAAATGTGTTCCCAAAAAATTACTCATGAGAGTAAGCATCTTCTTCCTTTGCTTATGCATCCTGAATAAACTGGTGCAAAATTTACAGAAAAAAAAGTTAAAATAATCCTACCAGCTGTTATAAAAGGCCCAAATAGATAATTTCAATCCTCATAGGGAATGTCCAAAGCTTTACAGCTTCACTTCCCCATGTAGGAAAACTGAGGCAGACCTGAGAAAGCACCTGGATGTTACAGTTAGTAAGGCAGTCACTACCCAATGTGAAGTGTGCAAGACCCACTACATTGCACATCAGTCCTTCAGTACCTGATTCGTACCAGATGTTCCCTGCAGGCTGTGCTTAGGCAAGACAGACACCCCTTCAAGGCTGATCAAAATCTCTCATTTCTCAAAGAAAACAGCAAGTAATCTCTACCTTAATTACCAAGATGACAATCAATTTGAACAAATGACAGACAAAAGAGAGTGGGAAGCACTTTGAAACACGAGCCTTCTGCTTTCTCTTTTTAATTCTGTCCTCCCACAAAAAAGGGCTGGCAAGTCTACCTGCATGCACTTATCTTTCACTGTTGAGAAGCTCCTAAAATCACATGAAGGCAAACCATCTCACCAAAATGAATCTTGCTGCTTGCTCAATGAATCACTGATATTAAACCAACAAAAAAGTTCAAAACTCCTCCTCACTAACCCCATGATTTTATTATGAATGTAAAATCAAAATACAGAACTCTTGTAAATAAGGATATCATGATATTAATTGAAAATTACCAGTAACAATTTAAACCCTTAATTTAACTGAAGAAACATACCAACACATAAACTCTTAATGGTCCAGAGTGTGTAGAAAGAACTGACTATTACTACAGGGAGAGCAGCTTCTGCCTTTTGATTTTGTGGTTCTGTTTATGTGTACTCACATTAGGCATCTGGTTTTTTTTTTTTATAGCCCAGGTTTGCCCAATTAAAATCATACTTTTTTTTAACAAATAATTTCAAAAATAGATACAGCAATGTCCATTTCGGTCACAGTATCCAAAAACTGCTATCCTGGACAGAACTTGAAAAGACAGGAAACACTGAAGAGAGAAGAGAACGTAAATTTCCTTGATGTTCTCATAACAAATTAATCATAAAGTGCTCATATAAAGTACAGTTTAAATACCAATTTCATACAATTGCATAGATGCAACTAGAGATGAAGTGTTTTAAAAAGTTAAAAGGGACAGACATACAGAGTGCCAAGAATTATCAGATTATCACCTTAGGAATTTCTGACTCCTGTTACAGAAAAAGGCCTGAATTTTGGTATCAGCTACATTAGTCCACCTTTCATGTAGATCTACTGCTCCTATCAGTTCTCCAGCTTTATATTAGAGAATGCAGAGATAAAAATCCTGCCTAGTAACCAGAATTCTGACTGACATTCCTGTCAGTGTGAACCCTGTATTAAAATTAAATCAAATTGTCAAGTTTGATTGCCTATATGAAAGTCTTCTTGTTTGGGATTAATATTTCAAGACCAAGAAGACAGCAGTTTTGACTGGTTGTTTTTATCAAGTGACTATGGTGCCATTATGTCCTTTACCTGACAACCAAAAAAATGTTCAAATAACTCAAACCCGAAGTGAAAGAACCCCAAACCTTTAAATTATATAAATAAATGAAATATCCTGAAAATATTCCATCAGTTAATCCAAACTCAAATTTATTTTCTTGGTATCAAGACAGATGTAAATTCTATCATTAAACGTTCACCTCAATAAACATTTCAGCATCAAAAAATTCATTGTAAGAACATGTTGCAATCATTTCATCAAAAACAGAAAGCTTTTTACCCCCAGAATGTCTTCTACTAACAACGTTTTTCTGGATCTGGCTACATAAGCAGATACTGTAGTGCCATGGGCAATGGGACCTGCAGGAATGAGTCGTGGGTGTCCTTCTTTAGCTCCTGGTGGTGTAAATATACACAGACTCTAGTTAGAAGGAAAAAAAAGAGAAAGAAAGAAAAAAAAAGCAATTAGAAATTGTGATTACTTTTACAGTTACTGAACAACCTGTGTAGAATAAAGTAGATAATGTAGAGAAACACTGTTTTCAACAATGAAAAGTAGTTGAATAAACTCTGCTTAATTCTTCTGAAATCTTACAAAATTCAACTCTAAAGTCAACCAGGTAACTCCTAGACAACTCCTGTGGAGAACAGTGGATAACTAAAGTCAGTTATTGTTTATAGCAGGGTAGGATTGCATTTACTTTGAACACACAATACACAGCATAAAAGACTCACAGAAGAAAACATTACTTTGTAAGAAAAAAATTATTTTTTTATCTAGGATGCACTCATTTATTTCAATAGAAAATATTCAAAAAGTAGAGATAATATTTAAATTTCTTGCTTATATAATACCACAGACAGATGGCAATGCCAGTGACAGTACACCACAATGTATTACTAACATTCCTGTTAAGAATGGCCACAAGTTGTACTGCTGATTGATTTTACTCTCAGAACTTGCTTTCATTCAGGCTGCCATGAAACAGGGGCTGTTTCTAGCATGGATTATTAAAGGCAAAGTTTGCATTCAAAAATTCAGCATCTACTATCAGCTGTAGAAAATGAAGTGATGATGTGAGATGCATCCTCTCATAATCCTCCTTTCTTTACAAACATGCACGGCCCATTATAAAGCGTTAGTACTAAACAATTCTGAAAAACCCCACACTGAAATGCTCAGAAACTAAGGAGATGCAATATAAGGTACTCCTGCAATGATGAAGATACCTTAGCTGTAATGGATTAAGAGCATTTTGGAATGAGAAAGCTGGGACTTTATGCTGAGAGGAAAAGATAGTCAATAAAAAGTATGAAATTCATAGCCAAAACAAGACTGAAGACTATATCCAAGAAGAATACGTAGTCCAACAATTAGGGTATTTAGTAAGTTCAAAAGAAAAACACTCAAGATTCTGACAAAACCAGTAGCTGAATATTTTTCTTGTTCTTAAGCAGAAAGTCAGCCCCAAAAAATTCAGCAAGAAAAGAAAGTGAGCCTTCCATTCAGTAAATTATTTGCCAATATGTGGTACAGATGAAAATTAAACTGTCTTAAAAGAGAAAACAGAGCTGCCCCAAACTATTTTAGCACTGACAAGTGATTTCTTTGGCTGGAAGTAAAGACATTTCTTCCATGGAGTAGGCCTGCTGAATATTCAGATTATTTCCTCCATTTCGATGTCTCGCATTATAGTACAAGGACATGAACTCATGGAATTTTCTGTTTATTCTTATCCTAACCCTGAACCTTATTCTTCAAACCTATTTATGCTCACAGCTTCTTAGAAGAGTGGCCTTTAGAAGTAAGATACACTTGAAAATTCAGATATGTATTTCATATCATAATTGAAAAATTCAGTATTTTCCATATGAATTATAAGATTGTAAGTCAAAAAAAAAAAAAGGCAACATCCAAACAATCAAAAACCATTAAATCAATACATTGAATCTGTCAGAACAAGCCTACTCAATCTACCAGAATTAAAAGCTCCATTTATTCTTACTTTCTTATAATCTACAAGATTATAAAATACATACAATTTTTAAATGAAAACTTAGTTTCAGTAACTGAAACTGAACATGTAACTGAAAACAGTTACATGCCTTCATAAGCTTCAGTTCATGTTTTTACATGAACTTAAATAGAATGAAAAAGAACATTTTACATAACATAGCCAAGAAAAGCACATCATGATCTAAAAAAAAAAAAGAACATTATTCTAATAAAACTGAAGAAACCACAGATCATTATTTATTTAAATCAGTGTTCTGATATAAAATATTTCACAAAAGATAAAAAAGGTAGCAAAATATAAAGGGCATAGAAATACTGAAATGCATATCTGTACAGAAGTCTGATATGCTATACCACATGCTTAAGATTTACTATTTTAAAAGTACTCATAATAGGAACAGTAACACTATAATGTGTTCAGAACTGAAAAGGTGGTTTCTGTTACAGAGTACTGCAAAATGTAGAGATGCAACACAATGTTTAAAGTCTGATTGATGTAGTCCAAGTAGTGCAATGAGTCAAAATCAACAGGACATCGGAGACCAAAGTTGATTTTGCCAAAGATGTCGAAGAATAACACTTTTATTCACAGCATTGTTCTTATATGTTTAAGACATATTTGATTCTTTTTGCCAAGGTAGCAACGCATCACAATTAGCAAAGTGACTGTGCAATTTAAATTATGTGCATAAAATGTGCTTTTCCACACTCATTTCCTGAGTCATGCCTAGCACTAAGTACAAAATGATGCACAAATCTTTCTCTTCTCAGAAAGTTTCTCAAAACAAGAAAAAAAGGGAAGAAAACCAAACAGCCACTTGCACCAGAAAACCAAGAACTTACTTCTCCCACAAACACGTTTTTCTTCAGAAAACACCTTCACTAAATCTTCAGTGGCCAAAAAACCTGTGTTGACACCGTGAAGTATTGCCTGCAAAGGCTGCTTTCACCAGCACAGTCTGTCCCACATTCTTGTGCACCTTTTTGTCTAGTAAACCCTCCGCTGCTAACACCACGAAGTACTGCTGTGAATAAGCTTCCTTCTACTGGAAAAAGTTTGTGAACATTATTTTACTTCCAGCTTCTCCAAAAAGAGTTTTGCAGAAGCAATCCCATTCTGCTTCTACGGGAAGTTGCAAACCCATGGCTAAGGGGTCAGTGATTGAAAAACTCTTCAAACTACCCAATAGGTTCTAAATTTGCTACTATTCCTTCTGACTGTAAAGGTAGAGAAGTATGACTGTGCAGGACAATTGATAATTTTATCCTGACCATGCAGCACTATTAGAAAGAAAGGCAATTTTTCTCATAACCATATATAAGCTGAAATTAGTCCATAAGCTTCTACCGTTCCACACTGACTTTACACATATACCTAATAAATTGTCATGAGTGTTCGTACATTCCATATTTGATGAATTTAAACCTGAATGAGTTTAAATGTTTATTGCCAATTAATTATGTAGAAATAACTCAAGTAGAAGCCATCAATGGCAAGGTCAGCCAAACAAAACACGGTAAACTGTGCTCTGCTCTACCATAGCATCTTACTGAAATAATCTCTGAGGCACCCCACAGACACAGCTTTATGGGAATCTCTAAAATTCTCACTGTCAAAAAACAGCAGGTTTTTCACATCACCTATCCAGCTCATATTTAATACTTTGTTTTGCATAAGAAAATTCTTATGATGTAAAACGTACCACAGTAATGATAAAATTTGGGGCTCACCTACTCTCTTCTAACTACGAATGACTCCAGCATTCTTTTAATTTGCAAATGTACATTCAAATAATCTTTCACTAGCTCAAAGGGTACCTAGAAGTGTTCCCATACATACATCAGATATTGCATAAAGCGTCACAAATAAGTGAAGAAATGAATAGACTGGGCCCTTTCAAATTAACTTTCCTCAGTTGGTCTGAATATTTTACTTCAAAAAAAGACAGTTTGTGTTTCTGGTAATGATAATGAACAGTGATTAATAATCAAAATAAGGAACCAGTGGACTTTCATCCACAACTTAAGCAATATATAGTCAATAAAAAAGGAAATTTGAGAATATTAGGACCTGTGATTTCCCAAATACTATACTGATAACTCACAATGCAGTAAAAGGAAAAGGGCGATGAAACAGCAGGATGCTTGCGCACTGCTCACAGACTCTTTTGCTGCTATTACCACTTGCAGTGAGCCTCTAAGTCAGTATCAGAAAGAGATAAATACAAATAGCTCTTTACTGATAATGCAATGTCAGTGTCTCTCTCCTGGCAAAAGTTAAGTAATTAAAGATAACTAGTGTAGAAAGAGCATTAGCTATCTCTACTGCTGATGAGAGAGAAGGCAACCAAAATGGGAGAGTGAGTCTGGGTTTGACGAACTACCAAAAAGGCAAACGTTGGCTTGGAGAGAGAATCCTTTGGAAGCCTCCAGGTTCAGGCATTCTGGCAGCTGGTAGTCCACAGGACTCTGCAATTACCTATTTTGATCTGTTTACCCTCCTTCCAGACAGACAGAACCTCTTTTCCTACATCAATTTCAACTACCTTATTAACAATATTCTTCCAACAAGTTCCATATGGTGATGGACTTCTTTCTTTAAATGTAGTAGGCAGGGGAACACTAAAGTTTGACACCAAGAACTTCCCGTACCTTGTTGAAACCCTAGAGTACATGAAGTGTTTTCTTTCCTTCCATCTGTGACAGGACAGAGTGTTCTGGTTGGGCCTAAAATCTTCAAAATTATTCCTCCCCTCCTAGTTTAATCACTTAATTCACTTTGATAAAGCCCACAGCCAAAAAAACTCCTATTAATCTTGATGGATGTTACAGCGTGGTTTGGAACGCACTAATGACCTATCATGAACACAGAGAGCAAGAGGTTCCTACAAAAACAAACTGAAGCAAAACAGAAAGTCCAAACTAAATTACGACCTTAACAAATGTTTAAACACTGGTGAACACAGACAAATGTTACAAAATTCACCGTTTCATCTTGGTGGTGTTAGGCTAATGGCTGGACTCAATGATCTCAGTGTTTTTTCCAACCTAAAAGATTCTATGATTCTATTCTACGACTCACGTTTCTTAGGCAACCTAGGTATAGGCAACATATTGTAGTCTCTGATATCTTTTTAAAATGCAAATGTATTAACAAGCCTGCAAATCTACAGGAGTGCAGAATGATGTACTGTAACTGTTTCTTGAGGGATATCAAGATGACAACATCCTCTATTCACAGATAAACCCACCAACTCGGCTTTCAGATACATAGCAAGATCAGTATATATTCAATAAGCCATAATACCATGTTTTTTGGTGCTCTTTCCCTGGTATAATTATTACCTAATTTATCTTGAATCTCTTACTGTGGCTGAAAAAGCCTTTTTTACTCCTCATTCTAACAGCTAAGAGTATGCACATGAAGAATTACTCATGTTCATCTTGTCATGCTGTTGTAACTTGGCCCCATTGTTGGTCTTTTAGTGAACATCTAATGCTTGACAGAGAAAGCAGATTAAAATCCCAATAAAAGAAAACATGAGGAGTAGCAGCAAGTGTCAGACACAACAGAATCAACAACTCCTGACAGATATTTTTACAGCACTAAGAAGGTACCTGCAGTTTTCAGTGATTTTGATCTTTGGCTCTTCTGATGAAGAGGACAACAACAGGTATAATTGATGCTATTTTTCTATGGCTGTTGGTATGCAGTTTGTCAGAATCCAGCACAACACCAAATCCTATCACAAAAACTAGAAACCATTCCACCAAGTACATAAAGTGTGCCAGGGCAGGATTTAAATTGCAAACATGTATTCATCATCATCATCTTCACCATCACCATTTCACAAACTGTTATTTCTTCTTTTTGTATAACTACTTCTAACTAAGCAAATGACAATCATAAACCAATTTTTCTAAAATTTCCTTGCAGAAAAGAAGCCTGGGTAAGAACTAGGTTTAATGATTAGAATGAAGGTTAAAGTACATATGTGACAAGCATTCCACTAACGAACTGTTTTGGTGGATCTTTATCTAGTTCCTTCCACAGCACAATTTGCTGATAAAACTGGTCCTAAAAATGCTTCATGGAAAATAATTTAATATTCAACTGACATTAAATGAAAGCCTTCATATTAAAGGATTGCTATGTGATTTGATGCTTGGGGTAAAGAAAAAATAAAAGAGAAATGGAAATTTATCAAGCTGGTATTAAGTGAGTTTAATGGCTTTTGCTGCTAACATCTGTTTCTGTTCAGTAACAACAACAGATTTTTAGTCTTGGTAAAGGACACCTTAAATGTAAGACCACACAGCCTAATGATAAGATTATCTGCAGATATTTACAAAGGCTGTGCCTTTAGGCCAGGATTTTTAGCAAGAATAAAACTCATCATAATAGGCAAAGATGACCAAGAAAAACAAACAAACATAATTAATTTGGAAAGCATTCACAGCCAAGTCTCTAAACTGGCTTAGTTGAAACAGTAGCCCAATACTACCATGCTAAAATCTTAAAGAGCTCTAGGCAATGATGTCCTGGGTTTAAACACAAGTGCAGCAGTCTGACTGCATGAAGCACACAGGGATAAAAGAAGAAAAAATCAGCAGCAACTACCACCATTGTTTATAAAAACATATTTCCTTAGCAATAAATCACAGCGTACTTGACAGGAGATTTGCAACTTAAACCCACATAGTAGGTACAAATGTTGGATACTTGTGAAATGAAGATGATGCACTTACACTTACTGTAGAACTACTAGCACTTGGGTTTGGTTTGGTTTTTGTTTTTTGGGGGGATTTATGTTTTCATCCATCTGAACGGTATCAATTTTTAACTGCATTTAACTCCTGGAAACCTTCCAGTTGATTTACACAACTGAAAAACACCACAAGACTTATATCAGTTCATTGACACAGAAAACCAAGTTGACATCCTTCTCTACCATCCCTTCCATATCAGTCAGCTAAGCATTTTTCTGAAAGACATTTGGCCAAACAGGTCTCAAACACTCCTCCAGGGATGAGGATCCCTGAGCTTGCACGAGCAATAGACTGTCATGCTTCATTACAGCCACAGCTGAGGAAGTTTTCCCAATGCCAACTCAAGCACGCTACTTTTTGCCCTACACACCACAGGCATTGGAGATCATTCCCTTCCTCTCTGCCTTATCCAGGCATATCTTCACCCCTCAACTTTCTTTTCTTTAGACTAAGCAAAACCACTTCTTTTGTTTCCTGACCATTCTCTCCGCTCTCTCCTGAACTACTTCAGCTCCTCCAATTTTATTTTTTCTTAAAGTGCAGTGTTTAAACCAGCCATATTATTACATCTGGGGCCTTCGTAGTGGAGAGAGAAATAGGAAAAATACTTTACACTAGGGATAGAGTTCTGTTTGTGCTACATACATAAGTGTATTTTTTGATACAGCAATGATATTGCAGACTCATTTTTACCTTCAAATTCACTGAAAATCCTAGAATCTTTCTCAGAGTCATCAACTGCCCTACACAGACTGAGGCAATCTGTAAAAAGCTGAGCACTTTTCCTAGCTGAATCTTTGTCTGGTTTCTTCTGACCATTTTCCAAAGACCATTTTGAAATCTAATCTGTTCCTACAAACATATCTGCAGTCCTATATTCTTTCTTCACCCATGCATTAGTGAATACACTAAGCAAAACCAGATACTCAGATAAATCTTTGCAGATTTATGCAAAACACCCCCCCATTCTGATAGTGAACCACAAACAATTGGTCTCTAATTTTCTAGTAATTTCTGCATTCTACCCATAGTATATATTGATGTACAAACAGACTAGTGAATGAGATGCTGGAAAGCAGTGCTGAGGAAAGGGACCTGGGGGTCCTGCTCAATGACAAGTTGAACATGAGTCAGCAGTGCCCTGGCAGCCAGGAGGGCCAACCCTGTCCTGGTGTGCAGGACTCAGGCCCAGCATCACCAGCCGGGCAAGGGAGGGGATTGTCCTGCTCTGCTCTGCACTGGAGCGGCCTCACCTCGAGTGCCGGGGGCAGTTTTGGGCGCCACAATGTAAGAGAGATCTAAACCTGCAAGTGAGGATCCAAAGGAAGGCCACGTGGATGGTGAAGGGCCTTGAGGGGAAGCCATATGATGAACAGCTGAGGTCACTTGGTCTGTTCAGCCTGGAGAAGAGGAGACTGACGGGAGACCTCATTGCAGTTACACCTTCCTTGTGAGGGGAAGGGGAAGAAGATGGGCAGGCACTGATCTCTTCTCTGTGGAATGAAGGGAATGAATGGCCTGAAGTTGTGTCAGGAGAGGCTTAGGTTGGATATTAGGAAAGGTTCTTCACCCAGAGGGTGGCTGGGCACTGGAACAGGCTCCCCAGGGAAGTGGTCACAGCACCAGCCTGACAGAGTTCAAGAAGTGTTTGGACAATGCTCTCAGGCACATGGTATTTCTTGGGGTGTCCTGTGCAGGGCCAGGAACTGGACTTTGATGGTTCTTGAGGGTTCCTTCCAACTCAGGATATTCTATGATACTATATTTATCATTAACACATTCCACAAGTCCATTTACCTGAATATTAAATTAAACAAGACCAAAATTTCCCTAAAACACATTTTGACAGTTATTTATTTCTTTCAGCTTGCTAATTTATTGACTCAAATGTAAACTCAGACACTGTAACTCAACAAGAGCTTTCGCTCTCTGCTGAGTATCCCTATTCACTGGCAAATAAGAAAGCAACAGATTTCTTCCACTTTACATATAAAAAACCACATGATGTTAGAATTGATTCAAGGATAAAGACAAAAGTTTTCTGAATTGACTTGCAAATAGAAGGATTTCACCTGGAAATGTTTAAAAGACTCAAATTTCAGAGAAGATGTCTATGCATTCAAAAACTGAAGACAGTTAGCAAGCAGTACATGTTTTTTCCTGGGTTCTTAATAATCCAAATCACCCACCTCTTAAACTCACTAGGTGGCACTGCATGCACATCCAGCTGCAACAACTTCTGCATGACCAGAAATTCAAGAATGGCTTAATAAAATACACCCTGAAGCACAGAGTATGTGCATATATTTGTGGCCTCACATAATTATTTCTTACAATAAAGCTATTGGAAACTTCTGTCTGAAGCGAGGATAATCTGTTTGTCAACACAATTTGCAGTTTCAGAAACTAAGTAACACAAGACCAAGTAAAAGCTACTTTAAGTGTATGCCTGGTAAATTCGAAGTCATACATCTTTACGTAGGAATCACAGTGTAATCATGAGGCAAATTACTCATACAAGTCAAAACTATAAACAAGAAGTATCTGAAGAATCGGTTAATATAGTAATACATTAAGAATTCTGTAACCGTGATAAGTATTTCAGAAATATTGCCTTGTAAAGATGTCAGCTTATGGGCTTAAATCCATGCCCAGCTGGCATGATACTTAGGCAATTGATTTACACACATACAGTATCCAGTATGAGGATTTCAGTAAATCCTTTAAGTCATGTTTGAAGATGATACTTAATTAAGGTCATAACAGGAGAATTATGAACTGTATATTCATCCCCATAAGAAATAAAACAGAAAATTGAAATAAAGTCAAGTCCTTTGCTGGAGAGTTGGGAAACATTCCTGTTTGATTTGGAAATGTTTCTGCTGTCCGATATATGGTATTTGTAAAATGGCTGCTATGTACCTTAAGAAAAAATAATTTTATTTGCATAACTACGCTAACCCATGGACAAAGATAAGTCCTTAGATATGGAGAAAGTTCAAAAACCAGAGGCAGTATGGGCACAGGTCTGCTCAGATCACGACCCTGATGAGGAAGCTCTACTGTTTTTAGCACCTGAGTACTTTGCAATGCATTCTGTCATATATATAGCACAGGTAGAACCGGATTCTAATACACAGGGCAACTTCACAGGGAAGGAAGGAGTTGGGCGTGCACGGGGTGCTTACCTGCTAGAGGGCAATCATTTGCAAAGCAGAATCACCATCAGAACACTCCTAGTAAGGAGTGCACTGAGTGGTAGTGCTTCCAAGCAATTTGAACAGCCAGAAGGATGCTAAAATAACTGAACTGGCCACGCTCATTCTGGCAACAATTCTGAGTAATACTTGCATAAAGAAATGCACTGGAATCTGCAATTGATTCCATTAAAGCAAATTCACTCAGGTAATGATCCTGAAGACATTCAACCAGAGCTGTTAGCCAGAAGTTACCTAGTCCTTATGCTGTTTTCCCACTCTAATACAAATCAAAATATAGTATGTAAACTTCAACAGAGAGAGAGAAAGGAACATAAAGGAACTTTTTATATGGACAGATATTTTTACAAACTGACTTTTGTGCTGTTAAATTCCAAAGGAATTTTTTCTAAAGCCATGTCCTCCTTTCCAGGCCAGTGTATCATCTACCTTTTACAAAAGGAAAGGGACTGGCTCATCTAATTTTCTTCAAATTAGATGAATTTTCTTTCAGTTCTAATATAATTTTCATGCAAAGAAAATTCTGCCTATATTAAATATTGCACCAAAGAATGATTTACTATGCATTCTTAGTAATCCATGCAAAAAGCAATTTGCAATGATATGACAATTTTCTCAATATGAAGAAATAATAGCACACAGTATGTAGTAATCATTTACTGGTTTTCATTTTGCAAAAATTAAGCATTTTTGTAAAAGGAAATTATCTTATATTCTAATTAGAAACTCACTATTTAATCCAGGCTAAAGGTAGTTAAGGATATCTAATATTGCAAAAATGTTCCTTTGATGAGATTAACACAAGTCAAAATTCTCAAATCTGGATTAATTTAAACAAGCAAAAGTATACACATTTAAAGCAGGAGCTGAGGTGGAGTTAGTGCTTGTACTTCAGGTTTGATCGTAAGTTGCTTAACAGAATATAGTCAGAACACATATCACTAAATATTAGAAAACCATTTGAGAGAAAGTAGTTATGTACTTGTTAATAGGATTCCTCCATTCTTACACACTGCCCTCCCAAAACTTAATTCTCAAACAGATGTACAGATGTACACATACACACACACACACACTCCTAGCAGGATAATAAGCAGATTTATGTATATTTTCCAAGCTAATGAACAAAAAACCCAATGATAAAATTGTGGGGGGGGAGGAAGAGGGGAGAGGAAGGATTTTGCCAAGTTTGCAAAATTCAAATCACAAACCTAGCATCAAAAGATTAAGCCACCAAAAAGCAGATACTATTCTTCAACACATGACCCTAGATGTTCAGCAAATACTTTGTGCAGGCTAATCAAAAGGTTTCTATTTTTCTTCGTTTCAGTTTAAAGAATTAGTTCATTCCTGATTTTGCTATGCAGAATCTTTTTGTTCCCATTTTAAAAAGACATTTAATAAAACTAAATAAAACCACATGGTCAGTATTTGCTGGGCAATGGCTAATCTCACGTGGACACATCCTTTAAATTAAATATTCTAGAGGCAAGAGTTATCCAAATTAATTTCCAATGACAATTTCTTATAAGAAGTAAGCTAATGCATTAGCATTTAGTTACAAGACTACAAACATGAGTTTGGCCCAAAGCCCACTAAAGTGAATGGAAAATCTCACACTAACTTCAAAGGACTTGGGATCAGTCCCTATAAAAACTACATGAAGAACATTCCATTTTGGGTGATGCAGCTACATAGCAGTGGTTAATAAAGTCAATGTGTGTTTTCAGTAGTTGGAGCTTTTTTCAGGAAAGAGTTATACTGGAACACTGGGAAGCAAATAGATTCATTTGCCTAATATGTTATAAAAAAAAAATAAAAAAAAGAACAAGCAGAAGGTCATATAGTACCCGGGCCCTCAGGGTATCAGAAGGCTGTGAGTAATCCCATATTATGCCACACTAATCTAACAGGAAAAACCTCACCATAGTAAGAATTTTCTTTGTCTCAAGCTGTAAAGCTAATTTTACTGTAATCTTTTACAAAGCGTTTAGAGATGAGCATGCTCAGCTGGCAGGCAGTCACAGCCACCAAAGCTGGCCAGTGCTGCGCATTCGGAATGGAGGCTGAACTTCCTGCGGGCTCCCGCCTCTGGCAGCAGGAGGAAGATTTTCAGTGACTGTTTGCATCACCCCCTGCCCATGACAATGGATGCTGCCACCTACTAATGAAAACCAAAGATTGTACTCATAAAGGATGAAGAACATGTTTCTTAAATTATACCTCTCAGTGAAGGAGTTATTTAAAAATATATGCCGTTTATACGCTTAACAGAAGTCATTCAGAGAAAACAGAATTTTTGAATAATAAAGTGGGTTATCTTTATTATATGAAATAATCATTATACCACAAAAAAAAGCAAAACTTCATTTCCATTTCTTATAGGAAATTTCTATATGGGCCTTCTTCCACATCAAGTAACTTGCAGGTTTGTAATATCTTCAATCCCGTTTCCACTATTTCAAAAATATAATTTTTACCCTTTTTTCTGAATTCAATTATTTCACAAAGAGCAAAGGAAATTGGCTAATGGACTACACAAGAATAAACTATTAAAACTGGCTGTGTAATGCAAGGAAACAAAAACAATGAGAAAAAATATTTTCCTCTCTAGTCATTGCTTGTTTCTTGAACCAATGAAAGACATAAAATTTCTGACAAATTGTGATTTTTAATTTGATGGAACTGACTGAAGTACTAAACTGCATTTTCTTCTTGATAGCCATTTGAAATAACTACAAAATCTTGTACCTTGGTAACTGTACAAATTAAACAATAGAAAAATATGTGATGTATTTTAACATTCAAATAACAAAAGAACAAATACTGGACTCACTGTTATTTGAATTATTACATCAGAAACTAATTGAATTCATAAACTTCAAATGTACCATTTATTTTATGCCAACCAGAATCTACATATAAAATTTACATTATCTCACTATCAAGTTCAAGCTGACAATTAACATTAAAAAAAAAAAAGGGGGAGATAACTAGATGCAAAGAATAGGCTATGCAGACAGTAAATCCAAGTTAAGTTTTCTGGTTCTTAAAGACAATTAATAATGGGGCCAAATCCCAAGTTAAGCTTCCAGAGTCAGAGAAACAATAGTATTACTGCCAAAGCTTAAAAAACCAAAAAAGGCCAAGGATCTAAATGCAGAGAACATTTTTTTTATTACCACCATTATGAAATTAGAAAACATACTTGTGAATGTACAGAAAAGCAGCACCGTAATCCAGTGTACTTACATTATTGCATTCTCCCAGGAAATACAGTGCAAATCCATCAGCCTTTGTAGCTGCCAAAGCAATAACAAAAGAAATAATTGTACTCCCAGGGATAAATCAAACTTATACAACATCTTTGGGGTGAAACCACAGGTTCAATTCCACTTTGGACAAACATCTGCCATTCTAAAGGTTAAGGTCTTTTGCTGTGTCCCCTAAAACTTCCGAGAGCCTACAAAGTTAGAGGTACCACAGAGTTCTTGCTTTCACCATTGACATTTACTGCATTCTAAAAGATAATTAGAAACAACTTCTTTATACATCAATACTCCAAGGCCTAATGTTGGTAAATGCAAATTAATTCACACAATAGAATTAACATAAAAAAGTATTTACAATATAATCCGTCAGATACCATTATAATTTCTATGAGTAAAATAAATGCCATTTGTAAATGTTAAGCTATATTTGTCCTTGCCTTAAGAGAGAAAATCATGGGAAAATGAGGAGTTACAAATACTGCTATAAAAATGTGTTTCCAAACAAACTGTTTCTATTTTCTGCACCCACCCCATCTTAAAAATAAGTTCCTTAAACTCTCAAAAGTTTAGAGTCAACCAACCATCATAACTTACTCTCAAAATCAGGACAGCGTATAGTAGACAATGTTTTTCACCCTGCTTTAAACAACAGACTTGGATCATGTGTCATCTGTCTTTCCAAAAGTTAATAAATATTCTAGCCAGTAAAAAGACATATCTGGTACCTATTGTCTTATGAATGAACTCAGGAATCCTTTTAGTACATTTCAGGGGAAAAATTATACTTGTGTGCAATCAAATCAAATGGCTTTCTTAAATTCTTTGACAAAAGGAAAAAAGTTCCACTGTGTAGTTACTTGCTCGTTGTCAACTGCACAACACTGGTAAGAGTTGAGGGCATAGTAATTTGCATTAAGATTTTAAATCCTTCAGCTGTAGTACCTAAGTATATTGAGATACCAGGCAAATAAGTACTGCAAAGGAAATAACATACAAAACACCCTCCACCTGCTTTACAAAAGAAAGAAAAACTGTAAAACATGAGCACTCTGTCTTGTCAATTCTCACTTGCTGTGTACTAATAAATTTGATTTGCTGTAAGTTGGACATCAATATCCAAATAACAGTTTAAGCAAAATCAGTAGAGAAAAGGTCCTTTTAAAACATCATATACATCAACCAGAACTATTATTCATCATTACAAAATGATGAAGTAGCTGGCATGGTAAAACCTTTCTACAGAGCTGACTGAAATCTACTGTGACACATCCTATTGAAGTCTGAGTCCATCCACTCTGGCTAAAAAGAAGCTAAATTACACTTATATCGTTATTGAGAGTTTTTTGCTTGTTTTTAATTTTTAGCTTTTGATCATATGCAGTATTTTCTTACCACAAAAGGTACTTACATCATCGAAAAAAATAGTTAAACAACTGAGTTTAATCTGAGATCACACAGAAGATATGCCTTCTTCCAGTGACATTTCAGTTTTGTTTCAAAAGGAGTTTAAGTATGCAGTGGTATTACCAACAGATTTTTTTTTTTTTTTACTTTCAATATTGAAAGTGCAACACCATCATAACCAGAATATTCTATTGTTTGGTTCATTTAACATGAGACTCTAATTTTGCAATTGTATATGAAACTCTCTCCAAAGATGAAATTCACTTAAGTGCAGCTAGGGATTCACTGAGGGTCAGAAGGTGAAGTAAGTTCACACTGAGAAAACATCCAATGAGAACACTGCTATCCCTCAATACCTGTCTTTATTAATTAAACCATGTAAGAAATGTGCTGTGCACTGATGCTGAGTAACAGCTCAGAGACATCTGATTTTCTTTCTTACCTATTTTAATGATGCTGCTCAGTTCATACAGAAGCAGTTGGTTATCTCCTCCTGTATCCAGGCGCTGTTCTATGTAGCTGTTTAATTCGTACACTACACCTTGCATATTCGTATCCTGGTACTATGGAAGCAAAGATGAGAACATTTCAGAATAACTCAGATGTATTTTGCAGGTTTTAAACATAAAAATTCATTAAAAATAATATGCTAAGTTTTCAAGCAGAACTGTCCTAATTCAGCTGCCTGAAGAACAAGGTCACTCCTAAGCAAGAGGCACAGCACTCCACTCTCTGTTCCATTAGACATTTGTTCAAAGCACATTGAGAACATCACTGAGCAATAAGTAATCACCTAAACTGGGCTGGGGTCATGGAAAATGTCTAAAGAAAATGAGAGAGATGACAATTATAAAGTAAGCAGACTTCAACTCCTTCCTTTTAAGCTCCCAGTCTACCAGGAAAGGAAGCAAGCAACTGCCTTAGCTAACATCTTCCACCTCAGATTCATGCGCCAAATGACGGAACTGTGCCAAGCACCAGAGCTTTCAGGTGGTGGTAGCTCAGGAAGCTCAGCCTTTCAAATACAGAAACAATTAACATCAACCAAGTGAAGGACAAAAATCGCAAGCCAAAATCATGCCAGCCACTGTGGCCTCATAGGCATTTGTTTCAACTGATGATGGCAGACACAAATCAAATCTGTTGGCAGATTACAAATCAGTTAGGATATTTAGATGGGAGCCATGGGGTGCTGATTGCTGGTATGATGGAACAGCATGACATGGTTAAACTCTCACAGGAAAGGAGATGCAGTCTCCCTTCAGGGGCCCAGCTGCATTTGTTTATCCATTTCCCAAGTTCTGAAGGGCTGATAAAAACAGCACTAAATGTGTATGTGTAGCATGACAGCATCACGAACAATAATTTCACAGAAAGAAATACTTGGCACTAAGATTCATTACCCTGCCCAAAACTGGTAATGTGGTAACTGAAGAAAGTAATATGGTCAATCACTTACTGAACTCCATGATGCAGTAAATTACATTGCTTAAACTAAAAATTAAGCTGGTGATATTTAGACAAATTAATGTTGCTTGAACGACTAAGGCTTATTCTCCTGCTCATTCATACTTCAGAGCCAAATTTAATATAGATCAGACTAATATAAACTATTATGGAAAATGCTATAAATGTTCAGAGTACCACAGTCTTCCTCACTACCACTCCCATGTTTATGTGCATATATGTAACTCTGCTCAATATCTTTCTAGATCTTCTCTGTCCGTAAATGTGGGTAAACCTCTACATGTGACACTTACTGATGGATTATGCACATAACTTACACAATGTATTTAATTATATAGCTTTTATTCCCACTATTATTTTCATACATACAACATACTATGTCATGAATACAGAGCATATAAAGATATATATATATTTAGGACACATTTTGCTGCTTCATCTCAAAAAAAACCCAAAAAGTTTCACAAACAAAAAAATCCTAAATGCTTGCTGGATAATATCAATCCTCAGTTTCTTTAAATTAAGCAGATCTTAATCTTGACTTTAAAATGGCTCCTGAGAATATACAGTCTTTGCCATTACCTCTTCTTAATCTATTAATCTATTGCTCCACATGAACGTATTAGAACATTTGACTCCTAGGCTGTCCAAATATTCTCAATGTACAACAAACCTGACACTTCATAATCTTTCTGTAAAATGATGTGATGATTATACATTTTGACAGGGATATAAGGTCACACTGTATAAATGCATAACTGCTGCAAGCCTTGAGTTTACAATATAGCATGCCACCACCAATATTAGCACCATATGGCAGCTGGCAAGCTTCCACTGCCTGCCCTCTGTTGTGTCCCACATTTACTCCTGTATGATTATTATTCAAAGAGAGAAAACAATAGCATAGTTCCATGCAAGTGGAGCTTTTATACTTCCAATATGCAGCCATAAGTAGCCATAAAGCAGGAAAACAGTGAACAAGAGTCTACACTATTCAGATGTGCTAACCCCAGTCTGCAAAAGTATGTGTAGCCACATACCCTAAAGCAACAGCAGCTAATGAAGCACACATGCACAAAGCCTTTATCGTGTGGAAAAATGCCTTCTCAGAACTTGGAAATGAATACATATCTCTTCGCCTGTGACGCACAGTCAGGATCTAAATCAAATCTTCAAAGGTTAAAGCTAATACGTTAAGAGAACGCATCATCAAAATGAGCCCATTGGCATAACAGCCATGGCAGAATAACTACTTTCCCTCTAATCAAGCAGCAGTTCCCTGTGCATAGTAATTATATAATAGCTACGTGCCCTTTATCCTCACCTCTGCAACATATGCTTGCAAATGTTTTGTAAGCAGGGCAAACCACTGCACGCACCCATCACTGAGAAGATGGCAGCTACGTAATGCGGGCTGTTGGTACGTGGCACGCATCTGGTACTGACCATCTGTGGACCCACAACTGGCCAGATGAATACAACTTGTCCAGATTCACAATTAAGTAGTTCTGCCACTTAGATCAATCATCAACAAAGAATTACTCCATCATGCTGTGCAATGGTTTTCCTCTTATTACAGGAGAGTGAAAGAGTTTTTTTATTACGTTCTAGGCATTTTAGATTGGATAACCACAAGTATGTTTGGTTGAAAAGCCACAATAGTCTTTATGAAACCACGTATTTAAACACTGAATAAGTCATCAGCAAACTCTGGTACAAGCACTACCCAATGTGGTTGCTAACACAGACTTGCGCATATTTGGCGTAAAACTTACTCCAGGAAAGCAACTCCTCAAAAAAATTCAACACACTTGGTGGAAAAGGAGTGTTTATTATATATATATATACACCATCATTCGTAGTAAGTACAATTTCTTAATTTGCAATTTAAACATTATTAATACTCATCAACTTTTCCTTAATTCATTCTTCCCATTGCTGATTTCCTTCTATTTAAGATTCAGTGCCTACAAGTATTTTGCTATACTTACTGTAAAATTCTGAATTTCAGTGACATTACATAAAATAATTCAACTGGACTAAAAACTAGTTTAGCACTATCCCACTAGCATCATATTTCTAGTAGCTGTGTATATTTTAAAGCTATGAAAATGGACTAACAATTAAGAAGGGAAATCATGTTATAAATATTCATATTAAAATATATAAATATGAAATAAGGTTGTTTTTACAGGATTTACGTGAAAATATTTCTATGGTTCTCAGTCTTTAGAATATTGCAGTGCAATAGAAGACAACAACCCATGACAGGTGATTTAAGGATAGTTTTGTGACTTAGAACAAGCAGGCTAAGAACATAAACATTAAAGGAGATACTGAAATACTGTAGAGTTGAATTTTAAGTATTCATTCATGGAGAAACTAATATTCAAGTACACAATTTAATATCTAAAGTAAAAAAACCAACAACCTCAAATGAAGATTAATTTCCCTGCTTTGATGCTCATAGGGCAGCTGTGCCACAGGCGTTTTATGCTTTTGCAGGAAAGAAAAAGCCCTTCTGCTGCAGCAAAAAGCCTTCATTAATACAGCAGAGGGTCAATAAGTGACAACATAATCCAGAAGTTGATATGTTATCTCTGTAACTTCTTAAAATGTCTTATGAATAGCTGAGAAGAGTAAGTGTCTGCGTAACACTTACTCCCTACTACAGAGCTTTCTCCACAGCAACAAATGCCTGGTTCTGCAACAGAACCTGGTCCTTTTACAGGCCTCAAAGTGGGCCTATCAGAGACTAGAGTTAGAATAAACAATTAGCCCAAATTACACTTAATGTGGAGAGGGATAGCCAAATGTACTTTGGGGATGCAGAAATTCAATGGATGAGGAGAAGGTAAAAAAACCAAACCAACCAAACTCGAATGTCCTGGTAAAAGTGTGCCATCCCAGGTTTCCCTTATTTCATTTGCCATGCCAGAGGAGCCAGGAGGTGAGGAGCAATGCCTGACTCTCACCACTGTGCAGGCTTCTTGGATGGAGTGAACAGTAAGAGCCTCAGCAGTGCTGAGTGACCCGATGTTGTATCCAATGCCACCAATTGTATCCAATTGCAAGGCACTCCAGAGGTGTCACAGGGGGCCACACCATGGACAGGTGGAGGGGCACTTGAAACTGAGGCCATATATTTAATCCAACACATGTAAGCAGGCCAGAAAGAAAAGAAAAGAAAAAACAAAAAAACCCTCAACCAGCCAACCAACCAGAAACACCTCAAACAAACAAAAACCCCCCACCAATACCACAAAAACACAAACAAACCAACCAACTACAAAACAACAACAAAAACATCTTCAAAAAACTAACAACAAAAACACTTTGTGAAATCAAAATGACATTCTTAGGAAAGAAAAGATGAACTCAGCTGTCCAGGTAAGAAGGAATTCCTGGACCAGGATTAGGATCTGTTGGGGCAAACAGAGGTTCTTATAAGGAACCTCAGTTCTTGAATGGTGTGAAATCAATAAGACTAAAGGATTTACATAGGGTAAGGACATTGTACATAGACACAGGAGTTTAAAACACTTATTCTCTATCTGGTTACACCAGTTAGTATTTTAGATAACCAGCTTCTTCAAACCACCTAAATTAAACTGTCAATGGCAGCATCAAAACTTGCAGATAATGAATTCAAGTAATTCTCTGTAACATTTTACACAAAAGGATGTCCTTAGGCAAGGACTGGATTTCACCCAAGGTTCTTCAGTCATCTTTTTAAAACTGACAGCTCCTCTCTTCTCTATTAGCACACTACAGAACATAGGCAGCTGCTGAACCGAAAACAACCAAAACCTCCTCATAAACTTCCAGCCAACACAAGTTTTCTTTCCTATAAAACTATAGTCTTGGCAACAAGAGTCATCAGGGAAAGAATTAAAAGACGAACTAAAAAAACCCTCCAAATAGAAAAAGAAGAACATTTGTTTGAAGTCTTAATGGTCTGAATTAACTTCATATTTGATTGAGATGTCAGTCTAAAATATTTCATGCTAGCTATTTTCATACTTGACCAGAAGTATAAAAAGACAGGTCTTACATACCTAAGTTGTCAATGCCATTGATGCTTGCATTATAAAAATGATTTTCCAACAGCAACACTTCCGTACATCTTTAAAATAAGAATTGTTTTCACAAAAACAAGTAAATAAACTAACATATTTGATGCCTTTTGCTGAAATAGATCAGCTTTCCCTTCTCTCAGGTAGCATTATGAAAAATCCCATACGCACATTTACCATCCTGATTTAAGAGACTTGCTCTATATAATTTTCCAGTTGCATCCATAACTTATTTTCTGGAAAGATAATCAATACTCAATTACTTGTATCTTTTCTAAGGAAACACTATATGTCCTTTAAGAATATTGGCACTATTACTTTATTTGCCCACACAATAAGTAGCTTTTTAAACTGAAGAATATTCTTTTGTGTTTCTGGTTTTTTTTCTTCCTCACAAAGGAATGCATAACTAGAAAATAATATGTTGGCAACTAAATTCAGTCTCTTGAAGGCAAAGGGAGCCTTGTAAGAGACATTTAGTTTAGAAGTACCTAAAATCTTCACTCCATGTGTTCATTCCACTACACTTTACCACAATGAGTCTTCAGACATCTAGTGTAGAAACAAAGAAGGCCAGACCTGTAAGTATCACAATAGTCACCTACTTCTTTAAATGCAAGAAATTATTTTATTTTAGTTATATTAATGTTATTGCAGTTCTGATGACCAGTGGGAATAAAGAAAGAAATGGCTGCAGGGGAAAAAAAAATTCAACTTATTTGATGAAATCAATGCTAAAATTTATTCAGGTCATTTTTATGTGCAGTGAGATAGGTCGTGTTCATGTTTGCCATGTATGTTTATGTGTACTGCTACCTTTTCTAGGCCTGGCACTTTCACTGGCTGCAATATTTTGCATTGTTTATCTGCATTTATGGCTAGTTCCCATCTTGCATGGAAACTGATGTTTGTTATTTTGGGGCACAGATAACCACGAGATAACTACATTCTAATAACAGTAAAAACACACATTAACTGCACATGTGAAGAAACAAAAATATGGATCTGGATTTCATTTAAAAAAAAAATTAAAACCCACAGAACTCCCAGCCCTACAAAAGGGTAATCAAAACTGCTTGTTTCAAGGTGGAAATGCCAAAGGATGTGAAATCCTTGGACTGAGAAGAAAGTGGTAAGCAATCTTACAGTGCAGAAATGGCTTTCAGAGGAGCAATGAGCTTGGAGACGAAACTCAAAAAAAAAATCAGAAGAGGTAACTGGGCTTGGCTGGAGTAACCAGTTTTCTTTAAACTTGGACACTGGAAAGCAAGCAACTATAAAGAGCAGTCTTAGCTAAGGTGATTAATTTTAATGCTTGTACACAGCCTCAGAGAAAACTGCTCCTACACGCATCTGTCTGACGTATATTCTTGTTTTGACTGGAGAGGACACAGGTTAGAACTTGCATGGTAAATAAAGTTTAACATTGCCTCACCATACACAGGTATTTATGAATTTTTTCTTCACTCATCAAGCACCTTCACAACAAAAGCAAAGAAGGGAAAATACAAGATGGCATTTGGCAGCACAGGCCCTATTATGATGCAAGCCAGCTCTCTTACTCTGCACAGAAAGGACTCACTAGTTTTGAAGGCACACATTTCCCAGCCTTTTTATGTAGCTAATTTCCAAGCCTCAGAGAGATGGTGAACACCTTTCCTAGAAGAAGCTTCTCGCCCCATAACCCCCACTCACTGACGTACATTCTAACCTTCTCATCAGCTCCTTCCCTGTTACCAAATGGTAACACTGAAATAAATTGCTTCACAATAGGAAAAATACATCACAAAAAGCAAATGCTTCACTTATGAGAAAAGAACATTATGATTACATAGAAGTAACCATATAATCTGTTATTAACTGTAAGGCTCATAAAATTTCATGAATATCTCAATTATATCACCTCTCCAGATTATATAATAAAACGACATAATGAGCTTCAGTTTAACTTGACAAGACTGAATACTGCTCCTCTTTTTAAAAAGCTTTTTATAAAATGACATTCCCTCCTAATACTTGACTTGCAAGCACTCTAAAGACATCATGTACAAAATTAAAAATAAACTTCTTCATTTTCCTACCACTGTTGCTTATCACTACCACAGTATTCACAAGGTTTTCTTTTTAAAGAAATCAGCTTATACAAGCATATTCTCGTGACAATAGGTGCAATGCCATTTGCAACACTTCTAAAGGCTAAATATATATTTATATATATATTTATATTTGTTCTAGTTCCCATAACTTTTTGATTAATTTGTTCTCAGTTCTGGGACAACGTGGAAATATTTAAATCCCATCTTTAATAAGGAGATACTACAAGGAGCAAGCTTGCTTTGCCAATGTGTCGTAAAGAGCCCAAAACATTATTATCAGTTGCAGAGTGAAGATACATGCAATTACTGCAACTATTTACTGAAAACACACTTGCTAATTCTGTGACTGGCAGTGACATACTGTGCTGGGTGCTGGCTGGTGCCAAGGCAGCTGCCAAAAAGCTGCAAGTCCAAAAAGGGGCAAGGAGAGGATTAAAGTATCATTCCTGCTTCCAAGAATAAAGTACTGTAAATGAGCGAGTCACTTGCTAGGTAATAATTTTCTGGTGTTTATATGGTAAACTTCTGCAAAGTGAATTGCTGTTGGCATTGCCAGAGTTTACAAAGCAAAGGTACTTGCCAAAAGGCAGCTTCACTGGAAGTACTGTTCAAGTAAACACGGAATGGAAAGTTATTAAGCAAAATGAACAGCTAATTTTGCCGTGATCATATCAGGAACATTGAGTATTTTCATTTAAACTTTAGAATCTGAGGTACAAAAGAGCATGCAGTGATCACGGGAAACTTAGCAGCACGTAGAACAGAATCCTGGCTATAGTTCATGAAGGAATGGGGTTATTTTTGCCAACTAAAAAGAATAACATGTCTCCAAAGCACACTGTTTTCACTAATGTTGTAAGAGAACTACATCTTTAGTCTAGATGTACGTGAATACATATGCACTTAGTGCTCAAACTCACACTCCTCTATTCTCGTTTCTTTTGCAGATGAAAAAGCAAACTAACAAAGTATTCAGCTTAAGTCTTCTTCATCCAAGTACTTCAATAGGTGGTTTTCTTTCTGAAATCCCTCTGCCCAGAAAACCACTTATGTAGCTAGGACGGATGGGATCAGCCAACACACATCTGCACAATAACTAAGCAGAAGAAACTCAGCATTTCCAAGGATGTTCCCAATACTACATCATGTGAAAAGGAGATTCTGTCCCCAGTTACATATATTTCATAAACACTGGAAACTAGTACTCAGAAAAAAGTTCACAGGTTCACTGGTCACAGATGCTATGAGGTATTTTGTAACCAGAGCTATTCTTATGCCAAAAGCAATCTACAGGAACCAGGAAATCTTTCCCCTCCACCACCCATCAGATGTTATGTCAGGCCAAATGAGGAAATCTTTACATATAATTTCTGAACACTAAAATACTGACAAAATTGCCATTAGTAGACCAGAATTAAAAAAATTAAATTTTGAAAAGTTTCTTTTCTGTTCTAAAATTCTCAAAATTTAAAATACGTGGAAGTTTTCTCCTGTTTTCTCCTCTCTCCTTCTTCTAAAAACTTGAAATGAAGTGCCAACAATCAAGTTTGCTGCTTTATTTTAATTTTCTACTAAAAATGATAATATATTCAAAATGCAGTTCCTATACAACAGGAATTCAAAACTTCTATTTTGAAATTTCTTAAAATTTCAAAGTGTGAAATTGCAACAGAAAACCCTTGAAAATACTGAAATTTCCTTCCAACAATTAAAGATTTTTTTCAGTATATTCCTACCTTTTTTTCTAGCTAACATGGCATTTTTAAGCAATCAGTGATTTAATTCTGCAATGAATTTCCTTTCACTAACCTTAATTTTTCCTTCCCTATGATACAAGCTGATTCTTGCAGACATTTTCAGGAATTAAAAATGTAACATTTAATGACTTCAAAACTCATAATTTTTCAGTCAGCACGAACATGCCTTTTTGTCTGAAAAACATTACTCATGTACAGAACTTTCCTAATTTAAATTCTAATTTATGTTCATATTTTAATTAAACTGGTATCTGTTTTAGCTGCTGCTGAAGAAAGAGGATATGTTACAATGGTCTACATTATTATATATGACATTATTCAAAAATACAACAAACAAACCTGTTGATTTGTAGCAGGGTGTATTACTGAGTACCTTCCAGTACTTTACTTTAAAAAAAGCCAAACCAAATAGTAGTGCAACACAGTATACATACCAAGTGCACAATGATTGATGGCTAAAAAAACAAGGGAGAAAGTGTTTACATAATAACATCTGAAGTATCATCTGCACCCTACTGATTCCAGCGCTTCAAGTGACAGCCCATCCATCCTTAGGAAACCCTAAGCCACTAGATATGACTTTGAGGGGCTGAGATGGCTGCAACCAGTCAGAGACACAGGGTGTGACTGGCAAGGCAGACTTGGGGGATTTAGGGTTTCAGAACTTGCTTTCCTTGCCTTAAATAGCTCAGATGCGGGAATCAAGATATATTCTGTAACTCTGTTTTACAGAGTTTTAGGTAAATGTTAACCTACTAAATTAATGACAATTGAAAGGAACTTTCTCACATACATAATTAGAGCTTCTGTGATTTTTCAGCAGATCGTTAGTTATTTTGAAATCAAAACAATATATATAGATATACTAATAACAACTCTAGGTTACAACAAAAGGTATTCACTGTCATAACAGTAGCATATTAAGGGATGAACAAAAACAATGTTGAAAATTAATGAATTACTAAAACATACTAATTTTCACCTCAATTCTCAACACCCTTATAAATCCACAGCACATCATGTATATGGAAAACATCTGCTTGAATAAAATCATTGTAGACAACATTTAATCTCTTTTTTGTAGACACCTATGAGGTGAACTTCAGTTCCCCCTTATCCCAGCCCTCTGCTCACAGGGTTACAAAAGTGAGGTTTCCATTACCAGCCTTAGTTCCCCACTCCTTCCACACTCTTGCATTTTCCAAAGGACCGCTACTGAGAACAAGACCACCCAGCCAGTTTTTGCAGTCTTTCAACCTGCCCCATTTTTAACACGTGTCTGACACTACGGTGCTTCTCCTGGGAACATGAAATAGTTTATGCAAAACATTCAAGAAGTTTAGGAAACAGGATGATTCCACCTCAGAAATTTGTAAGCACTCCCCCATCTTATGGGGTCCCTCAGGATGGCTGGACCCATCTGGGGGCAACAGATTGTCCTGTACTGATCTTTCCTCATTCACAGCAAAGGCACTCATTCCTAACAGATCCCTGTAATTAGTCCTCAATCATGGAACGATATTCTGCAGGACACAGTGTCAATAAGATGTAAGGCTAGGGTTGGGAATCTATTACTGAGTATGTTTTTTTAGGATTTTACATTACATTTAATGCAGAACACTGCAAAATATTTCAAATTAGAAAATTTAACTCATCGTACCATACCGCATCTCAAAAGGGAGTTATTAAATAGGGCATTTTTCTTCCCTTCTATGCTTGCCATCTATTGAGGCAGTTACACTGATTAAATAGTCTGATGTTATGCTCAAAGTCCCATGAATTTCCTGGTTTCCATGAAGTACCTTTTTAAAACTGCATCATGAAAATAGCACTGGGAGAACTCGAAATGCAAAATACCCTTTAATTTATTTACAGCCAATCATGTGTCCGTAATATTTATTTTCCTTATTAATTGTTCTCTAGACAGTCTGTACAGCACTTTTTTCTCTGGAGATCCACTATAACCAGGGAATAGAGTTAAATCTTGATTAGAGTCTATGGAAAAATCATCTCAAGTGAACAGTGGGCCACTTCTTTTTAGAGGGGATAGAGAGCAGCACTTACCCTGCTGACTTCTTTAGGAGCCGTTTCATCTAAAAGGAAACAAACCAAAAAATTAGGCACTCTGGGAAGTTTCTAGACTGAATGAAGAACAAGATAACAAACTTCAAACAATTTTTGCACATATGTACGAAACTTTTCTAACATGCTTTGATCAAGTGATTGAAATATCTTGAGACTGGCTTGCATTTACAATATTTTAAAAACTTCTAAAGTTAAAAATCAATTGAAATTAGGACAAAGTACTTAGGAATTCTATCCTGACTTAACAAGAATACAAAACTTCATACATATCAGAATTCAGAGGGAAGTTGGCACAGGCCAGCAAAACACTACATTTATAGTCCAATTCAGTAAGGCTATTGTTAGTACTGCGTAGTCTGAGAATTAAAGGCCTTTGCTACCAACTATATGCCACCAATATCCTGCAAGGAAGCTAATGAGTAGCCTTAGACCTCCTGTTCTGAATATTAAAGATGCTAGTCCTGTTGACTTCTTTGGATGTGGAAAAAAAGGCTTGTAGCCATAAGAAAAGAAGAATATCACTGATGTGATCTGGCATAACACGTTAAAAGAAAATAGATGACAAGATTTTATTATATAGATATATATACTAACTAATGTTTTGTCCTTTCAAATGCAAACACACTTTCATGCATTTTTGGTAAGTTTAATACATATAAATAAACACATATACAATATCAGAGCACCAGCTAAAACACTGAATAGTATTTCTGAAAATGAGGGCAAAGCAGCTATACAGCAAGAATACACCTGACACAGGAGCAGTTTCCAACTTTCAGTTTAACCACACCAAAAGTAGCTTAAACACACATTTACAAACCTCCAGTTGGTTAGTTTTTTCTGAAAACATGAAGAGTACTATTTGTAACCTTTTATTTGCTCCTAGGAATCAAAGTACTATACTTCAGAAATTAAAATTAAGTCAGGAAATAGATTTAATCTCACAGAAAATATCATACATTTATATTTGCCAAAGGCTCTTCACATCTTGCCATTTAAGACGAACTTTTAAACCATAAAGGTAGAAAAACAGCACATTTTCTAAAGAACATATTTAATACACAATTTCTGATGAAAGAATTCACTATAGCAATACAGATTGCCCCTCAAAATTGAGTGATGCCAAGGAAAATAATGTATTTCACAACCATGAGTGAATATTAGTCTCCTCTTAACCCCCATCAAATCATACGCCCCTAATTTACCCATGCAGAACACAGACAAACTTAATTCAGCTCTTTAAGGCAGTTCTGTTGCTTGCACTGCAATGTGTAACACATGCTCTGCCACGTTCAGTGATGTTATCTTCCTGAACCAGACAAAACTACATACCAGTTACAAGAACAGCCAGAGCTACGCTCAAAATCCATCTCCCCTACTACCTGTTTTCTGACACTGAGTAACAGGAAATGTGAACAGCAGGAAACAGAGTGATGACATGACAATTTCCTTGGAGTATGCTCTCAGTTTTCGGTAACCAATGGATCAAACATTTCTTGAATCAGCAGTGATACTTTTCTGTTTAAAGGATGGGGTTTTCTTCCTCACACTTTTGTGGGGTAGGAGGGGTGTTAGATTTTGTTTGGCTGGTTATTAAACCTGAGTCACCAGTCTTCAGCATTCTCAAATTTCTATGAGCTCCACAGTTCAAATACATAATACAAGGAAAACTATTTTATTTTGAATCTGAGCACTATGTATTTCATCTGATGCCCTGTATTCACCTTATTTATGCAGCCTGTGATTCTACAGATCTCTCAAGCAAGTCCTTCTCTGCTTCGTAACCCATCTAAACCTTTCCTGGTTTGAGAGGACTGGTCTGGTTTGCTGCTGGTAACTCTTACCAGTCCTACTTCCTCTGTCCCACTGCATCTTGCTGGAGTGGGAAGTCCAGAATTTCAGGCAATTCTGCAGCTCAGGAGAACACAACCAGGACTTAAAAAATGACATAGGGATGATTTAGGGAGTTTCTCTCTATCTGAAAGGAATAATTCTTAACATTTTACTTGTTTCTTGATAGTTACTAAACACTGGGCTAACATTTTCAAACATTTATATTCTGTAATACTGATGTCTCTCTCTCAGAATTATAACTAAGACCTCTCTACTGTTTGTGAAAGATTACTTTCTCCATATAAAGTAGTCAGCATTTATCAGAATTAACTTTGCCAGCTGTTTTATCTCTCACTCAGTACCTTTAGTACCCTGGATAACTATATCCTAAAAAAAATTTTAAAATCTTATCTTCCAAATGAACTTCAACCCCGCATCCTCTTACCCAAGTCATGATGTGTATATTGAAAAACATGGGTAAATCATCCTAGCGGTCTCCCTCTACCGGAACAAAATCAATGTATTGTAACATATTGAATATAAATAACTACCATCACAATTCTATCACTTTCACACCATTGTAAGACATAACTGCTACTGCAATTTCAGCTTAACTGCCTATACAGTTCTAATTAACAACTGCACAGTACACTACAGATACGCGTAATAATCATTATCGTAATTAAAGACAGCATCCATCTGGGAAAGCTTCCATACTAAACCCAGTCAAATAAGATAGGAAGAAGCAGAAAATAAGAAAGAGAACAGACAGAAAAAAATCCACAGAAGTTTGGTTTTTGGCACAGTATAAATGAGGCTAGGTTTAGTTTGGCTTGGGATTCTTTTTGCTGGGGTGTGTGTGAAGAGGTGTTAAATTGTGTAACTGTTCATTTAATGGGAAAAATTCAGATTTCATTTTGCACATTAAAAAAAAAACAATCCCATTTCTTACGTGGATTTCTGCGCATGCATTTTAAAAAAACAAAACAAAGGCCAATAAGCTTTCGACAATCACAAGATACTAAACCAGAGCAGTCACAAAGAAAACTTTAATACAAAGCAAGCTTTCATCATCTCAGACATGAAATTTTGAGGCATTTAGCATGGAAGCAATGATTCTAACGTCCACTTAGTTTTATCAGAGGAACTCTTCTGGAAAAGCAATATTGACTTTCTCCCTGGTCTTGTGCTGTTCTATTTTCTGTGTAGTTAAATACTACTGCTGGTACAATATCGTTGTTGATGACAGCAAACAACTGCTCAGGATTAATTCTGTTTATGAGATCCCAGATAGCTCAAGAGTCACAGTTTCCTAAGGAATTTTTTCCCCACACAGCAGATATCGGGTTGACTTAATTTTTCTTTTGAAAATTTGCTTTAAGCTTCAGATAATAAGACACAAGTTTTTTGTAATGCTATTAGGCCAGCATAGATATATGTGCTGTTTTTTCCCCTTGAAAAGTGTCATACACCTACAGATCAATAGAAATTCCACATTAATTTGTGTAGGTTTGTTAAAGACTGATCTCACCACCCTGAAATAAAGTTTACCGAGTTTAATTTATCTCTGTGGTAGAATGGCATCAGTCAGATGAAATTGGTCATTTTAGTCTATTTTAATTGCAATTTGCATCCTTGTTTTAGACATCTTGAATCTGGCAGCTTATGTCTCCACTGAATTTGTAAGATCTTTCAAAGACACCTCAGCTGAGGGTGAGTTTCCTAAAGCAGTAACTATCACACATACGCAACAGATATTTCAAGCCATCACTCAAAAACATTCTTGCTTCTTAGTGCACACTCTCATTAAGAGCACCTGAACAGCTCTCCTGATTTTCAACTGCCTGGATTTATTTCACGATTCAGAAGTACTTGAAGTGTTACTTCACAGAAAACTAACTTAGAGAGTTTGTTTAAACATAGACTTAGACATTGAAAGGAAATATTCATTAGATTGATCACTGGTGGCACACTGTGTTTCTTTCCCTGAGGCAGGACAAAACATAAATTCTAGTTATTTTACATGAACACTAAGATCTATATTTTTATTTTTAAGTTCCTGAAAAAGGATGCTCAGTTCTTCCTCTTCTTAAGTAACATACATCAGACAATAAATAAGGCCTGAACCAAGACTTCACTGCAGATGGTAAGCAGAGAAACATATTGTCTGCCAGGTGTCCTAAAATTTTAATTCATTCTTTTGCATATAAGTAAACAGGGCACTACACACAATAGGATTCAGGAGACTGTGCATTTGACTTCATTAGACATACCTAAATCTGGTAAATTTGGAATCTTATTATTTTCTATGGTCTTAGCCTGCACTAAACTGATGAAACAGTTGGAGCAATTTTGCAGGATGGCTTATTCTCGCCAGAAAACTTCCAAAAGGCATCTTCTGAAAGTATCACCAGTCCTTATGAGAACAGGAAGGCATGAGGAAGATCCAGGTTTTGCTCCCGTTTCTAAAATTGCTTAGTAGTACAAAACATACTGATGGTAGCTCCACACGTATACATACATGATCATAAAAAACCTCAACTATACAATGCACATGACAATTTAGACTAATCTAAAAAAAATCATTTCCACAAAACTTTGATAAAAAACTGTTTTATAATTAACATATACATAGCTTCTTACTTCTATTTAAATAGTAAGAAGACGGGTGTACCTCCGAACTTGTGGAATATCTACCCCACATCTGCTAAAAGTTTCATAAAATTCTGTAGAAGTCTCTCAAGTTTAATACACCTCAGCAAAAATCATGCTGGAACCTGGGCTCTGACCATCAGGAAGAAACTTAATAGTTTCCAGCAGTAAATATGCTTTACCAAGAAAGTCTATGATTGCGTTTTATGGTAATTAGCCGATGACTTCATATCCTATTCAACACAGCTGTTGAATGACAAGAGTGTTAAATGGGTTAGGTCATCCACCTTATCAGTCAACGAGGTGCAATCACCACTGTTTATTACCAGAATGCAGCCACAAGACAATGGGCTGAAGAGTGTGTAAAACAATTTATCATTTTTTCACACTTACCAGTTTACAGCTATACCTTTTTGCCCACATATACTGCTTTTCTTGTCCGACGCAAAATTCTGCCTGGCTTTCACTCCACTAGCTGCACTGCAGCTTTGATTAATGTCTTGCTAGCACATTTGGTGAAGGAAGTCTCCCATCCAGTAGTAACACAATTTCAGAATTACTATTTTTAAATCAAACTTGATTTTCTACGGGTTTTTTGGGGGTTGTTTTTGCCTTTTTTTTTTTCATTGTTCCAGAAGCCCTGGTTGCCAAGTATAAGGTATCCTTACTGCAATCAATGTATCTAAGAAACAGCATTATCATTAATGATCTGTCCTCTCACTTTTGAACAGAGCACTTCCTTTACTTTTAAATATTTTTCAAATACCAAATTAAAACTTCAAAGCTGAAGTTTTATTGTGTTCATCAGGTGTTTTCAAAGAGAAGGAAAACATTACATTGCCATTGGCTCAAATACTACTTAGATACATACCTTAAGCAATTCCATTAAAATCAATAGAACTGCTACAGCATGCATTGGAAACCAGAAATGCTTTTGTGTATTAAATGTCACGGCATTTCTGTTATGTAAAGTGATTCAGGGCTGAAGGAGATGATTAAAAGAGAACACTGCTTGAAGCAGGTCCTACAAAGCTCCAACAACCTGAGTAAGCCCACTGGATCTTGTCCATTGCAAGACATTTGGATATTTTAAAAACATGCATACCTTTTGGACCCTGCTGGATCTCTTGAGTTTGGCTTGTTTATTCCTAGACCATGAATACTTCTTCCCAACTGATAAGATGCCTGGAGAACTTCAAGGAAAGGCACTTCCTCCTGCTTTCCCAACATCTATATACAGCCCACACTCCACTCTGAGCCCAACGAGGCAAGGGATGGGATCACACAGCTCAGTGCCATGACATTCCCATCCCTGGCATGGAGCGAGGCTTCCAAGGCTTGTTGGTCCAAACAGACCCAGAAATTTCAGCAGGTTGTCAGCTTCTGGAGCAGGAAATACTGCATATGGCTCAGTGACAGCAAGAGAACATAACAACCTTATACATGTTAAGAAGTATGTAATCTTTCACCTACCCTGGGGAAATAGAGCATAGATACCAACATTTTTAGTAAACTTTTTGCTTTTAATTATTTTTATTTTGTTCTCATCCCTTCCTTTATGATCACTGTATTTTCATCTTCTGTTTGGAAACATAAAAGATTTTTTTTTTAGGGAAAAACATATCCATGTAATAAAATTGTAAGCTACTGGGCTCTTAAGAAGTCATTTAAAATTCTCAGATTCCAGTGTTTATCACTATAGAGAATCAAAAGTAGAACAAGAAGCTTTGCAGCCTGCCTGATTTTCTTCTTTCTGCACCTCTGACTACGTTGAAAACAAATGTCATGTTATTGAACTTCGCAGCAAAATCCTCAGAATTTGCAGAAAAAATCAAGACTGAGCAGCTTTCTTCTCTTTAGAACAGCTGACAAAAGAAACAAAAGAAAACGCCCCAGAGGAAAAGTTTGCTAACGTCAACAAGGGTAAGGGATCATTAGAGCTTGGGATGGTGCAGTGATCCAGTGTGAAACATATTTCTGTCAGGGGAATCATTTCAATCCCTCTGAAGAAACCATATTGTAACTACAACATAGGTACATTTGTATTAGAGGTGTATTTTATTTACTTTACTCTGGAGACTGAAAACCAAGAAACTGAAAAAAATGTTTAAATTAATCAGGAAAAAAACCTGAAGAAGAAAAAGACAGACTAAAATTTACAAATTAAGCCTTTTTGCTTTTAGGATATTTCAGCTGATTTGTTAGTAATCATAATCAAGCTCTCAGTGACTGAGTTGAATATTACAGAATAATAATGTGCAGATAATTCATGACTTTGGAGTCTTTGAAAAATGACATGTTACACTATCATGATGAACAGACTGAAACCAAGAGAAGATTGAACTATTTACTACTTATCAGTACCACCACTGTGAGTAAAACATTTTGCTTGCAATGAGAAGACTGTCAAATAAAAAAAAACCTTCAGGGAGTGGAAAGGAACAGAATACGTAACTACAAAATTATAGACAGTGCTCCATGAAAGATAATGACAGCACCTTATGAATTTCTGAACTAGTCAGTTTTATTCTAAAAAGATTTTATAATGACAGATAATTATAATTCACGGGAATTATACAAGGAAAAAATAATTTTAAAAATTATCTTTTTGGCTGCTGTACAACAACAACAACAAAATCCAAGACATTGTGGAGTTCAGTATTCTTCTACCGACATTTGAACAAATGCAAAATTTAACTCTCTAGTAGCAGGTGCAGTATTAAAAACACTAGGCCAGATTTAGAAAAGTTTTCAGGCAGGGATACACGCACTATGATTTCCAAAACATCTCCATAGCAGTCTGGCACCCAATTCTTTGAAATAAAAGGAAGTTAAATACCCCAACGATGAGTAGGTGTGTTGATTTACCACTGTTCATGGGTGAATGATCATTCACTAAGTTGTAGAGACTCAGCCACTTGTGAACCTCCAAGATTATACTAAGGTTTTGTGAAATAACTGAGGAAGGTTATAATACTGAGAAGTGAGCTGACTAAAAAACAAGATAAAAATGTGACAAATACCAGTTGTCCCTGGCTGAAAACAAGAATGTTCCCAATGAAGCTCTGTTTATACAGCTCTGATTGGTCTTGTGAAACCTCGAGGACACACTGTAACAGCCAACATCAGACACTTCAGCACCAGAACACTTTACAAAGTCACAGCACCTAGCAGTCCACATGCAACAGGAGATATGGCCATTAAACAGCTTGGCACATCAGCATCCAGATTATCCTTTGACCCAGACTGGTTCTCCAAGAGGTTCCACAAAAATTGATAGGCAGAACCCAGTCCTCAGTGGACTAATGATTTTCTCATTTCTGAGTATACCCACCAGCACATCCTCATGCTCCACTATGCCATCAGATCTACTGCATACCAACTTTCAGCACAGAAACTTTGACACAGGCTTCAAACACAGGGCTGGCTGTACTATAAGGCACTGATGATTGTCCCATTGTAAGAATCTAGCTCCTCAAATCATTCAACCATAAGAAAGGGAGGTAAATCACAGTATCTCTGCAATTAGGAACATGTGAAAGACTTGGTGACAGAAATCATCCCATCCTTAGAGGCTGCAAGGCAAATGTGCCTCAGACGCACAATCACACAAAGAAATTACACTGGAAATTTCAGAAGGAATTCTCTACTCACAGCTCACCTGAGAGATAGATGTCAAGAAAAAAAAAAAAAAAAGAAATGTCCGAAGGAAAACTGCAAATTCAGACCTACAAGCTTAGAGTAAAGGAAGAACTGGATGTGTTCATGCAAGACTTTCATGTGCATTTTTTATTTAACTAACAAAATCCAATGCAGATGGTAAATTAATTGAAATACTTAATAAGAAATCAGGAAATACATAAAGAAATCAGCTGGAAAGCTAATAAACTATATCTAACACAGCAGTAAGAGAAAGTGGAAGTACCACTTCTGTCAGTGGAATAAAGGGAACCAGAGCCAACCGCACCTCTTCTGCACGGCTGAAGTTGCCACCTGCTGGGATAAGGAGCTGTGTCTATCTCCCAAATTGTCAATCTAAGAGAACTACTAATGATCACACACTGAGAGCCAGCAACCAAGCGAGAAATCTATTCCTGCAAGTATGAAAAGGGTAATTCATAATCTAAGTCCCTTCTCACCATGCCTTCAAAATAGTTTTGAAACAGTCATGATTGAGGAATCTCATAATTTGTCAGTTACAGCACCATTCTTCCCAACTTCCTTCATCAGGCCTGCCACAGAGTTCTGTCAACACCAACACGAGTTCCTTACGAAAGCAAGCATCAAACAGCTACTTGGACGAGGAATTTGGAAAAACAACCCCATGACACAATCACTTCTTAGACACTTCTTTACATACTACATCTACCTAATTCAGAAACACTAGAGCTGTGTTAATTAACCCATTTGGGTCTGATATCTACTCAGATGGTGGCATACATACAAGGCCACCCAATTTTCACATGCAGCACGAATTCCCCCAGGAGCTACTAGGGGACCTGACCATTTCTAGACACGAGGTCACTTGCTTTGACAATTAATTGCAGGAGTGAGATTAAGTCACCAAACAGTACACCAAGGAGAACAGCCTAATAACTACATAGGAAGCTGGTGGTTCAAAAGACAAACAATAACATAATTAAATAAAGCAAGACTGAAAGCAGAAGGAAGAGCCAAAGAAAAGACTTTACAAACAGAGTTTCAAAAGGAGGACATGCAGGGAGAGAGGGACAGAGGTACCAGGATGAGCAAGCAGCTTGGACAAAGATGTCAGATGCTACCAATGGTGATGTACTTTATTGACCTCTCTAGGATTATTTTACTTTCTGCCATGGTAGAAAACAAGATCCAGTAAAAAGAAAAAATACTGTTTATTACAGATCAAAAAACCCCAACTGCATCTAAAGAAAATCGTACATGTAAGTCACAAAGTAAGATTTGAACAAAAAAAAAAATCTTTTTGTTTGCAGTGTTGTTCACTGCTACTGCTAATGAAAAAAGAATGCTGGAAATTTAAATCTTAAGCTTTAAAAATACAGCTGTCAAGAAAAAAAAAAGGTAGTTGCTTCAGTGTGCTTTGCCATTTTCCATCAAGTGAACAGATGGCATTATTAAAATTCTAGTAGAATGAAGTATTTATAAGTTCATTAGACAACACTAACTACACAAAAAAAGACAGCAATATTGCAAATAAAGCTGCTGGATTCAAAATAGCATAAAAGTACACATAAGGGTTATAAAATTGCATTTACGAGTTACTATACAAAAACAAATATGCCAAATGAAACAAAAGCACAAAAGAAATGCAGAAGAAGCTCTAGAAAACAGTAATTTGTTTTCCAGGGTCACTTCCAAGTTACTCCATGCATTCTGAGCCTGAATTCTATATAAAGGACTTCAAGTTTGACAGTGTCTAAGACAGCTGGAAGGGAAAAAACCTGTTACATTTTCTTTTCTTTAAATGTATATATAAAATTTATACTATGATGTACAATAAGGAAGAATGAAATTGCTTCAGAAATAATCCACACAGAAACATAAGTCTTATTCTCTGAGGTGATGTTCTTAGAAAATAAACAAAAGGCCAGCCAAATGCATCTAGCACATAGGTCAGTGCTTTTAAAGGCTGTGCCACACTGATACTGATAATTTGATACCTGAGGTGCTTTATCTGCTCCTCTCTTCATCATTTTGAATTATTAGCCTACACTGAATTCACTTTGGAATCACTGATTTGTAATTGCCTTACTTTCTATTGTCTTTCTTCCAGCCATAGCAATGTCTCGACTTGGTAAAGTGGTGTCTGTTAGGATTCTAATTAACTTGAATGAGATGCAAATTCCTGTCACCTTCAAAATGTGCCAAAATGGATTTACCATAAAAAGAGATAGCTAACAAACTGAAAATACAGCTTTCACTCCAAATTAATATATACCAGTTCCCATATGTGCAGATTTATTCAAATGCACACCATTTGCCTCTGCAACTTTTATTAGTACAATCTGTGTTAATGTTTAACTCCTTTAAGCACCCTGTCCTCTGTGCATATTTTATGCAGTCTAACACGTCATTCTTGGAAAGTCCTTGCTTTGATACCTACATGGAAAATGATTCGAAGAGGGACATGAACAATTTCAGAGCATGAATCTTTCTCCAGAATTTAAAGAATTGCATGGCACTTTTCTTTTGAGGGATCCATTAGCACAGGAGAACATCGATCTGTTGGAGTGAGTCCAGAGGAGGGCCACCAAGTTGAGTGGAGGGATGGAGCACCTCTCATACAAGGAAACATTAAGAAAATTGACATTTTTTTCAGCCTTGAAAAGAGAAGACTTTGGGTTTACGCAATTGCAGCCTTCTAGTACCTGAAGGGAGCCTACAAGAAAGATGGAGACTGTTTACAAGAGCATGTAGTGACAGGACAAGGGGGAATGGATTTGAAATGAGAATAGGTTTAGATTTGACATTACAGAGAAATTCTTTACTGAGAGGGTTATGAGGCACTGGAACAAGCTACCTAGATAAATTGAGGATGTCCCATCCATGGAAGTGTTCAAGGCCAGGCTGGACAGAGTTCTGAGCAACCTGGCCTAGTGAAAGGTGTCCCTGCCCACAGCAGGGGGCTTGGAACTAGATGATCTTTAAGATCCCTTCCAACCCAAACCATTCTGTGATTCTATTACCTAAACCATATCCAGCGCTTTGTCAGTGTTTGTCTATTACTTAATCAGATACAACTGATGCCATCCCAGATTAGAATATCTGACACTGCCCCCTCCTGAAGGGATGAACCTATCTAGAACAGAATGGCAAGGTGCAGGTCCACACCAGCAGAAACCAATTTAAGCCTGAACTGCCACCTCTGTGCTCTCCCCACTCCCTTGGGGCAGGTTACAGCTGCAGCAGTGAGCTGTAGATATAATCTACAATTACATAAGCAAAATGACCAGTGCATGGGAAAGGCTGGATATGCACAAGCAGGGATGGAAGCTGAGGGCAGGCAGCGTAGGCTTAAATCAACCAGAGTTATGTCCTGGGTACAAGAAGGTTCTGACCCAAGCGAACACTGCTTGAGCACGCAGGATTCATTGGCATCTCGTTTCCTAATGACTGGACTATTCAAGGCTGGTTGGTGCTGACTACAGGAACCTGAGATTCTGAAGACTCTCAAGGAGGCATTTGCTAAGACGATTGATACTCTTTTTTTAACACAACATGTTCATTCATATGTAATAGCTTAATATTTAGTAAAACAAAATGCAATTATGGTTTCCTTCAGGCTGGAGACATGGACACATCATCTTTAGTAAAACGTAGCAGTTGCAGAGATGTCTAGATTTAATGGGTTCTTCCATTCTAAGAAAATGATGATCTACATCAACATTCATTTATATTTATTAGTTTCCTGTAGCACAGAACTGAAATGAATAAGAAGCTTTAATATTTTTTAGGTACCTGTAGAGCACAAGGAGAAAGGTTTATGTAGGAATTCACATTATTCTCTTCAAATCTTGAAATACTTCTTAACAATCAAGACAAACTCTGCTAAGTTGTACCTCTGAGTGTACTCTTTCTTATGGTCAATCCTGCATCTAAATTATTTAGATTTGATTGTTTAGATGATAACATTTTAGGAGCAGCTAAAGAGGAAGATGTTTAAGATAGAAAATTATCTTTAGCCTCCTAGATTTGAATTATTTAGCCAAATCTCAAGTAGAAAACAAGCATGGAGAGAAACTTGCTTTGACAGCACAATGACAGATTCCCTAACCTTGTTCTAAAAGATGCCTGTGATTCCAGTAACTGATTTGCACTGTTTTATTGCCTTTAATACTTTCTTTTCCCATTACAATTCCAGATATACTGGAAGAATGCAAACCTACTCCCTAATTTACTTTTGTTTGCTTGCCGACTGTAGTACGGCAATGAAATTGGATAAGGTGTGCCTATGATATCAGTGACAGGGTAAAAATGCATTCAGTTCCAAGAAAAACCCATTGCTAGAGACTACAATTTTTTCAAAGACACTTTAGGCAAAAAAAAAGCATCTATTATGTTTCAGATTTGTCTGGGGAGAAATATGACCTACCTGGCTAGAGAAAATTTATTCCTATGAATATCTAATACAAAAGATTACCACAAAATAAACTGTGGCTCGATGCTATAAATGGGTGGATGCACCCTACTGTGCAGCAGAAAGTAGAAAATAATGGCTGGCTTTCCAGTGGAAAGGCTTGGCAGTCAGCCATTGGTGCAGACTGGGTTCTGTCCCCAAAAACACATTCTCTTTGGCAACATACTAGGAGGTAGTGTAGAGTGTAAAAATTAAGGAAAATAGTCTTTCAATTTAGTCTATCAGCTGGTCAGTGATAGTCATAATTATATTGTACATAATTTGATCCACAGAAAACACAGCAAAATAAATATACAAAAAGAATTCTTTTAATGACAGTATCCTGTGTTCTCCTACTTAATATCACTTTGTAATTATGAAAACAAGAAACAAGTTCATATTGAATACTTAGAAAGTTCTCATTTGAAATACTATCAGTCACTAAACTTATTTCTTGTTCCCTACATAATTTAGCAAGTGTCCTTTAATTTGATGCATAAAAAGGATTTCCCACAAATATAAAACAAGTATATAATTGCATGCATTCCTCTAGAAACTCTAGGGTGTTGGTTTAAGATGACAGCTAATATTAATACAAACAGGACTTATTACTTAAATTGAAACTTGTTATATCCTGGAAATTAGGTTTTCTTTAAGCCCAAAGAAACCCAGGCTCTATAGCATCCTAGTTCATGGAAATGAAAACCATCAAGAAAACAAAATAGAACAAATACTCCATATGTGTTTGCATCTATGTGGTCCTAATTAGTTGAAAAGGGAGAGCATCTCAGCCTGCCACCACCAATAGATTATACAATGCACTCCTTCTCGTAGCCTACATGCATCTACTCCTGTTTTCTGTCCTTTTCTCATCTGTCCTATGCTTCCCCAAAGGGCTCTCCTTTCAGTACATAAGGCAAAGAAAGAAACCACTTGGTAAAGCCACTTCATATTCCAACCTTTACTGGGAACGCAGCCAAGGATGTTTACAAAAAGCATGAGTGGGATAAGCAGGTAAGCTGTTTTCTAAGCTCCTCTACTGACAGAGCAGCTCAGTTTTTCATGTATTATGTCACAGTATTTTTGAAATGCTAATCTTCAGAGCAGTAATTTTCTAGTAAATGCTGAAACTAGTAGTGAAAAATTTGTAAGATTCTGAATTTTTTCAAGGACTCCATAAGATAAGGATTTATAAGCAAGTTAGGAGGGTTCTTCAGATATGAGTTCAGTATGAAAGGCAGGAGCACATACTTAGGTACTGACAATTTTTTTTAACCTATTCTTTGCATACAGTAACTCTTTGGACAGTCACTGAAACTTCATCTTTAGATGTGTTTGAGGAGCAAAACAACAAGAGCTTTGTACCATCAACTCAAAGAAAGGCACCACCGTTCAGCATGTATTTTCCTGCAGCATTTCAACCGGTCATAAGGAATTCCAGGTATCTTTTCTATGCAAAAATACATTCTGCTTTCGCATTAACACAGGCCTTCCTATTAGAATTAATGAAATAAACTGGAGCTTTGTGATTTTTTTTTCCTGTGTATATAGATGCCAGTATCTGGAACTCATCATATACTTCGTGCAGCCACCAAAACAAAAATTTGCAAAGATTAAAGACGTCAAAGGAAATATGTTTAACTAAATATAATCCCTTGCAACTAATCTGAGGTACTTTCAAAGCAGAGGTCAGACTGAGATAACAGGATTACTGAGAGGTCAGAAAAGAAGTTCCATACTTTCTCTAGATTCCTAATCTTTTTCCTCGAGGAAACACAAGAGTAACCAAGCCATTTTCCACTGATTCCTCCTCTAGGCTTGGATCCCGGACAGGTTTCAAAAACATTTTCAAAACCCAAGGTGATATCTGATGCAAATGTCCGAAAAGAAGTCCTGGTGAAAATGAAGAAATGCTTGTCCTTCTTTTACTTTATTCTCCTTATTAAAATGTGTGAGCTTGTCACTTACCACAGCAAAGGTTTTCATTAACCTTTTGAGACACACAAATGAAGCCTCAAGGTTATGAAAACTGTCAGGCCAGGAGCTCTTACTGAATACTTTTTCCTAAGACGTAAAAGTGGAGTCAGAACTCACCAAAGTTTTATGAAATGAAGTCACAAAGTTCTTGACTGCCTGTCTCTTGAGACAAAACTCACCTAACTACTGTACAAAAAATGCTTCTGTTTCTGCATTCTTTAAGAAAATCCATCTTTAGAAAGAGTACTGAAAGACAACCAACCATATCTGAGGGATTTGGATGTATCATGAGAGAGACAACCTTGAAACCAAGGAAAATCATTCTGTCACTGTGACATGTAAAAAAAAATGGCAGCCCTTGGAATGAAAGCATAGTAAAATTGTGTCTCTCCCAACAATCTTAGAATTAAGAAATACATTAATATATATTTTTAAAATTATAAGCTTAGGGAGGTAGAGAAAATTAAATAACACCAGGCTTCATGCTGCCTATTTATCAAAAGGAAAATAAGGTACAAATACAAACCAGATGATGCTGAGCTAAGCAGGTGTTGATTTCAATGCCTGAAGATCTACATAAAGACAATCATTCAGAAATAGCCAATAATTTCTTAACAGTCTGTAGAAGAACAAGCTCTTCAAAACCTCAACTAATGAATTATGGAGCTGAGAAAACTTCCAAAGAAAATACAGCATTATTTGAAACAAGCCTTTACTTTAAGATGCATCATAAAAATAAAGAAAAACAAGTATCATAACTCAAGTACTATCTAAGATTTTATACACATTTATTAAGAATGAAGAAAACTTAAATCAAATATTCCNCATCAAAGTGTGTTTAAAAGAATCTTGTTTATGTCCCTGTATCAAAGGGCCAATCTCAGCAATGTTTAAATAAATCTGTGTGGAAACATTCTGTTGTAGTATGTATTCCAAAATCTGAGCCTATCCATTCTCAAATCATAGAGGTTTATTTGTGATGTACAAAACTGCCAGCATGGGCCAGTGGTTCATTCATCAGTGTTTAGATCTAAAAATGGTCACTAAAAGATGCTGGACTGGACCATGACAGAAAACAGTATTTCTGAGATTTCCTATGTTTTTNCTAAACTTTTAACGTGACATTTATTCCTGAGGATTTCTGTGTATATAGCTTTTCTTCTTTCATTGTTTCTATTAAAAGAATTATTTTGGCACTGCTATCAGAAACCCGCCCAGTTCATTTTTTTAAGCTGCCCTCAGAAATATTGCTAGATTCTGTCAGCACTTCTATTTTCCTAGAAGTGCTCCAGAAGCATCTCCATATGTAGCCGATGGACAGCTACATAAACTAAGAAATGCTGAATTCAGAATGATAACAAGTCATCCCTATTTGTGAACAGAAACTGCATTGGCATTGTCACACTGCAAAGGAAACATTCAGATCACCTATATCATCCAGAAAAAAAAGCTTAGTTTTAGTGAGTTTCATCAAAGTGTGTTTAAAAGAATCTTGTTTATGTCCCTGTATCAAAGGGCCAATCTCAGCAATGTTTAGATAAATCTGTGTGGAAACATTCTGTTGTAGTATGTATTACAAAATCTGAGCCTATACATTCTCNCAAAATCTGAGCCTATCCATTCTCAAATCATAGAGGTTTATTTGTGATGTACAAAACTGCCAGCATGGGCCAGTGGTTCATTCATCAGTGTTTAGATCTAAAAATGGTCACTAAAAGATGCTGGACTGGACCATGACAGAAAACAGTATTTCTGAGATTTCCTATGTTTTTGTGGCTCTAAAATATTGTTCTGTGCCACCTATTGTGAATTTTGAAGAGCCATAATTGTTTCTGTACCTGGTGAAACCACATTGATTCAAAATGTGATAACTGTTATTAATCAGTGCAACAAAGAGTTTTTGATGAGAAAAATCCCCTCAGAAGATGAGAAAATAGTTGTAAATTCCCTTTTCCTATATTATATGGTGCCATTTTCTGTGTACTTGAACGTGTATATATATATATGTTCACTGTACTTGGTGTAGACAGCTGGCTGCAACAAGAGGTACCCCAAACATTGAAATGTATCAGAGATTTATGGCCACTCCTCAGAATGTGAGGATGTTTACTCCTCAGAAGTAAAATTTTTTGAAGAGCACAATCATGTTGGCATACAGGGAGATGACTGTTATTTTCTCCAAAAATTGTTTTGGCCAGAGAACAGTTGGAAAACAAAACCTGGTAATAGTACACATTTGTAAAAACAATTATCTGTAAAACTAAAATTTTATCTAGAAAAGTAACAGACAATAGGGAGAACTCAGATTATTCCTTGACCACATTCATGATTGACCATGAAATATATACATAATGGCAAATCAGGAAGTGTCACAGTGACATGGCTTCCTAGGTTATACAATGCAAAAAGAGCACATTCTGGTAATTTAAAACTGCATTTGAAATAACCTCCTCTCCCAGAAGGGCATTCACTATGTGGGTCATGACAACTCTGATTTAAAAAGAAGGGTCACTGTGTAGTTACTAGCTTAAAAAGTTGTTTTGACAAGTCTCCACAAGTGTTCACTGTAAATCCAAAACCACTGCCCAGCAAGTCCCCCAGAATAAACATCTCTTTATTGCTATGCAAATACCTGATACACTTCATCAAGATATTTCCAAGTGTTCACAATGCACCCTCTTGAACTGAATTAGTACAAATGTAACAAGTCTGTTGTCACTTCCCCACCCCAGTCACAAAAACCTGATGTCAGTTACACCCAGTTGCTATAAACCCTTCAAAAACTCACAAACATTCCTTCTCCCACACCTATTACTGAATTGTGTCTTAATAATTTCCTAATCCTTGTTGCTCATCAACATCATCATTCTTTTTCTCTTTCCCTTTCACTCCCCATACTTAATGGCAAATGAAATGAAACTAGCACTTTAGGATGAGGACCAAGTACCCTGTAAAAGAGCTCCCTTCTGTTACCTGAACAGACAATACAACACACAAGTCTACCTTCGCATTAAAAAGAAATGTCAGAAAGTCTCTTAATCATTGTTACTCAGCAATTTCAACTAAAGAGACAAACCTCTTTTTTTGTAGCCAAAGATCATCACTTATAGGTATCTCTGCAAACTGCAGGTTGAAAGAAAGAATAAAATAATTTAGCTCAGTACTACAACTAAGTAATGTAAGTCTGAATAAAGTACTGTCTCCAAAGAGTTTCAAAGATGCCTTATTGTTACAGCTGAAGAGACCTCTTGCAGCTTATCTAAGAAGATCCATAAACAATGTGTTATAATATAAAAGCCCAGTTTCTTTTCCAGCATATTCAAATGAGTTATTAAGACAATCTGACTCACAATTCAAACAACGGGTGGTATATAAATCCCAGAAAGGCAGAAGTATAATGACAGAGAATAATGACCCTATTCTGCTAAACTAAAAGTCCATCTACTCAAGTTTGTAGTCTGTAACAATGGCTAGTAACAGCTCATTTAGAAAGGAAACAGGAAAAAACTATGAAGAATTTATGCTATATGAAAAGGAGAGAAAACACAGACTTCAGATGTACCGAGTATACTTACTCCAGTATGTCCTCAGAGCAATCAGATGCTTATGAATTTTCTCAGCTGGAGGCTGCATCAGGATCATAGTATGTAACAGCTCTTGATGAAGTATTTCTTCTTTGGAATGGGTCTAATCACTTTTTGAACCCATTTACATTTTTAACATCTCAAATATATTATGCTAATGGGTTTATAATTTAGGCATGGGTTGTGTGAAAAAGGACATCCTGTTGTTTCAAATCTGTAGTCAATTTGTTTTGCAGGGTGCCCTTCACTCTTCTGTTATGGAAAAGGTAAATCTGTCAACTCTCCTCATCCTGACAGCCATAATTATAAAAATTCTGCTACGGTTCAAGTCTTTTGCAGAATGAAGAATTCCCCTCTGTTTGGTAGCAGCACCATAAAAGTCATCATAAGGTAAAGATAATAAGGAAGACAGGATTTATAAAGCGTTAGTAACACGATCAGAATTGGGGGTGTTTTTCTGGCTGAATTGAACTAGATGCACTAGCTAGTGCAAGAAATTCAGACCTTGCTAACTTCCCTCCACCATGACAACAAACCTCCTACAAAAGAACACAAGATCTATGGATAGTAAACGAGCATCCTCAAATGCCATATGATTATTTCAGTAGATGTAAATGTCTTCATGGAATTTATAAAAAACAGAAACAGAATAAAACTTTTGAGAAAAAATTATTCTTTAACCTAATTATTCAATTAACTCTTTCTTAGCTTTTCCGTCCTTAGGCTTAAACAAGACAAATCCTTCACATAAAATTTATCATTGGCCATACTTATCATTGGCCCAACACCAACTGACACTAGTTTGATAACTCATTATAATTTCCTGCCAAAGTTCCTTACACCTGAACTTTAAGTGCTCCACAGGGGAAAAAAAGGTCCATTCCCCTCAGACCTGGAAAAAATTACCATACACAATCTCCTCCTGTTCCATAGTTGACAGTCAGACATTTTGCTCAAATTGTCTAAAGAATTAAAATAATTAAACACAAATAAACTCAGTGTACTGTTAACCAAGTTTATTCACCATTGATAAAGTCAGGTGAGTGGTTCCTCCAAGCCTCACATGCTGCTAGTCAAACAGTTCATTGTTCCCCTCAGCTCTGCTGATGGAAATGTTAGCTTGTCACACATATTGTATCAACAAAGAGATCTATGTAAAAAAAAAAAATACTTCTTTTCTTGCCTGTTTTTTGGACTTCTAGAAATACAGGTTACAGATATCTACATATCTGGTTAACTTTGCTATTCCTTTGCTCTACCTCTTTGTGTATCCTGAGGAGGTGGTGTTACCTGTACAGAGCATCTGAACTTCAAATTAACCTCAAATTTCTACAGTGACTTAATGATGTTTCCTGTTTGGTTGCATTTGGCTGAGCTCTCTATCTGTTCCCAAGCTCTAATGGCTGATTTTTCCACTATATTCCTAGCATCCCTCCTTGATCTGTAATAGCTAATTCAGGCTAGGCCCAAAGTAACGCAGGAATTAGGGCTGTGGACTGGGCTTGGATATCACCAGTACCTGATTAACTTTGCACCCACAGCACGGCTTGGATCTTGCCAATTTGCAAGACAATATTTGGGATCAGATGAGAGGACTAAGACCTGCCCAGGACTATTCCAGATGGTAGCTTGGATGCGTCATATTTGGGAGTGAAGAAAAAGCAGTTTAGCCTCGAAGATGTGACATGCCATGCAACTAGGCCTCAGAGGCAAAGATCAACCAAACCTTATTTTTATCTGACACTTTATGAGATTCTTTTGAGTTTCTATGCATCTGGGTTTAATCTTCAGTAAATCTAAAGTTTTACCATCTTAGTGTGCATCCATTTTTTCAGAGAGCTTATGAAAATAAAAATCCCTCTCAGAGTACTCAATTAGTGAAAATTGTCTAGGAATTCCATAGTTTACTTCCAAGTTCTTAGCAACTTCATAATCTTCAGGAGAACTTTTTCTCCAATACCTGGATTTTTTTGCCCAATATCTGTATCTTTGAAGATAATTCAAAAAGGTTCATCTCAAAGTTTCGTTTCTTGTTGGAATTTTTTATTGTCTGAAACTTGAGTACACATTTTGAACCAAATAATTTCTATCTATATGCTTAATAACAGCTTCAAAGTATTTGTATAATATTTGTGACAGGAACCTCCCCTCAACAAAACTCTATGGCAGCTAAGCAGAGGTAACAGTGTTCATTTACGTGCAATACATGTATCCCTCTTACAACATATTTAAACAGATATCATCTCCTGAAAGAGTAATTAGGGAATGTATAGAAGTAAATTAATGGGAATTAAGTCATTCTTAGGCCATCCTCTTGCTCAATGAAATGGAATACAATTTAACATTCATTCATAAAACATGCAAAAAGTAAAACACCCAAAAAAACAAAGACAAAAGCAGTTTATTACAGTTCCGTTGAAAGTTAATTTCCAGGATTTATTTCATCCTGCAGAGTATGAAGAAATAATTTTTGGACAAAGCCCTTGATCTACCAATGACCACTAGAACAAATAATAGGAGTATCTATGACTCACCATGAAAAGCACACACTTTAAATGAGCTGCACTAAATCTGATCAGATAGACAATCACGGGACAAGTAGCCTAAAATTCCACCTAATCATAGATATTTTAAAGGATAAAGTAACTGAATAACCATCATGATTAGCTAAATCACCACAGAATCACACACTGAAAATTTTTGGTCTTCATTAAGCCCATACTACGTCTGTGATTTACTGTTCTGTGTATACAATCTGATTTCAGAGCCTTATGACAACAGAACAGTTTCAGAAGTAAAATTTCTGCTGAAAATCTTCACTAATAGCCAATAGGAGGTTAAGACAAGTATCATTAATTGCTTCTGCCCACAGAAACATAAAATCATCCATTTAAAGCATGGCATTAACATTTATATCCAACTAGACATCTCCACTGTAAAAGATGAATCTTCATTCATCCTCAGGGCTTCCTGTACTTCCTGTGATATAGAAGAGATGGCAGAATTTTTACACATATATTATATATGGATAAGGCACTGAGAACTTTGCTGAACTGAGTTTTCACTACTTGCACACAGAACATCTATAAATAAATATCCTTTCTTTGTGCACACGTAATGTAACAGATTATCACACTGTGTGACTGCATACTTCCCTTTCCTCAAAGACCCAAGTCTCATTTAATGGACAGAACATGCAATGTTGTTTTATAACAATCTATAGTTATTTTACATATTGTCATTTTATTCTTATTGTTCAATTTTTGATTACAGGCCTTGTCTAGCCAATATTAATCAAGTTAATACTTCTATGCTTGGATTAAAAAGTCCCATAAAAGTTAATGTCTATTCCCTTGCTATTTATTTCTTTCTCAGCTTACAGACCATGGGAATGTTCCTACTCCATTTCAATGCAGGTAAAACAGGTTAGCTAGCATTGACATAAATAATCATTATTAAAAAGTGTTGGCTACATGGGTATACAGTCTCCACATACGTCAGCAGATTGGATCTTCTCTAGCGATTAGTGAGAGATTTTTTTTCTTTTGTTTGCTTGATTTTTTACTCTAAAAACAAAGATCCATGTACAGGAGACAAAGAACCTGAAAACAAAGAACAGCAGGGCCAGACAACATTCAGGAGTGCTGTCTCGCACAGTAGGGAAATGGTTTTGTATTGCATACAACATTAATTAACCCATTATTGCAATACTATCTCTCTTATACAGCCCACTCTTTACAGAAGATATTGATCATCTGGAAATGTTCGAAATGTAAACTGAAGAGAAACAGTAAGAAAACTAGAACACCTATTCCTCAGTATGATATTAAAAGAAGTTCCATGTCGTAATTTACTGAAAATTTGAGAAATGAAAAAAATCAATGCCTGTTTATTTTCTGCTATACCTAGCAGTAGTGAGCAGAAAATGATTCTGTGAAGCCAGGCTTATAAGTAAGGAGAAACAGTATTTTTGAGTAGACAGAAAAAACATAAACACTCCTAATTCAAGACTAACAAAGACACAACAAACATTAGTATAAGTACGCGTTGAGAATAATTGCTCTAGATATAATGTGATTAACCTAATTAGTTCGGGGGGAACTCAGACCAAGCAGTGACATCTACTTCCTAAGACCAAACATATCATCATTAAAGGATTACCCTCTGCAAATCTCTGGCCAGCTAAACAATTCTAAATATGCAGAACTCCAGAAAAACAGAAAAATCACCTCCTTCACCTGATCCATTCAAAAACCCCAAAAAACAGTCAGACAATAAACTCACACTTTTCAGCAAATTAGAAGAAAAAAATGTACCAAGCTCCTTGCAGCACTGTTTGAAGTTTTCTAGTGATAGCTATTCAAATAACAAAGAGTAAAATTAGTAACTGCTTCAACATCAATATGCACACTGAACAAAAAACCTACCAAGAGGCCACTACTCAGTATTTCTGTAGTATCAATACACTAAAAAAATCCTGATCCATCTAATCTAAATATCCTTTCCATTAACCTTTTCTGTCCAAAAAACCAGACTGACAACACCACAGGGAGAAACTTGCTCACTAACTCCTTCTCAGTATTTTCACAGCCAAAATGAGCCCACTTGTAAGTTGATTCTCTTCTGATTAATTAAGAGAAAACAATTAGAAAAAAACATTGAACTGGACACACAGAAAAGAAACCATTTCACCTCAGGCAATTATACTGAGTCTTTCAGGAAATGATGCAGCAATAAAACAATTTTTAAAAGCAATGGCACAATACAACAGTCTCCCCAGAAATCTTCTCCAAAATTCTTCTGTACCTCTGACATATGTATGCCATTTTCATTATCTGGACTAAAATGGCATTCCTATGTAGAGTTCTACCACAGTACTGGGAAGTGCCTTCACCTGTCTGCCTCTGAAATACTGATACTAACATATTTTATCTAGACACATGAAAAATGGCAACCTGCAAACTATGCCATACAAAAGTCTACCAATGAGTTTTATCTCCGTGGAAGTGAGGACTATGCCAAATACGCAGACAAATAGGTCCTACGTAGTCAAGCCCCCACATATTATTGCAACTTTTCTGATAAAAACATGCTAAATTTTTAGGCAATTGTGTTGGTTTGAAAACAAACCAGTGGGAGATCACAAGTCAGGATCTAAATTAATGGGTAAATAAAATTAGAAACAAATGAAATAATATAGGGAAAAGCACTGACAAAGTCAGATACAACCTGACACCCTGTTAGAGTGGTGGTAGCAGTCCAGATGAAGTAGCTCAGTTGGAGCAATGATCCTAGGGAAGGTCTCCAGATGAAGGTCCAGTGGTAGCTTTGTCCTCTGGTACCCCAGTAGACAGGGCTAAGTTAGGCAGTTCTGAGGGCAGGTTATATCCAGGTGGGAATGCTTGGCTCCTCCCTCCTGGGTGGAGCATCTCACAATAGGATGAGATAAGTCCATGAGTCATGTGGGGGTTTCTTGATGGCCCATTGTCTGTTATCAGGGGTGGGTCATTAGCAGGCGATAACAGCTAATGGCCCACAGCTGGTGGTAATAGAATACTTTAATACATCTATATTGTAACCTAGGACAGCAATTTTTATCAGTCTGGATATTATCCCAGGAAAGTAGCACCCGTCAGTATCATAAGTTACCTTGTTTCAGACCAAAAAAACCATCTAGACCAACATTTTGTGTCTAACTGGCCATTAGCAAATGCTGAGTGAAGAGCAAGAACACAGCAAGCAATTATTCCAGTTGGAATTGGAGGATATATCCTTTCTGTCTTGTTTTGAGAAAAATAAATTTTAAAAATATCCAAAAAAGGCATCAAAATATGTAAATAGTGGGGTTTAGTAATAAGAAGCTTTAAGAGCTACTACTATGGCATCAGTGGTGCAAAGTTACACACTGCCCAAATAATTCCCACAATTATTCTTGCTTTTTGGCAAGTATTTGTTGGCTGCTTGGATGTCACAAACATAAGCACAGCAGGGATGCATCAGAAAAAAACAGCATGTCTGCAGCGTCAATGAAATATTAAAACACCCTAATTATAAATCAAGGAGGTTGTTAGCATGCTGCCATATCAGTTCCTCTTGCCTAGGCTGGGGAGAAGTCAGAATTGCAACAAGCTGTGGAGCACCAAAGCAGTGAGAGTCTCCAGATTCCGAGTATCCTTCATCTACACTTCTGCAGCTACTACCCTGCACTACAGAACAGGTATCTCTGCTTATTCGGGGCAAAAAGGCACAGTCCTCAAAAGCTAAAAAATCAAGAATAGGTTCCATTTTTTTCCATTTTATAATTCTGGCAGCAAGATGACATCTATTTAGCATACTGACACATATCCTCCTTACACGTATCTTTTTATATACACTATTCCTGCTTATGGAAATGCATGTTAGCCATCCTTTCACCTATTTAACAACCTCAGGCAAAATGCAAATAACATTCCTCTATATACCATCTTTTAAAAGCAGGAATAAATAACATAATTAAAAGAGTAAATAATGGAATAACTTATGATCTAATGTAGAAATATGTTCTTTGGTATTCCTCAACAAAAAAAACCCTAAGTACAGACTTGCTTCCTAAATAGAGACACACATCAACACCTCTCAAAAACTCTCTACTTTGTCTCTTACAGGACTGTAGCCAGCTTTAAAGCTCATCATGCTGATACCTTAAAACCTGAAACTGCAGAGCCAGAAATCGTTTTTCTTACAGAACTTTGATTTTTTTATGTGTCAGTGATGGAGCCTAGTACAATTCAAACATTACAGCAATATCATGCTAATGCTATATTAAGCAACTAATTTCTAATTTCTGCTTTTTTGTTGTTTTTGGTTTTTTTTAAGCAGGTCAATTATGAAACATCAGGTTCCTGGTAATGCAGTAAGTCCACTGCACATAACAGATGATAACTTCTGAGTATAATCAGTGTCATATCATGTACAGAATGTACTATTTTCCATTTTTTTTTTAATTGTATCTATGAACTACTTAACAACAGCATTTGTATTAACAACAGCAAAGCACCTTAAGTTCCCACTATACACAGCTTTAGATGTTTTTGGCAAATATTGCTGGAAAAAAATAGTGTATAAAGCTGTTAATGTATCCAGATTCAGCAGTAATTAAGCACATGGTGATGCACTGTGATGAACACGAGAGCCATGGGAAACAATGAGTTTCTTAAGTGATATAGGCAGCTTTCCATGTAGAAATTCGGTGTCAGTACAGTTTGTCCTTTCTTCTTATTATAAGAGGTCATTAAAAAGATTAGGAAAGACATCTATGAAATTCAGTATCAACAGTGTAAAAGATGCACATCTGGCTTATAATCAATGTGTTTAGCCTCTTATTGTTGTGTCAGTGAAGCTTCAAATAATATAATTAAGGTTGGAATTTATAAATATTTTTCTGAGAAACTCGTTGGGAGATGAGGATCTATCCAGCAGCAGAGTCTAAAACTTTCCTAATATTATGGCTCTGGCTACAATCATCTGCCACTATTGCTTGAATGATAGGAAAGAGGACAATGGAAGAAGTCTCATGAGTTCTGTGAGTATTATATCTAGGCATCTGGAAAAGAAAAGATCTCCTTCTGACAGATTAACTCTGCCATGATCTGGATAGGAAAAATTTAAAACACAAGTGTTTGTGTATTACAAATAGAGTTGTTTGGAAATGCTGTGTGCAACAATACAAGGCCTGGGTGCATTTTTGAGCATGTAATTTATTGGTAGATGATAGTCAAAGTTCAAAAAGTTGCAGTGAATACCCAAATATCAGCATAAGCAGCATTCCTTCCCCATGCTACCTTTGAGGCTTTTCTCCAATATACCAGGAAAACAAAAAATACAATTTAAAGAAAAAAATGCCTTATTATCCCAGGTAGATCACCATCACCATCAACCTGTCATGAGAAACTTTCAATCTAACATTTACTACGATAGACACAACATTTAAGCCATACCCAGCGAGGATAGAGCTCCTTATATTTTGGGATATAGTTATACCTTAAAAACTGCAGTATTTACTGATTTCCTCCCTTTTTAATAATTCAGGTTTTAAAAAAAAACCCAAACCATCTAGAGTAATTAATTCAGTGACTCTCAGTCACGGATAAATTTTGGTTCATTTAAGTCCAAATCAGACATTTCAGTTCCTGTTCATGCTAATGAAATTCAGATAAACTACCCTGGCTGCAGGCCCATTGACTTCTGGCTGAAGAGCACACACAGCTGGATGTCTGTAAATCAGGCAGGACACCATTTCTGCATATAGGTTAATGACTGTTCTGCGTCACCAGTGTGTAAGAGTACAGACACTAAGCCAGAGACCTCAAAACAGCATTTTGCCTGCCTGGCAACTTTCTAATAAAAACAAAGCTTATTTTTCTGTCTGTATCACATTACATGATCTGAGCATTCGTAAAGCAGACTAGACTGAAGTAAAAGGGATAGAGGGAAAATTATACCCCTACTGATGTAAAGTGACTTAGGCTACACAGCCACTTTAAGTCACCACAGACCCATGGTCACACAAAAAGAATCAGTTCCATCCTCTCCCCCTCATTTCTCACCGCCACCATAACTCAGGCAGTAGAATTTGTACAAACACAACATGAGCTGAGTAAATCATCTAGCAAATTTCTTTCCTGAAAATATTGCATTTTGAAAAGTTAGGATATTTTGTTATCAGAAATATTTTATATGACTGTAGACTTTATCTTTCCAGAAGAAAATCACAGACAAGGCTCATCAGTATCTGTTTCATTCTATAAAAAAAATGCATTCAAATGAATCTTTTTGACTTGGCAAGCATAGTTTTAAATCTGGTTCTGCTTATTTTTATCTAAAATCCAACAGTAAAGAAATCACATCTGCAAGTCTGTCTTTAGTGTAATAAATACGGCCACATAAGAGATCACTGTCAGAAAAAGGGAAGTAGCAGGGAAGGCAGAAAGACCTGTTGGATGGTAACAGATATAAAGCAGAATGATAACAGTAGCATAACTATTGCTTGACACTTTTAATACAAGTTTGGGGAAAATTATCCATAATATAGAATTTTTAAAGAAATTCTAATTTTTTTATTATAAGAAATTTGTAAGAAAAAACCAGACAAATCCCACTGCTGTACCTGTTCACGTTAAAACTTTGCGAGGAAAATGGTCAGCAGCTACTTTGCTTTAGCAATTACTTCAAAAAGTTTCCTGAGGACTCCCACAAAAATGTGTCTTTAGTTTACAGCCCAAAAATCTGAGCAATTGGTAATAAATTCCACTCAGCAAAATATGACTCTTGCTGCTAAAAATTTCCCAAAGCATTTCTTTGGTTTCAGCATCAAGATCCTTGACCCAGACTATAAACTGTGTTTCAAACATACAATGATTTCTTACAGTGATTTCAAGCACCTTAGACAAAATCATTATTTTTAAATGAGCATAGCTCATAAAAATAAGAAGCATTAGTTTCTGGCAATACAAAAGTATTTTTTATCTTCTGCTTACAAAAAGCGTTGTCACCACCTATTCCCTTGATTCATAGCACTGTTTTTCTGATTGGTTTTGTGGATTATAACAATAGGCCTCCTGCAGTGCTGTAGTTTGCAAACTACAAAGAAAGTAGTAAACATATATATATTTATATATATATTTAGTACATGTATTGCTATATACTTCTATTCTTCCGTTAGGTAATCTCTTTAAGCCAACAAAAATTACTGCTACCTTAGTATGATATATATATATAGTCATTACCACCAAAAATCTGGCTCGATATAGCCTTTTCTGTCCCTTGTCCACCATCATCTTTTTTCTTTTTTTTAATATAATTCTGCAGAAAACACTATCTTCTAGGAAGTAACAATAGCCCCTGTATTTAAAATAAGAATTATCACCAGAACTGAAACCCGAAACACCTTAGAAGTCAGCCACAAAGCAAAATCAGTGTTTCTTCCCTAACCTTCTTGGTAATTTCCTCCTTTGTGTTTTACCTGGTACCTTACAAATCGTTGTTAGAATTGCATGAATTTTATGTTTGCAGACAATATCATAAAATTTAAGATCATTACAAAATTTATGATCCTTGTCAACCCAGGACAAGGGTTGTTTCAAAAGAAAGTTTTCTGGGTCTATGTAGTGAGTCTATTTATTTTACCTAAAGCAATCCAACAGAAATACCTCCAGAATTCAACACACTGGTTATAACCTCTGTGTCTATGTTCTTCTCTAAAATTGACTTATTACATGTTGCAAGTAGGAACTTTTGAAATGCTATATCCAGTAATTTACTGAGGCATACTGGGTAATTTTAATTTGAAAATTATCAATTTTAGATCCAAGAAGATCAAGTTATGTTCTCAAAACAGACACTACATGTTGGTGGACGGTATTTGCAACTCAAAATGGGTAAACTAAACTTCCAAAATTAATACCAGTATATTTCAAAATAAAAATATCAAAAAGCTTAAAATAATTTTAAAAATTGTTAGCCTATTTTACCTTTGAAAAAATGGTGGAACCGAAACACAAAAATTGTAATAGCCAAGTTATATCAAAACCAGGTTTCCTTTTTAAATCTGAAAATAATTGAGCTGTTCAAACCTAAATATTAATCACAAATACAAAGTACTTACCTTCTTGTCTGTTATTTTTCCTTTTTAGCCATTTTTCCACAGTTTCCGCACTTACACTTTCTGACACAAACTCATCCAGTACCTGGGGGTGAAGAGAAAGATACGCCTTCACTTTTTCATCTGTTAAGCCTGAAAGAGAGAACATTAATTGATTACATTATTGGTATGAACTCCCTCATATGAAAAAAAATACCTAGAGACCAGCAAGAATCAATATCCTTTTGTTTAACACACTGATTGAATATATGACTATTTAAATAGAGAAGAGAGAGCAATATCCAGTCAAAAAATGAGTTGTCATATAGAATATTTTAGAAGCAAAGCGTATCCATACCAAATACTGTGTACAAAAAGTCCCCTAAAGACACACAGACATTACCCAGGAGAAATAGCAGGGTGGGAATTCATGACTATGATTGTGACTATAAAATTACTTGTTTCCAAGATATGTAAGATGATATATCGATAAAGAAACTGGTTAGAAGTAGGTAGAAGAAAGTGAACCGGGATGTCTCATAGAGCACCAAATTCAGTATTCTCACCGCAAATGGCACAAAATCAACACAAACTATTATGTAACATGAAAATCATACACAATTTTCAAATACTAGAATTACTTAAGTTACTTTAGATGCATAAACTGTTTTCATGTGCATGCTTCCATTACTTTAGTGACTTAGTTATCAAAATTGAAAGTAATTGCAGATAAAAGGCATTTACAATATCTGCGACAAAAAGAAAACTCCAGTAAACATTTTAGAAAAAGAAGAAAAATTCAGAATCTCAGATCCCTGACATTCATAAATAAATTTTCAAAGTCACAAAATTATAATCTGGTTATACACTTCACAAATCTCCCAAGCAAAACAACTGGCCACAGGGAAGTGAACCCAGCAATGCTGCGGCTTCCCAAAGAGGGAAGCAATAAAAACCGCCTGTCCTGAGGGACTCGGCTCCAGGCTACCAGAGAGGGCACAGGCACCCCGAGTGCAAAAGCCCTAATGAAAGATGAGGGGAAGAGGAGTAACAACCACTGTCATGACTCTAAATACACCGTCTTCTCTTGTGTTTTGCATATTTAAATATAATAGTAAATTCTCCACAGAAAGCAGGCAAGGTTCAGCAGAAAAGAAATTCCCCTCTGAACAACACTGACCTCTTTCAGAGAGTATTCATGCTACAAAATAAGATCAATTCTGCTATTTGATGCTTTGCACAGTATCAGAATGTGATGAACAGAGCAGTAGTGCAATTTCAATGCTAGTCAATGATGGTAATATTTAAGATCTCTTATAAATGTTTACTATGAAAGTCTTCAGGAAGCAACACCAGAAGACAAACCAACAGCTCCTATCTGCAGGGCGTCAACCACATGCACCACTTTCCTCACACCAACTGCACCACATCAGCCCCCACCAGCTCAAAACTGGTTTAAACTACCCTTGCTCCTAATCCAAAGACAGCAGTTCCCGCTGGATATCATAGCCTCAAAGAACAACATTGCCACTTAAGGCAGTTCCCCATATCTGAATCGCTTGAATAGGAGCTAATTGAGTGAGCATCCTGATTTTCATTAGTAAAGAAGAAAAGGTTTATCCTAAATCAATAAAAGAAATAGATAATCAGCAAGTGGGGCAAAACCCCACTACTTTGATTGTTTAACCTTAGGTGATAGCTTGTAAAGTTAGATCATAATGCAGCTATAAAGAAGTACAGGTGCCAAATGAACAAGATGATTTTAAAGCCAATACAGGTAACACCTCATATTCGGAAAAAATCAAACTCATTAATATAATTCTGTAATTTGTTCAAATGAGAAAAATGTAGCGCCTTGAAAAAGTATTTCTAACTCCATCGTAAGAAAATTTGAAAAGGAAACATGTTTTATGAATCATTCAAAAGACTACCGCATTTTAAAGATTTAGCCATCACAAAGCCATCAAAATTTATCTGCCCTTTAAGTTCTACAAGAAAAATAATCAAAAAGGGCTTTTCATAAAATGTCTGCTACTTTAAAGTTGTGTTTAGACTGCAGAGAATAATTTTTTTGCTTCTAGTAAGAAACTACGACATGAAAAGATTGTAAAACTAGCAACAGGAATTCTGAAAGGACTGATTTGTTTCTTCAGTGAAAATAACCTTTCTTTCTTGATTCAAACCTTTAAATGTTGTGGGTTTTTTAATACACACATCAAAATTCAATAAAATTTCAATTTGAAATAAGACTTAAATCTACAGGTCTCAAGTTTAATATCCAGATATCATGCAACTTCAGCATCCTAAAGGTAAAAACTCTGCTTTAACCTTATGCAGAGAAGTGATTCATGGAGCTGATTCAAGAAATCCTAAACAGTCTTTACATTACCCTTCTTTATTTCACTGAAGGCATCTGCGTAGATGTGCTTTTTCAATGTGTGATATATAGATAGAAGCAAGAAGAACAGGATCTACAACTATGTTTGCAGAGTTAAAAAGGAGTAACTTAAACCTATTTTCTACATAGATTAAGGCCAGCTTATGAGTTGGTTCCCTGCTGTTAGCCTGCTGCATCAAAACATACTGCAAACATACAAACAAACGCCGCAATCAAAACTAGCAATGACACATTGTCTCATACAAAGCTAGTGTGAATATTGCAGGTGGCTTAATGGTGATTGCCTGGCCTGCTCAAGCCTGGTTTCTCCTTCTGATCTACCAGCAAAGTTTCTTTTCAACAACTCCTACATTTCATTAGAGATAACATAAATTAGAACCCTAAAAGAGATCAACTGCTTTCACAGACCAATCTCCCACTGTCCAGTGTAAGTATACCAACAGCTTCATTAGTCAAAATCTGCAGCGCTAAAAAAAGCTAAATAAGGTAAGAGAAAATTAAGAAATATTGGTTACAGCTGGAAGTGCTATGCAGGTAGATCATTTTACAGGTACTGACCCAAACATTTTTCAAGACGCCTCAAGTGTGTGAAGATATTTTCAAACAAAATGTATATTTGAATGACCAGGAAGGAATAAAGCATAGCAATGGACAAAGCTTTTGGAACAGAAAGATTCTTATAATAAATGTGACCAATATTCACCCTGTTGATTACCACCATTCTCATACTGTCTATGTTAGAAGAAACGATAAACACTATTGCAGTCTTATATGCTGCTGTCCTCTTAAGAAGTCAGAGAAATGCTCTTTGGAAAATGACTGACTATTAACACTTTAAAATAAAAGCATAAAGCACTAGGACTTCTGTCTTAAGGAAGAAAAGGGTTTTTTGGCAGATGTGACAAATTATACCAAATTTAGCATCTTAAAACTCACTTTACAGTGAGTTTTACTTTGAATTATATTACTACTACAAGGGAACACTGTAGGCGTGTCTAGACCAGAAAATTGAATATGTTTAGGGCTGTTCACTGACCTTAAACCAAGTGGCTTAGAACTCCTTCATTCTTACTATTAAGCTTTCTTGATCTCCAGCAATGAAGCTGAGGGAAAACTGAAAGTTTGATTGCCTGCTGGAAACCATTCCCGGCCTGACCCACTCCAGAGCAACATTCAAGATCTGCCCAGGACATCACTAGCTGGCTTGGAAAATGCAAAGCCAAGAACCATTCCAGACAAAAAACCAATTCTAGTACATAAGAATGCTACTTCACACTGTTTACTAACTCAGATTTAGCATAGCTGGGTTTAAAAATAAACCAAGAAACCAAACCTCCTTCAAACATCAATTATCAGTAATTATTCCTTGCCTTTGAGCCAGTCTTCAACAGCCTTCCTTTGAAGAAAAAAAAAATTAATAAAGTCAGAAATCACTAGACAGTCGTATTTTTGCTTTCAGCTTTTTATGCTGCCTAAAATATTTAAAACATTTCTTAGATATTAGACAATCTGTGTAGTACCGAATCGATTAATGGCTCTGCTCTCTGACTCTTAATCCATGTCACACTGCGCTCTCCTCTGAGAATAGCTTCACTGAGCTCAATATAAAGCAGAACTGACTGTGAATGAGCTGAAAGAATTGAAGCCTAGAGCTATGTTTAAAAATCTGCTCCATTTAGCAACATGAGTCACACACGTCATTAGCAATTCTTGCAATTTTTTCATTAGCGTTGCGATATTTGGTCTTTTTTCTAAAACCACTAGCTTAATCAAACCTCATGATTAGGCAAGGATTTTAATTTTCACCTAAAGTTTCTGATTCCCAGTCTGGGGGGGTACATGGGGAGTCAGGGAAGAATGGGTAAAAACTGATGAGCCAGCCTAATACTTAACAAGGGTCAGCATTTTATCCTAGACAGCTACACTCTGAAAGACTGCAGTCATTGCTTCCCTCAAAACCCTTGCAACAGTCTTTGATGCCTTTGGCACACCTTTTGCCCATTTAGATGGGATCCAATGGTTTGAAAACACATTGTGAGGGTATACATTGGTCATTATAAGAAATCAGGTGGATTTCATGTATTAAGAAGGCTTTTAACTAATAAACACGATAGGAAATAACTATAAATGTCAATGTTGCATCTGTTAACATCAACAACAACAACAAAAAAGTAATTAAAAAAAAAATACACAAATTAACCTGTTTGGTTTAATAAGCAATTCTTCCCTGAAATTAGAGGGGCCACAGAGTCACAGCAAATATGAGCAAAGTCTTAATTTCTCCAAGTAGCTAACAATATATTGTACCACTTTCAAGCCAAGGGAAAAAGAAATATAATCATGGTGATAAAGATAAAGCATCATCTGAAACAGAAAACAACCTTGCCTCAAATAAAAGTAAAAAAATGCCTAATTTGAAAATAATTTTTCTCATCTGAAATAACAAAATTATGAAGAGAAAAGTGTCAGACTTCCTCAAAATCAGCATTTGAAAATAAATATCATACTTGTATGAAAAAAGATTTGAAATATCTGAAAGTCATCCAGAAGACCTAATTTGAACACAACTTTGCCTGTGTTCTCCTTTATCTAAAGAAGTCTTGTGCCATCCCTTACTTACACAAAGATCACTTCTCTGTATTTTTGTACAGAACTTTATAAGTGATATTTGTAGTTGTTCTCAAAAGCATTCAAGGCATGTGTATACATTGCTTCATTTGGATTAAGCATTAATCCCATTAAATCAATCCCTTCTTTGTTCAAAGCATCAGGATTCAAAACCACAGGCACAGTTAGTTTTGAAATATCCTTTTCAAGTCAGACTTTTTATCTTAATCCATTTAAATACACAGGAATGTAATGTGACCAAGTGCCCAAATCCTCTGAAACCTGACATTACTGGTCTGGCAAAAACTATAATCACTAACGAGAAGCAATCAGAATGGTCAAACCTCTTCGATTTCTCTTTTCTTGAAAAATCAATTCCCAAGCTTGTCTGTGAGCAGCTCCAGCCACCTTTTTTGCCCCTCCAAGTCCCACCTGCATTGCTAGAAAAAACCCAACACATGGCTCCGGCGTATCACCAGTGAAAACCAATAATGCAGTACATGAAAACATTTCCTCACTGCTGGTTTGGGTATTTTAAAAGGGCGTATGTTTGTTTCAGAGATAATAAATTTTACTATTAATTATTTCAAATCTTCATTAAAAGGTGAATGTTTAATTACACCAGCCTCCAGTCACTGCATAAACCTGCAGGCTCTGTATACATGTAAATGACAGCAGTTGCCGTGTGACATCTCAGCCAGGATGCCAGGAGCACTGCTGAAGTTTTAGAAACAGAAAGTAGAGACCAGCTCAGCTAAACAGAACTGGAATGTGCTCATACAGAAAGAATATCAACAACCACCACATCCTGTATCCTGTAATTCAAATCCCAAATTCCTGATGAAAAACCATGGATGCACTTGAACGCTCCAGATGCTGAGCTAGGCGTGGACATAAGGGCCTTTAGTTTCCACCAACTTTCATGGTGGTTTTTCTGATATTATCAGCATCTTGCAAGCCTGACCCTAGACATCTGCAGATACTCAGCTGCTTATGTCTCCCAAAATCTAACACTCAAGAACTGCACAGTACTGGCAGCTCTGAGCACTGCTTCAGTATTAACTTAAAAAGCAAAAAATCATATAAGACTCTTGATGAAATCAGTTTTCATTAGCTAGAGATAAAAGGCCTATCATCTTTCCATAGGAATTATATGTATGCCTAACGGAGTCAACGTATTCTCAATTTGAATATTCATTTTTCATAGGGTTTCAAAACACTTCAAATTGTCTGAATGGCAGAATCCTGCATGTACACTGTTATGCTGTAATATCATCCATTAGTTGATGTATGGGGCTTTTTAAAACTCTGTCTTACTTTCCTGATTTGAGAGTAGCTTCTCTCCAGTTCTCATTAGCACATTGGAGTAACTCCGAGGGGTCTGTAAAAAGCTTTATTCTCCTTCCATGTGCATGATGGAACCAAATTTGGAAATTTAATTAACACTCTGCAAAAAGCTAACAAAAGGACTACAGACATGCTCTAGGACTTGCAAATTGTAATCAAATAATTTCAAGCATTTGCTTGAGAAAGTTATGTATCATTTTAAGGTTACTGATAAAAATAATTATTAACATAATTATGAGTAATGCATTATACCGAAGTAGGTTAAAATGTATTTGTAGATATATAAGTAACATCTCAGTATAATTATTTGCCTTTTTCTTTCTCTTGTGCAACACACGGAGCCAGGGTACCTTGCTCCTGCCCAAAATATACCTAAAGAGTAATGCATATCTTAATAAAGACTAAATAAATACTAGAATACATTAATAACTCACTATGAAAAATGTAAAGTCACTCAGAACTTGCACATAATTAATCTCTTAAAAGAGCATATACAGCTGCAAGTTAAACTACTTAAAATCCAATGATTAAGCAAGGTAAGAATGCTTTAACTATTCCCTTGAGAACTGGTGTTGGGACCAAGTTCTTGATTTATGTCTTCTCCAGTAATACCTTCTGGCTGATGTAATGTCTTCCTCCCACCGGACACCTAGTCCTGAAGTAGCTCCCTTTTTGAGTGAACTCTTCTGGCTTCAAAGTAGTCCCATTCCCTTTATTACCAATGTTTTATTGATGATTTACTACTTAAAACAAACTTCCATAAATAAAGTTCTGTAAATGCTTTATAATATACTTACCAATATAAACATGCAGTCCTGTTTATAAACTGCACCTTAACTTATTCCACTAACAAGACCCACTATGATGAAACCTTTGAGGGATACTATGTGCGTGTGGCAAGTCTCACTCTCTTATTTCACTAAATTGGAGAGAGAGAAGGTTCTTCCTTCTGAAAGGAGCACCCCACTTCATCTTAACACTTAGGTTAGTAGACATGTTAGGACAGTTTCCCAGAGCACAGGACTCTTCTGAAATAACACCTACACACAGTCAAACAACGTGCTACTTAGCAACAAGACTGGACACCTGAGAGTCTACTTTGGTGGTACTAGGACCGTATCTGCAGCACCACAGACCAGGATTTGTCATTCTCTTTTAATCCCCTCCAAACTTACAGTCTAAGGATGTTTAAAGAGAAACACAGGCAACATCCTTTACAAAATGAGAAGGTACAAAACCCAGAGAAATCAGTCACTAAAAAGTACTAATAGAAGAAATATAACACAACCACATCCAGAAATGTTTGATCTGGTTCATGGGCAGAAAGCTCTTCAAAAAAACCACCATGCTAGCCCAGCATTTTTCTAGACATCATGGCTAAAATAAAACATTTAGAAAAATATACAACTTAGTCTAAATGATGAATTTCACATATTCTGTAACTCCTTCAATTCCTGCATCCAGGTAATTTGTGAAGATGTTGAAGAGCACAAGGCCAAGGATGGAGCCCTGTGGAACCCCACCAGTGACAGGTCCCCAGTCTGATGTCACCCCATTCACTGTTACTCTTTGTGCCCGACCCATGAGCCAGCTGCTCACCCATCATGTAACACTATGTTATCCAGCTGTGTGCTGGACATTTTGTCCAGGGGGATCCTGTGAGAGACAGCATCAAAAGCTTTGCTGAAGTCCAAAAAGATTACTGTGCACAAGCCTGATGAGCTGTTGAATGGAAAACTTCAGAAAGGATGCAAGGAGCAGGCTGCAAGGTGCTATTCTTATTTGATCCGAAGATTGGCCATGATATTTACAGTTTCATTTGTTTTAAAACAGTAGAAAGTGCTGCCAAGATCCTGACCTACTGATTAACACAAAGGGTGTCATCTGCTAGATGTACATTAAACCTAAAAAATTGAAGGCTGATGGTGCATATCTTTTTTTTAAAAAAGACATCTGATTTTAAATAAAAGGCTAAGCTGTAGAAGAGTTTATAGCATTTTCCATTTAGTCTCTTCAGGTTACTAATAGGTACAAAACGGGTGTACCTATTAAATAAATAAATAAAATTTTTAAATCCCATTTGAATTGCAGTATCAATTTTTCTTATTTTAGCTTCCAGCAATTAATTTTTTTCTTTCATACTTTAACGATTACCTTAAAAGAGTTTTCAGCATTACAAATCAACTCTTTGTAAAGGTACCACTGGTCTGAATGAATAACATCTATCCTCTAAACAGTGGAACAGGCTTATTTTTCTAAATTGTAACACTGTATTCTTACAACATTTCACAATTCCAAAGAGATTTAACTCCAAGTATCCAAATGCAACTATTCAACTATTCCTACAGTAGTTCCACAAAACTCTCTAACCGAATTCAACTACCTTGACAAAAATTTCAATACCTACAACAAGAAAAGAACTTCTAAAATATAAAAACTCCTAAAAATCTTCCAAAAAAATCAAGTTTTTGTGACAGAGACCCCGGCTTTATAATTTGAATGTTGGAGAGTACATTACAGCCTTCCCTCAATGCCACCAAAAGTGCTACACAGCAGATATTTTAGCAGTAAAGTTGAAATACAAAAAGTTGGCATCACATAATTGATCTTGAATACTGCTTTTTACCCTACATTTTGTTTTACTATAAAATATAGATACAAGATTCCTCTTTATACAAAATTGAACTTGGACTGACATTTAAAATAAAAAAATAAGCTATTTAATTCTTTTGTGGGGAATAGAAAGCCTACCTTCAGACTAATTAAGCACTGAAAGTAAAGCACTGACTCCATCAAACTGTCAAAAAAAGTTAGAAACTCCAATTTATTTAAAACACTACCAAAGAAGAGAATTATTTTCTTTTTTTCTGTCAGCTTTTTTTTCAGCTGTATAAATGAGCAGAAGGAAAGATGATTTTTCAGAGATGCTATCTCTGCTCAATTGTGTGGTGATGGATGTAATGATATCTCTATGTCAGTAAAGCACAGCCTAGGAAAAGCAGTGTAATTTGAGGTATTTTAAAGAATACGCTACTGAAGCAAAGGAGGTTTGAAGTGATAATTAAATACCGTGTTACGTACACTTGTATGTTACGGACAAGAACACATTGTGCAACCCTTATTTGCACTGGTGAACACTTACAGGAGTAGTCCTACTGACGTCAGTGAGACTACTTATGTGGGTAAGAGCTCACTAACATGTGAAGGGTTGCGCAACAAAGCCCCAAACACGTCTCATTCCACACATTGTTTCAAGCTTTGTTCCTCAACCACAAATTTTTCTCTAATAGTGTTAATAATATTATTTCACTAATATTACCACCCAGAAAAATATGTGAGAGCGTTCAACTTGTTTAGTGGTATCTGACATAGTCCAGTTTTTCAGCTAGACACCAAATCAGAGGCACACAAGAATTGCAGATTCACTGAGGATGGCAAACTCTAGAGACTGTCACCGAATCAACCCCCTGCTCAAGCAAGGTCACATACAGTGGGTTTCTCAGCATCCTGGTCTGCCAGCTTTGAGTATCTCCAAGGATGGAAAGATACTCCACACCCTCTCTGTGCAGTCTGTGCCAGTATTCAGGTAGAAACCCCATGTTTCAGTTTGCACCCAGTGCATGTTGTCCTTTTGCTGAGTACTGCCAAGAAGAACCTGAATCGGCTCCATCTGTTTTATTTCCCCCTCCATAAGATATTTACACAAACAGATAAGATCTCCCCCAAGTCTTTCTTTTCTCCAGACTGAACGATCCAGTCCCAGCCATCTTTATGACCCTTCACTGGACTCACTCTACTATGTCCATGTGTCTCTTACACTGGGAAGTACAAAACTGGGCCCAATACTCAAGATGTGTCTCACCAGGGCTGGGTAGATGGGCAGGATCACCCTCTGACCTGCTGGCAATGCTCTTCCTAATGCAGCCAGGATGCTGCTGGCCTTCTTTGCTGTGAGAACACACAGCTTGAGCAGGTTCAACCGAATTACAGGAAGAAATACTACAGGGATTTCTACTTTTTGGCAGGTGAAATAAATGAAAATACCTTCTACTGACTTGGATGTTGGCACCACAGAATAAAAAACAACATATGGTGTTGGCTGCTTTTCCAAAAGCTTTCACTGCTGTGGCAATGCTCTATGCATGCAATCTCATCTGGCAAAACATCTTCCATCGATACTATTTTAGACAAGAATTCAAATAATCTATTTGTTACTATTTTAAGAATTTCTTGTTGGCAACCACAGTAGAACAAAGACGTAGTGTTTCAGTCATGCCCCTAGTTTTTATTATAAAGCTTAAGCAAATGCCAAGAATTCAAAGCTAGTTTCAAAAATTAAAAATGAGCAGCTGCATCTTTTCCCTGTCCTCCTCCCCTTCATCATCTCCCAACCCTCTTTTGTTTGTTTTGGAGACAGTGTAGCTCACAAACACGTGTTCACCTCCAAAAAAGCATCCTTAGAAGAAAAAGGAACTGGGAAGGGGAGAGAAGAGTTGGAAAGAGCAGAAGTGAAAGGAAAACAGGAGAGATGAAAACTGAGAGCTTGTATTTGTACAGGACTCAGGAAATATGTTTTAAAAAATTCCCACATTCACAGGACGCATATCCTGCACTGTGCCTTTGCTATAACAATTTATACAAACTTCTCACAGGCAAAGATGTTAAAGTACTCAATGAGAAAAAAATTCTGGTAGAATTGCTTCTAATAATCACTTTGTCACAACCTGGTTTGTCTAAAGCCTATTTGAACTTGGCCATTGACTACATTCAGAAAATACTTTAAAACTATAAATATGTCCATATAAGACAAACACTGTAACACAGGAAATTAAGGCACATTTCCACAGGGCTGGTCATAAATTTTCACTTAAATGTGTTACAGTACTGAGGGCTGAGATTCTGATTTCAGTCCAGCTTGCTGACCAACGAAATAGTTCTCATGAGCCCATGATAGGTCCCTTACAATATCATACAATGACAAAAGAAACACTAAAGCCATACCTAAAAAATCACGTTGATGGCACATAAACAGACTGATCCACTGCCAAAACTAGCCAGTTAAAAGCTGTATCATAAAATATCCAATAAGAGAAGTACACAAAAGGACTTCAAAAATTTCAAATTAGACAAAATAAAGAGATTTAACAAATAAGTAGCTATCAATATTTTTAAAGTCCTTCAGATTCACTCTGGGAAAGCCTCCAAGACTGCAACTTCTGTAGGCTGGAGAATATAAATTTTAATACTATTCAATTTAACTGACAGTGACATGAAAGATCTGGAGAAAATCCAGTGCACCCAAGATAACTAAAAAATTACTCCATGTTGTACTGCAAGAAAAATGGCAGCAGGAGGTCTCTCAAGGATATGGTATCAATGACAAAAAGTAGTCATAAATACCAGTGCATTATTCTTTCTCCTTTACTACCACTGTCACATTATTTTACAGAGTAATGGCTTAGTAATTTTGTGAACAGTTCTGAGGACTTAATATTGCTGGCGCTGTTCATGCTAGTACATGAGCTAACAAATGTACCTGATAGTCAAACTCATCCAAGTCCCTGGCATGTCTTTCCAGCAAACAAGCAATCCTGCAATGCTTCTGTTTAAATGACTGTGACACACATACTCTAACTTGGTTGCAAGATACGTAAGCATTCCAAAGTCAGTAGACACCAAATATTTTCATAAGTAAGTTGAGTGCACTTAGCATGACAGCAGCTGGGAAAATTTTAATCTGTATGGATTTTTAATTGATTGGGGGGGCAGGGAAGGGTGCAGAGATTAGTAAGAGGAACAAAGAGGCAAGCAAAGGGTAATTAAAAATGCATCAACTCAAATTCTTTAGGCACAGTCATCTTCTCATGTGATAGACAGGCTCAAGAAATACTGGATGTATTATCAGCAGGAAAAGGTCACAGGGCTACACAGATGGCTACATATTCACCATGGATAAATAGGCAGAGTAAAGCTGGGAGGAACACAAAGAAAATGCAGAAGAAAACTTGAGAGGTATGAGGATGAACACGGGTCAGAGAATATAAACACTATTCAAGAGGTAAAGGAATGACTAACCAAACTAGTACAAAATTAACCAGAAAAAAACCCAAACCAAACCAACCAAAGAAACAGAAAAATAAACCAACACAAAACACAAACTGGCAGCTTTACCAAAATCAAGTTATCCTGTCTACCTGTGTGAACCTTCATGTTGTAGCAAAGAGTGAACAGTATGAGGATAGGAATAAGCAGTCCCGGTTGAGGGAAGGCAGATATCTTCATTCAGCAACATTGATAATCTCCTCTGGTCTACAGTGATTGGGGATTACAGCCAAAATGTGGAATAATGAATGCATGTCATTCGAGAAGCCACGTAGCTATGCTAACTTGCAAGTACATAATGTCTAGAAAAGATCAGCTAGCACACTACTCGGATACAATAAACAAGTACTTTTTAAAAATATCTGAATCTTATCAATTAGTTTCTTAGAAGAAGTTGGAAAGTAGAATTTCCCAAGAAACATAAATATTCCAATATTCTGAAATTTGGCTTTATTTGCAACCAGTATTAAAAAGACAACTTTATAGGAGTATGAAAATTGGGGACATTTTTGTTTGTTTTTCATTTTTCTACTTAGTACTTTTATTATTTTTTTTAGAATTCTGAAAAATGTAAACTGACTTATGTCCTCATAATCTTTCTATTAGAAGGAACACGTTTGTACTTTCATTTCAACAAAGCTGCATTTTCCAGAACGTAAAAGTGAGGGGTGAGAGCCCACATCTCTATGCCACTCAAAATTCCTCTATTATTCAATATGCAGATATGTGCTTCTTCCTTTAACTTTCCTTACTAGAAGCACTGGAATGAACTAAACCTTACTAATGGATTTATTTGGCAAACCATTAAGGAAAATACATTACAAGTAACACGAGCTTCCTTAGAGTCAGGCAAAGAAAAAATAAGGTGAAATCAAGCAGTGTTTTTCAACTCGAGAAGGCTACCTAGTCAATCTGAAATACCACCAAAAGGACACAGAAAAAGTGGAGTCAAAACTGCTATTCAAGAACAGTTTTGTGCATAACCATCCCTCACTGAGCACTTATGTGTTTAATTAGAATCTTTTAAAGCTATAGTCAATATGTTTGTAAAAAACATCATTTAAAAATAAAAATATTAGAAAACTGGATTAACATTTACAGCTCTTCTTCAGAAAAAGAACAGTATAACACCAAAAAAAAAAAAAACCCAAACCTGCATATAAGAACTTTTTTGGAAGACTAAATCCCAAATACCACATGTGACACATCAAATATCAGTGAGTTTACTGATGTAAAAAATAATTATCTTGAATAAAAAATTTAAAGAAAAATATAATTTTCCATAAAGTTCAATACCTGCTAGGTAAAATTAATTCTTAGTTGCTTTAATTTTGCAATTTAGCATAGAAGTGGAAAACCACAGGGTAATCTTTTCTGTAACAGTTAAGAAAATCAGCAAATTTTATTTGTTGGAGATCTCCAGTTAATGTCAAATCCATTTTGAAGTTAGAGTGTTCTGGCAAAGAGTATCAACTTTATGTCAACTATAAAACATGCAGGGGATACTTTCCAAACTTACAATTACTACAAAAGGTGAATGAAATATCTGGAGCTTGGTGGAATTTTGGGGGGCAGGGCAAATTTGATTTGTTGGGGTTTTTATGGTAGATGATAATAAGAACTTGAAATTAATTCTTTGGAAATCTATTGTATTCATCAGCATTTTCTTTATCCCAGAGAAATTATGTTCTAAATGTTGATAAAATGTATATATAGCAAACACTTTATACAGAGTGACAAAACCCAAAAGAATCAGCTGGAATTTAAGTAATCTCCATAAGAAAAGTTTCTATTAAGCAAAAGCTGTAAAGCTAAGCTATCAGAGTGATATTCTGCTTCCTCCTGACATGGAATGTCATGTCTTTCACTTTAAAAGACAATTTAAAAGAATAATGGCCAATAGCACATTATTTCAAGTTGTCATACATACAACATAGCAACTTAATGGGCTTCTGGTTTGTGGTCTCTTCATTTAAAAAAAAAAACAATGAAAACCCTTGGTGAGAGATCAAATGATAAGAGACTCCTTGAGATTTATCTGGGAATACATATAAATGGGACAAGCATTTCTCCTGTTAGTGAAACTGAGAAAACAATTTTCTCCTCTAGTATTCAGGGAAAAAAATCTTTGAGCTTTGCTTTCATTCATGCTCAGGGCATGCATCTACAACATATTCTGACCTATCTTAATTTCCTCTAAATCAAAGAAACACAACATGAAAAATCTCAGGGTACACTGCCATTGCTTCTATGACCAGCGGGGTGCAAAGGGGTGCTCAAACATCCAAGAAAGTCTGAAACTAGGGATGCGGTCAGTATATTGCTAACATGGGCCAAAAGGAACCACCAAACACAATATTCTATACAACAATTTTATGCCTAGTAGCAGGAACGCCTGCAAAGGTAAAATGCGTACTGTTACCCTCCACAGCCAAAGTTCTTTGAACCAACAACTCTCAAATCCCTGCAGAGTACCCTAGCCAGCAGGCAGTGAGGAGCTCCGGCTGCAGGCATGCGAAAGAGGGAGGGAAGCTTCTGCAGCAGGTCACAGGTGTTACAGATACTGAGAAGTGACAAAGCCAGAAGCAGAACAAGCAACAGTATCCCAGCACAGGGACCACAGCACTCAACGGGCAGCAGCGGTACACCCTGCTCCAAGTTTGTTCTCATAAAACTACTTCTGGTTCCCATACAGTGGCATTTTACTATGCAATATACATGAATGATAACAATAAGGGGGTGTTTTGCTTTGGTTTAAGTACATCTCCTAGAACAACTCACATCCATGCACATGCACATTTTTTATTGGGCTTTGCTTTTAACATGTAGAAGCAAATGCTACTAAACTGTTGTATCAGTTAAGGACTTAAGCTTTCCACTTCCCTAAAAGAAATGTAATACCCATGCTGGGAAGATGTTCCGCAGTTACAGTGATAAAGATTAAAAATCCAGAGATAAAATATTACTACTTTGTTATCAAGACGTAGGGATTCCCTTCACCACCCACAAAAGAGAAATTCACTGTAGAAGGACACTACTTCAAAAAGTTCCTGTGCAAAGATCTAGTGCACAATCATTCCACACACATGCTAGAACAACTATTCCCTTGATGCAGCTTTAATTAAATTGATAGAAATCTACTATAACTTCCTCCTATTACTAAGGATACATAATTACACTTGCCAAACTAATATAAAATGTAATAATTTTATAGATTTATCTGTGTGTTCTATAAAAATGCATAAAGCTTATTTAATTTTCACTATTAAGCAAAAATATTAGCTGAAACATTACAACTATGGTTATAATGTAGTACATAAGCACAACACGTACTTGTATGGTCATTTAAGGATGAACCACAAGAATGGAAATACTGTGGCCGGTGTGATGGTTAAATTACGGCAAGTGAAAGAGTTCCCATTTCAGAGAACTGTTTGAGATGAGGTAGTAGGCACATACACAGCTTGCTTTGGGGAGCATTAGGAAGCAGATGAACAGCCGAATTCATTATACTAAAACATGGCTCTGACTGTTTTGCTCATGGAGAAACCTCACCCAGAATAGTGGCATTTTTGTTGGGTCATGAAAAGTGAAGTTCTTCTTCCCACCCAATTAGAGCAGTGAGGGAACAGCACCAAAAGATACACACTATTCTTATGCCCAGTATAGCACTGATTTCACCTTGCTTTCATATGTCTTGGTTTCTTTGAAGTAGCATCATGAGAAAAAATGTACTACTTAATTAAAAGAAAAAATTACAGATCTACCACATGCACTCACAAGAAAACAAGCCAATGTCACGGTGCCTTGATGCTGGTAGTAGTTTTCTAGTTCAGAACAATGATACTGAAATTAAGAGCAGTGTAATGGCTGGATTATTAGAAGCAGAATCTTCAAAACATCCTCAGCTTTTATTTGCAAAAAACAGATTGCCTCTGAATATAGAAAAAAAAAAGTGATGCAGTTTGTATGCTCTTTAATGTCACTCCTTTTTAAACAACACAAATCTTGCCATAAGAAATAACTAGTTCTTAAAGTATTGTCCTCCCACATTTCCTATAATTGAACTCCATCAAGCTGTAAATAACACTGGGTAAACTTGTATTTTTAGGGCCCACAGTCACTATCCTGTTATTTGAAAACAAAACAAAGACTTGTCTTTAAAAAAAATAAATACAGCTTTTGTTATATTTACATACCAAATTTCTTTCTATTTAAATATTACGTCCAGGTACTAGAAGCATTAATTAATTAAACCCAGAGACATTCAAGTATATCAATTTTATGGTCATTTAAAAGAAAAAGAGAAGTTAAATGATTCTTGCACTTTTTTTCCCTCTAAGTTTGGAGGAGTCCAAATTACCACCTCATTATATGTTATAAACTCACAGAGCTTTAAAATCTTGTAGTATTCCTGACACTTAAAGATTAACTCAACTCAGTACTTTAGTCTTAATGTTATAGCTATAAACTCATACCAAATAAATATTTCATCATTAATGTCTCTTACTGAAAACCTTGTGTATTATTTACAACTCCTAAGAAAAGATCTAACAGTATTTATACTTGTGAGCACAATGACTTTACAGTACATACCCTGCATAAACATTTTCAAATGCAATTTGTGTCAGGTCCTTTTAATCATCTGAAGTACTGTCTGTCTTCCACATTCCCAAACAAATAGTTTGTACAGCTAAAATTCTGGCTGCTCCTAAGCACCTATCTCCATTCATTTAAAGAAATGCTGCTACTGACAAGAGAGAGAGGAAAAGTTTCTGACGGTCATTTTCTTTTACTTTCCACCTTAGTACACACACAGTAATCTATCCCGAGGGCTCAACATTGATCAAATTATCAGTATGGACAAAAAAAAATCTCAATAATACAGTTACATGAAAATAAGTGTATTACACAAGAGGAATATAGGATTTTAAATGGTTTGTGATGGGCCTTACATTTATGAGCCTAGCATTTTAAGACCCTCATCTAATTAATCTTATTTTCAGAAGTGCGAAGCTTTCCCATTAAATTTCATTGAACTCAGTGGGAATTAACTGCAATATTGCCATGCCCTGAATGTGCAGTCACCTTTTTCAGTTCTACTTATCCCAAAACCAGAAGAAGTGAAATATTCAGACCCCAGTGATTTTTCAGATCAACTATAAACTCTGAGAACAGCAACGAGTTTTCACACTTTCCAGTTCACCCTAAAATGCAGACATAAAGCCAGCCAAATCAATGCAGCTTGAAACACTGCAATGATTCTATGGATATTTCTAAAACCGTATTGTATTAAATAAAGACACAGTACAAATCTTAATTATTTCTAAATTCGGGAATTCATTTATAAATTCTACTGAATTGCATACCTGCAGAAGGTATACATTCTCAGTGAAATATCCTCTTTGATGAGATAAAGGAATATTAATCAAATAACTTACACTAGAGGGAAATGTCACTGTTTCTGGAAAAAAGGAGATGTTCTCACAGATGTCACATCCACTAGAAAGTATCCCAGTGCTTTTCACAAACATAGGTAGCACAGCAGTAACAGGAATTTTATTTGGAACTTGAAAACAGTCAAAAGGACAAGTCAAACTTGCAGAGAGTATACCCTCACAAAAAGCTGGCAGATGCTTTAATAAGCTTTTTAAATCAGGTATAGTTCTGTAGAAGCCGCAGCAGCATTTATTTCTATGACAGTTACCCAATATGCTTCAGTTCTTTTGTAAATCCTACCACTTAGTGGAAAGAAAGAATTTACGTATTTGGATAATTCAAACCAAGTTAAAATAAACTGCTGTAATAACATTGTGGCTTTCAAGTGATAGAAGGACGATTATCAGTTTAAATGAATTTAAATCAAGGGTGTCCAAAACTTTTCTGTTTGATGTGCAGGCAGCGCAAAACAACAGCTAGAGGCTCTAGGCAACAACTGTCCCACCACTGCTTCCTTCTAATCCACATGCTGCATTTCTTCAGTCCATGAAGTTTGAGCTTGTCTGCTTGTAATAGTAACCTCACACCATCTTTTGAACTGAAACCTCCTATTACTTTTTCTTTTAAGGTATTTTCTTCAGTACTTAGGGAGAAAGAACATGTTTTGCCAGCCACTGGAAAAAAAAAATCAGCCAGGATAGAACTGCACATTCAGCACAGCTTCATGAGCAGAAAGTCTTCCTTATCAAACCTGATTTCCTTTTATGATAAGGTAGACCACCTAGGTGATCAGGGGAAGCTAGTTGATGTAATCTTTTTTGGATTTCAGTACAGCTTTTGATACTGTCTCTCACAGGATCCTCCTGGACAAAATGTCCAGCACACAGCTGGATAAACACATCATGGGATGGGTGAGCAACGGGC
>VXAZ01000475.1:1219417-1420339 GCA_013399875.1 Gymnorhina tibicen
CAGCAGTGCCCTGGCAGCCAGGAGGGCCAAGCGTGTCCTGGGAGGCATCAGGCACAGCATCGCCAGCCGGGCAAGGGAGGGGATTGTCCCGCTCTGCTCTGCACTGGGGCGGCCTCACCGCTAATGCTGGGGGCAGTTTTGGGTGCCACAATGTAAGAAAAATATTAAACTATTAAAGAGTGTCCAAAGGAGGGCCACAAGGATGGTGAAGAGCCTTGAAGAGAAGCCGTATGAAGAGCAGCTGAGGTCACTTGGTCTGTTCAGCCTGGAGAAGAGGCTGAGGGGACATCTCATTGCAGTTACAACTTCCTTGTGAGGGGAAGGGGAGGGGCAGACACTGATCTGTTCTCTGTGGTGACAGTGACAGGACCTGAGGGAATGGCCTGAAGTTGTGTCAGGGGAGGTTTAGGTTGAATATCAGGAAAAGGTTCTTCACCCAGAGGGTGGTTGGGCACTGGAACAGGCTCCCCAGGGCAGTGGTCACAGCATCAGCCTGACAGAGTTCAAGAAGCATTTGGACAATACTCTCGGGCACATGGTGTGACTGCTGGGAATGGTCCTGTGAAGGGCCAGGAATTAGACTTGATAATCCTTGATAGTCCCTTTCAACTCATCATATTCTGTGACTCTATGATTCATCTGCGCAACGTAGCCTAAGCTCTCCATGGAACACTGACCATCTGAAAACATCAACCCCTTTGCTAAATTGCTGGATATTATTTTGAACAGTTGCATTATAAGCAGTGGTGGCCTATCTATCATTTTCACCAAGATCATATCCAAAACATATCTTTTCTCTCCAAAGGTTGTGTTTTAGATTTACAGCCATCATTTTGTGTTAGAATAGAAACAATAATGCACCACAAATGCGCACTACATTATCCCTTATGTCAGGCTTCCTCAATACACCTTTATTCACACCTAAATTATTTCCTGTCCAGACTTCTGTAATTCCCCATATGCTGTATTAAATGCACAGATTTTTCACAAAGTTTGAAAACTGTGGCTATATTTTGCTGCCACACTATTTAAGCTTTTATCACCTCTCTTCTCCCCCCACCCCCACCCCTCCTCTGCCACCTCCAGCACAGACTTCCTACAGCCACTGTCAGGGTAACAATTTGAAAATTACATGCTGGTTTCCAGACTTGCCATAATCAAATTCTCTCACATTCTGAAACTCAAATATTCACCTACTCTCTTTGCCCGATCACTTTGCTTCTGTCTTGGCTCCTTGCTGTCTTCATCTTGCATTTTTCTACCACTGGGGACAGAGATACTGACCTTTCAGTTGTCTTTAGTCTACATACACATCAGGAATATTTTGTCCCTTCTGTAAACAATAGGTTTCTATCTGAGGTAACATTTAAGCAAATACTGCGCAAATTCTTATCCTCTCCTAGATTATAGGTGCCTTCTAATGGATTTTGGAAGACATTTTATAAAGAGCAGAAAGTAAAAGCAAACAAAACTGCTTAATTACATTAATTTAACAGCATAGTGTTCTCATACCAAATTATGTTTCGGAAGAAATAAAAGAGCTGTGAAAGACAGCTTTAAACTATTGTTCTCTGTGAAAGAAAAAGCAGGAGGAAATTTCTAAAATCTCATAAATCTTGCATTTTCCTAATTGCTGCCAAGATTCAGGGGGAAGACTAAAGGTCTTAAATGCAAGTCATTCACTAATTGTCTGTTGTCTTTTTTTTTTTTAATTAGTGTAAATGAAGTAAAGTGTAATTTTCACTATTACAAAGCTTCTGGATTTAAATTGATACATTTATACATTCAAAGTTACATGATAGAGGTTATTAAAAAAAAAGGACAAAATTACACAGAAAACAGCACAGAAACACAGAATATGACAGAATCCTTAAGTTTCTTTCTCTGATTTGGAACAAGATCAAGTAAGCACTTTTAAGTGTACCCATTCCTAAATATCATTTGAAAGCTGTTCCTAAACGTTTGTGGTAGCAACTATTCCAGCTTATATTGGTTAACCATCAAAGTATTTCTGACTGTTTAGTCAGTGTCTCCCTGAGGTTTTCTTTTGTGATACCATGACCTCCTAGAGAAAACAACTGTCTTGCTTCATGTACCAAGTTCTCGCAAACTGACAGCTATGTTTTACATTGCCCTCTTCAATCCATCTTCTCTATTTTAGATGGATCAAAATTTATTTTGTTTTCTCAGTCTCCTACAAGTCTGTTGCTTTCCCCTGAATTCTAACTCATTAGTACCACAGAGATTTTTCTTTCAACATATGCGTTATTTTGGCTACAGCCTCACCAGTGGTGAAGAGAGGGAAACTGCTTTTTCACATTTCAGCTGTAATATTTCTGTTATTAAGACTTGTGCCATATTTCGACTTACCCATTTTGCTATCCACTACTATCCCCATATCTGATTCTGCATTACTTATATCTACCTATTTCTGATTTGACATTTACATACGTTGTATTCAGCGTTATTTGTCATTCTTTACTTGGTTCATTACAGATAGCTACTCCAGTTTATCAAGATTTTTGATTCATATGCCCTGTTTGCAACTTCTCTCCTGCCTGGTGGCATCCACTGATTTTTGTACACATACCATCATGTTTAACACCATCTTCCGTGAAAGACATGAGATAAATGTAGCTCAAGAAAAGTCTTGTATGTGCCATTAAGTTCAAGAGAAAATTATTCTTTGAATAACATTGCTCACTTTTCAAAGTAATCCCAGTATCATTTCAGTGAGAGCTCCCTGTTTTATCTGCTATAATGCACAGAACAGCATTAAAGTTGACATAAAGTTCTATAGCTCACTATAGCAGCTCCTAAACCAAGAAGCAGAAAAGCCTGAAGTAGTACAAGAGAAGGAAGAAGGAGATAAAAAAGAGCACAAGAAATATTCAGTTCATCATTAGAAACCACTACCCCACACAAGTCAGAGTAAGATGGACAGCTATTATTGGTATCCCTTCTGAATCACCAAGTGATGAGAACTTGGGAGAGACTCTCAGAGGCACAGAGGAAGCACACAAGGGCATGGGCGGAACATGCACATCCCTTTCCCAAGCAATGTTGCCACACTGCAAACTTATTGCCTCACAGAAAGCAGTTCTTCTCTGCCCAGGACAGCAATACAGCACACCCAGGCACGGGTGCGAGCATTCCTGCGGGGTCTGGGAGAAAGAACCAGCAGCAGGCAACCAAAACACTGAACTGACTGGGAGGGAGAAGGCAGCCCCCAGAGAACTAAAGCATTGAACAAAGAAATCAGGAAGAATTTCATCAAATATTGCTGCTTAGGCTGTAACTAACTTCCAGAAATGTTCCTACTCAGCACTGTTAATACAGCTGTATAAAGTGTTCAGTCGTAGCTTAACATCTTACATCATTAGATCAGCCTTAAGTGCACATTTCAACTTCATTTACAGCTTCCCTCTGGCTCAAATAGCTAGGCTTTTTGTAAGGAACATCTTGGGGGTTGTTTCACACAAGCTATAACTCATTTTACATCTCACCATTTCTGATTACTTTATTAAGTGGTACATTTTTTCAGTTACTCTGCATTACATAACCTTCATCCTCCTCCTCTCATGTCATGTTGTATGTCCTGCATACAGATTTTAAAACATCTAGAACATCACAAATATATTGCTAGACTACTCTTCACACAAAAACCTGTCTTTTAAAATAAAAAGCTGAGTTATTCTAAAAGGGGTTTGATCAGTAAGGTTCAGCATCTGTTTTAAGGTTAATTTTATTCAGAAGAAAATTATTCCATGAATTTTAACTAATATAAGTAATACAAAAACCATTGTAGCAAAAGCAAAAGAAGAGTACACAGCCTGGTGCTTTCCTTAAAGATAGTGAGATCATGCTGCTGACTATAATGAAATCCATTTCAGCCTCCAAATTGCTAAAGGACAAAAATTATACAATTACTCACATTAAAACACAATTATCTTTTCATGCTATTATTAAAATGATTCAAACTGATAAAATGAGAATTTAAGCTATTTTGTATTTTATAAACATTAACGTTTCATGAGTATAAACTATTTAGAGTCCCATTACATAGGAAATTAATACTATGTATGATAGCTTCCACTGAGGACTTGTGAAATGTTTTTGACTTCAAAATAATAATTGCAATTCTTTCTAAAATTATCGGAGGATAATTATTCTTGAATCCCTAGGGTGAAACATCATTCTGCTGAAGTCAGCTGATGAAATTTGGCTTCTATTAATTACAGTATCTATCTGTAGTTTCTCTTGCAAACTATAAGCAGAAGATTTTTCAGACAAAGGCTTTTTATAAATGTACTGATTTTGAAACTACACAGGTATGTGGAAAATATCTGGATCTCTCTTTTAGTGTATTTTTGTTGTTAATGGTTTAACAAGCCTCATGTTTCATATTATATACTCTTTAAAAGTATTCTAGAGTGAATATGGTCTCTGGAAACCAGCAGTAGAGAACTATGAGAACACCTCTCTTTTCTTCTCCATGAAGAGGATTCACAAAGCACTTCTTGCAGACTTTCTTTTGAGAATCAAGTATACAATAACCAGACTAAGAAGTGGAAGATAGCCAAGGGAAACCCTTCCATACAATCAGGAAACAAAACCCACTATCATATGGTAGAAAAGCACCGTGCAATAATGAAATTCACTGCATCATTTGTTTCCAGTAATAATTCCCTGAAATGTCAGAGTTGCACTTAATTTAAACCACACTCTGTTCATTCTGACTTCTTATGCGGTCAAAAGTACAGAATGGATCACTTGATCCCCCATTTCACTTCAGGATGATTTAGGTATCTCTTAAAACAACAACATACTTGAGAAGGAACACAGTCTTTTACAATCATAGAATGGTTTGGGTTGGAAGGGACCTTAAATATCATCGAGTTCCAACTCCACTAGACCAGGTTGCTCAAAGACCCATCCAAGCTGGCCCTGAACACTTGATGCTGTGTATCCAAATCCAACTCAGAGCCACTCAGGCACAAATCCTGCAAGCTCTTCCTGACTGGAAATCCAGCTGAATTTTGCAAGCAATGTCTATATAGCCAGCAGAGTGCCAGTCCCCAGAGAAATTATACTTTCAGATACGCAAAACAGTACTTTGAACAGCATTGAGCATTAGCATAATCCTATGCAACTGTGAAAAGCTGTTTTGCAGTAGACCTTCATGTTTGGCATTTTAAACATTACACACACACAGACACACAGAGACTAACTTTTGGTCCTATGATAAATGGATGAAATTCTGAAAATGGATGACAAGTAAGATATATGGCTTTATACACAAACTAGCCCAAAGTGAGTCTAAATATTTTAATAACACATGTAAGAAGGCATATGTAACACACACACCGATGTTCACTTTATCATCACTAAAACTGACACATTAAAGTTAGCATCAACCTTGTGCTTCATAACACACAGACATATCTCCTTTGGTTCAGGTAGCATTAAAAGTAGACCTCCAAAAGAGTCATGCGGCATTTCCTGAAACCAAGTAGCTTCCTGAAAAAACTTTGGATAAGGATTTGAATTATTAGCCCAGGATAACCTTGTTAGTGCCATCCTGCCACTGCTTCATTACAGCAGAAACACTTCAAAGGCTAGCAGCCTCAGGGGGGCTTCAACTCAGTAGTCACTGCAGTGGCTACTCAGGTCGTTGAGTCCTGTGATTAATTGGGTTATCTTGGCATGTCTGTTTTGGATTTGGCTTTACAGCAGTGTGAAATAAAACCATGACTGTATAGTCCTATAAATACATCCACAAGAACACTGAAGTTAGAAAAATTGGACACACAAACAGAAACTCCAAATAGCAACACAAATTTTGAAACATTTATATAGATGAACATGCCATTTGCAAACAACAGGCTTGAACAAATATACAAAAACAAGCACATGACTGTGAAACACATTCAATTTCCTATCTTAAAAATACTACAACGCTTAAAGCTTTGAAGTCATGTAAGCTCATGACCTCATATTATTTCTAAAGGTTTTAATATCCTGCATTATTCAGCACCAAGTTATTTTGTTAAGAAAAATTAACGAAAGAAAATGTAATACTTCTAAAGCAGGAGCACATCTTTCAAAATCTGAATCACTAAACCTACAGTTTAACACAAAGAATCAAACAATAAGAACTATAAAGATGAACAAAAACAATAAAGTTCAAGGACTTCAAAGAGTACTGTTCTATGTTTATTGCGGAATCATTTCGACATCCAACCCTTTTTTTTTTTAATCATTAATGTAGTCTTAAACTTGTAATTTGTTGTTGTTGTTGTTGTTCTGCTTCATGATCAGATGCTAGATTCTTGAAGAGTAAGCTTCATATAGCTTTAAACAGCACTGTAGTGTGGGCTTGGCTATCATGCTTTATAAACACTGCACACTGTATTGTGTGTCTGATGCTGCAAGTACAGTCAAATATACATCACGCATGATGAATTAAACACCCTTTTTTGAGTGGACATCTATTCTTGCCAAACAATTCAGGAGTAATACTAAATAGTTTAAACAGACAGAACTCTGGCCTGAATTCAAGAAAAGCAGCAAAATGTTAAAAAAATATCTCAACAGAGCTGCCTTTTCCAGACAAAGAGCTTTTTTTTCCCCTCTTGGCACAGAGGTTTGGGATTGGAGCCAAGGTGCTACTTATCAGCTGTTTGACATCAGGGGAGGACTGCGTGCGTCAGTGGACCCAGTAGGGACCCCTGGCTTATGGCATGCACCATGTGGTTCTTATCTTATCAGTTTGCAGGCTCTGCCACTTCAACTTCTGCAGCGTGAAAAGAAAAGAGAAAAAAAAGGGGAAGGAAGGAAGGAAGGAAGGAAGGAAGAAAGGAAGGTGTGTATAACTGGGAGGCAGGAGGTCAAACGGGACTAGTAAGCCAGGCTGGACTGCAGAACAGAGCCCTGATTATACTTTGGCCTACTGCACTGTGTATGGTTGCAGTAAATCCTGACAGAAATTTCTCCTGCTTTCCCCACACACTCATAGAAGAAAGGAACTTCTTCTCATCCAGGTTCAGAGAAGGCAGAACAATGTGTGTGTTGGAGGGACAATGCTCCCTTTCACATACAGCTGATAGAAGGGCTGCCAGAGAAATGAGGAATAGGACATACTCATGAAAAAGCTTATCAAGGTAAGCGTGTCCTCCAGGAAACCCATGAACGGGTGCAGTTTCTTATTGCAAACAAGATTTAAACAGCCCAGATTATTTCTCCAAATGCACAGCTTCAGCAAGATTTATTATAGCAAATTATTCGCAGGACCAAATGAGCCTTACGGTACAGCACAACTCCAAGCTTAAAACTTGATTGCACAAATGAACCTTTGTATTTAGTATTTAGAAAAACACTCACAAAGGAAGATAATCCTCAAGTAAAGCATCTGCTCTCCAGGGTTCATTTCAACAGAAAAATTATTATAATTACTCAGAAAAATATTATTTGTCTTACCCTACGCTTCCTACACAATGTGTATGAATCAGACAGCAAAAGAAAAAGTCACCTCCTTCAGATTAATTTCCTTAACCTATTCTACCTCTGAAGATACATCACAAGATATTAATTACAGGAGAACATGAAAAGCTGTTAAAGTATCTGTGGAAATTAGTAGGTTTGCACCCTTGACAAATCTTTATAATTATTTCCAGGTATTTCCATACAAAAACTTTTCATCTTGTACTGCAGTGACCAGACTAACATCAGTAGAGGACAAAAGAAAATGGCTCAGTGCTTGCACAGAGACCTTGCTTGCTAAGGATTCAGCAGAGGTCTGGGAAGACCTACTGGCTGAGGACCAGGACTGGGCAGCCTGTCATGAGTTCTCTTCACTCTAAGGAAGGTTCTAATTTTTGTTACTTCAAAACTGTTCTCATAAACTGCATCATCAAAAATTGCAATGTTTTGCTGCATATAGCCATACTGTGCTTCAAGTTCCATTTCTCATGTTGTGTCAACCTAGTGAACCACAACAGTACTGTGTAGTCAGTGGGACAATCATCTGAAGAGGCAATTCCAGTACTAGTACACTTCCTTCTCCAAATATGACCTTTTTTTTAGGTAAATACCAATAATGTATTCTTACTAAAACACAACATAAATTTATGATCAAGCATCCTAACATTTAAAAAACGTGAATTGAGGGAAACACATAACCACTGGTTTGCTATGAAAATATACAAAATTGCCACAATATCGTATTTTTTCTGATTCATATTTTTCTTTTCTTATCTCTTACTTTATTTTGGTCAGACAGGTTGTTGCTTTATCAGACTTAGTAGACAGAGAAAGAGAAAAATAGAATGACAAGTCTGAAGAGAAACATCACCTGTAGACACTATTCTGCATCCTAACTTTTACAGATGGATTTCTGCACTTGGAAGAAGCCACCACTGCACTCATCTCAAAGGCCTGTGCATAAAGACTGGGATATTACATTGGTGGCTTGAAAAGTATGCTGGTCCCCCTTGAGTTAAATGATAAATATATAGAAGTTATTGGTAATGATCAAGGATCACTCCATGTGGGATCATGAGTTCCCATGAGGCCCATGATTTACAGAAGTTATGTTTCTTAGAGTGTGTGATTTTTCACTCTACTTCAATTTGAAAACACAATTGACAAATGAATTGTAAGAGTAGCTACAGATCTATGACACGCAAACATAAACACTGCATGTGATGCTTCATTAGCCAAGAAAAAGAGACACACACATGAAAAAATAATGTGCATCATCACTGAAGACCCTATCAATCCCATTACACGGCTGCTTGAGTACAAAAAAGGGTCTACTTTGTATCTCTATTTTGCATCTCCCCCTCTACTTCCTCCTTTATTTTTTTTGGAACAAGTGTCAAAATCTCAGTGCAAATATACAATACCAAGTAATTTTATACAAGTCAGCTTAAGCGCTTACACCTCAGTTACATGACAATGGTTTGTCAGTTGTTTCTTTAACACAATTAATTAAATTTTTTGCATAATTAAATTGGGTCACAGGCCCTACACAGTGAGTATATATACTGTGTACTATTCCAGTGTGTCTTTATTCAAATAACAAAGCTGATTCGTTTGCATTATAACAAAAGTAAAAAACTACATCCAGTTAAGTCAATGACCAATGTCATGTTCACCTAAGACTATCCCCCACCCCTCAAGTCCTGTGGAACCAATACAGGCCTTGAAGAATGAACCATATAGTGCTCCTTGCACAATCTTGTTCAATTTTTTATACATGCTATTTCTACCAAAATATTTAGTACAATGAAGCCAATAGGAGCTCTTCACTTGCCTAAAGACAATCACATTTGTGGTCAGCAAAAGGAAGGACATTTGTTAGTACCCTGCACATCTTGACCATCCTGTTTAGAAGTGTCGCCTTGATCTTGGCCATGTCCACTAAAAATACTCTAAGTAAAAAAAACACCACCTTGCCAATGATCATTCTTTTATAAGCACTTCTATTGATTCCTTTACGTTCCCTGGCCATTTTCTCCAGTTTTCAATCTGCTATGCAAACAATTGATGAAATTTGAAATTAAGACTTCGAAACCCCATGTGAGATGGATAAAGCCATCCCCAAACTCTCCTGTCCTAATAGAGAAACCACACCAGACATTAAGGCAACTCTGCTTCTTTTGACATTCTGATGCGATTCAGTTCAACAGCTTTATGTATGAAAACATTTGGAAACCAACATTGCACACAGTATGTAAATTAGAAGTAAAAGAATTAAGACAGCTAAAATGGCCAAACCAAAGGATTAACATATCACAGCTAATGAAGTGCCACAAGAGAGTTAACAACCCCATATAGTACGAATTGTTATCTTATCCAGAGATAAGACACGTCCACAGCTAGAAAAATGATTCAGCACAGACTGAAGGAGGAAATTGTTTCCTTAACCATCTGAAATTTCTCTAAATACTCCTTAGCATGAGTGTCCCTCAAAAGATCATAGCACAAAAGGTATGCACTTAGGGAAACACAATCTCAAAAATCCATAGAATACGTTTAAAATGTATAAAGATATTGAAGTATAAACATAGGCTCTCTTTAAAACTGATGTAGATTTGGGGTTTTCTAGGTCTTCATTTTTACCTGGAGAGATTTTGGTTAGCTTTGGCAAATCAAACAGCTGCAAGGTGAGCAAAAAAGAATGACAAAATTATTCGTATATAGAAAGAAATTTGAGTCTAGTATGACCAAGCTGTACTTCAAAAAAATCTAAGTTGTTTTTAAATGTCAATTATGTAAAAGCATGTAAGATATAGAATTATTGAGCTGAATTTCTTGCATTCCATCGTGGGCAATACAACAGAAGTAGCAGAAAAGCGTCTACTGTGCTAGCATGTTAACAATTCTGACAGCATGAAGGTCCATGGGAAAAAAGAAAAAACAAACCTCAAATATTTCAATAAAGCAACATGAAAAAAGGAAGTCTTTTATGTAGACTCAGTAGTATCTATATAATCATATGTTTTGATCTTCACTGAACTAGTACGACTGTCCCACAGGACATTAGCATGGGAAATTAGGCATGTTATAAGGTACATTTGGATTATGTGATCATGTATCCATCACTATTTAGACACAAGGTTAATTTCTCCACTGAATTCAGTAAAACTACCTGGACAGGTTACTGTCTAGAAAACATCATAGACACATTCACAGTTTTGACTATTGTTTTTAGTTCTAACTGAAATGAAATTACAGATTGGTTTAACACCCATTCCTATTTTCTCAAGAGAAATATAGTTTATAAAGTTAAAAGTCCAAACTAAACTTCTTTCTTCAAGACAAATGACTCAAAGAGCACTCCTACCAAAACCATTAGCTGTTCAGCCTTCTGGTAACTCTTCTTTTCCACCTTAAGGAAATCTCTTCTAGAACAGTGCTGCCAATACTTCACCACTGTCAAGTAATAGAAGCAGTTCCAGACCTGCACACCATATTATCTTTATAATGCATGTCAGAATTAATTTTTTCTGGAAATTTAAGCCTTGTGCACCCAAAAATGTTGGGGGGGGNAGAATCAAGTAGATTCTTGCTACTTAATCAAGTAGCACTCTTGCTAGTAACCAAAGTGCTCCACGAGAACATTCCCAGCCTTCCTCCTTTGCTTGGGCAGTCTTCACAACATCAGCTCAGCACAGCTGAAGAGATCTGGCCTTGTTTGTGGGCACTTCTTCATCCCACACACTGCCAGCCAACATTCCCCTTCAGGGAAAACTGCCAGGACAACCAAAGCTGATGCAGCACACTGAAGAAGATGCTTACCTCCTCACAGAGAACTGTATCCGTTTGCATTCAAATTCCACAAAGCTCTATTTCAACTTGTTACTTTTTCATCTCATTTTTTTCCTAGATATATAAAGCACAATGACAGAGAAAACAATAAACTCTCAAAGAAAAGTCTCTAAACATTCCCTATGCAGAGAGAGAATAACAAACTGTTTAGCATTAGTAAAGCAACTCTAATAATGGTCCTCTATTAATTGTATCAAGTAATTTCATTGTGCAGGAACATTTGTTCTACCTGATTCCTTGGAGTTCTCCATTATTTTTCTGCCAGTTTTATTTATAAGCTTTTGTCCTGAAGCTCCAGTACAACTACAACACGTCACCCAGTACCTTACTGGATGCACACAAGTGATAATAACATCATAATTAAAATGACTGGGCTGCTCACTTCAGGGGCAAATTGCAAAGTTAAAATTCACTCATTTAACTTTTTTGAAAAACATACAGCGATTATACTGTTCATAGTGCTCTCTGGATTGAGAGTTTAAGATTTATCCAGAACACTAGAATGTTCATTTCTGCAAGGAGGCTTGTTGCCTGCTCATCACAGAGGAAAGGGTCTCACTCACATGGGTACATGAACATTCCCAGACCTAGTACACCAGAAAAGGCTTTGGTTTGTTCATAAACTTGTCAGCAGATTTTCCAGCAAACTCCAATTTTTGAGATTATTCTTACAGAATAAAATTTTTGCTCCAAAAATGTTTTCTGTGCTGAAGCCTAGAATTCTAGTCAAAACCTGCAAACGTGTCCAATTTTAAGTACTACTGACTTCAGTAGGCATATTCACATACCTAAGAAATTTTAAGTTACTCCCACACACAAATGTCTACAGCAGCACTGAAATAGTGAAAGGGATCAAAATTGTACAAAGATGACTCTTCATCTACAAGTTTTAAAATAAGAAATCTTGCAAGCTTTTAAAAGTATTTTTAAATAGGAAATTTAAGAACTTCACCTAGTGAAACAAGCCACAGAAGTGCAATATTGTAGGGATTTTTTGCTTTTAAAAGCAGACTCACTCTTAGAGGAAACACTCGGGATTCCCCCTGGTTTTCTTTCTTATTCAGGCCCTTCCTCCTGATCAGGTAGGGACAGATAATCTAAAAGTGGGTCAAGGGATGGCTGCAAGGTTTTTCTCTAAAAGGTATGGCTCCCCTTGCACTGCAGCACTGCCTCTCTGCTTCTCCAGACAGTAAGTAGGGCCTTGCCCGCATGAGGCTTTGAAAGGTGTCAACCTTCCAGCCGCAATAAAACTAAATAACCCTTAGCCTTTAGGACCTGAAAGTTCTGGTGGTTTGCCTTTGGTTTGTGGGTTGTTTCTTTAAGCTGAATGACAGTTAGGTAGAAGCAATCAACACATTTGTCATGCATGTTTCAAGTGGTAACCCCAGGCTCTACCAAGTGTCTGTGGTTTATCCAAAAGGATCTCAAGGCAAGCCACAAGTGTTTGTAGCTGGGAACACACATTTGAAGAGTGTCCAGATGATCCTTTCAAATGTGTTGACAACCTTGAGAAAGTAGCATGTAACTTCTCAGATTGCAGGTCTGGTGAGGACAAATGTGCAGGGAGTTGTTATGGGAGAGAGATGCCGGTAATTGCTTTGGCCTCTCTCTCTAAGGGACCACAAATTGCTTTGGCCTCTCTCTAAGGGACCACAGTCATGCAAGTGGCAAGGCCCAGGAGCCCCCAAAAGTTCATGTAAACTTTTAATAGAGGCTTCAAGCTGGTCACAGCCTTGACTTCACATGCCAACTCATTCATCCACTAAGCCACAGCTCTTTACAGATAGATCTATTACTGCCTATATATAATTATAAGGGGCAAGCAGAGTTTGGGTATTTGGGAAATGTGGAAAAACTGGCAACAGAAGAACCTGATAAAAGGAGGTAAAGCAAATGCACAACTTAGTAGTTCCATGTGAGTTTAGCCATGGGTTGTCATGGATTTCAGTGTCTGGAACACCGAGGAACTAAGAGAAATATCCGATATTTCTACTGTGTGCAGGCATTTTTACACATGTAATGAGGAATCAAATGAAACACACCAAAGATAACTGTTTGTAAATACAGCTCAAACAGGTATTATACAGCATATTTTCTGCCTAATTCTGAAAACTCACTTATTTGAGATTTATCTTAGCTCATCATCCTCATTATGAAATGATTTAAGAAGCCACAAGAAAACCATCTCTGAATCCTGCCTTCACAGTTCTATCAATACAACAGAGAACACAGCAAATACAAGAATTTTAAGAGGCAAGTAGATTTAACTGATGTAGTACGAGCAAAGGCCAGATCCTTAGAATGAGCAAACAGCTAATTTTTACCTTCAGCCAAGCTGTACACTCTGTCCTTCCCAGGCCCAAAATGTTAATGCAACACAAGTACTGCAAACCCTGTGCTTTATTCAAAATAGTTCAGTTTGAGCTACATAGCACCAGTAATAGCTTTCAATTCCAAGTCAAGACTGACTCCAGCCTCCAGCAAGGAATGGAAAGCTGCTTGTTACACTTATCTAAGTTTATTAAGTATTAAGCATATGTGCTTACTTACACTTAGACACTTTTAGACTCCTTTTAATCAACCTTCTCCTTCACAAATGTTCCCACTTGCATAAGAAAAATTATCACCTGCAGCATATGTTAAGAGACAAAGATTATGCCTAAATAAAACTGTTTGGTTTCATGCATTTTAATAATTAAGAGGAAATATACATAAAGTTGTACTTTTACCTAGTCTGTATTTGACACCAATTTGCTTCAGTTTGCATTCTTAAGGTCTTCTATTAATCAGTGCTATGACACATTACTGATAATGCTTGCACAAAAAGAGTAAGAATAACGTATAGAAATTAAAATGACACTAGCAGAAAACAGTAAAAAAAATAATTTCTATCTATTACTATTTTGTGGATGTGCATTTGGGGATGTTTTGTCATTAACAGGATAATTAAACAAATTCAGCTTTAACAAATATAAATTTGGAGTCCACCTTGACAGCCGTGCTGTTCCGGTGTCTGAAATAAATTACAGTGTGGCAACATAGCCACAGAAGCCACATTCTTGAGGCCACGATTTCTTTTGCTCATATTTTTGTATAATAAATAATTACAACCTCTAACGCACATGTTCTCCACTTAGTCATAGCGTATTTTTACCTTTACCCCAATGTTCAGTCCCCAAATCCCAAAATCATACATTTTAAATCCCAAATAAATTTTCTGCTCTGATCCACAGATTTAAATCATGATGTTTTAATCCAGAGTTGCATACGGAAATACAACTAGCCCACATTGCTTGGAAAAAATTGTCCATAGATCACAAGAAACTGAGAAGGAATGCTCTTTAAATAATTATTCAAAACATAAAACAAGATCTCAAGTGAAGTTTCTACATTAAAGGAAAAAGAAAAACTATATTACAAAGAAATTAATTAAAATCAACATAGTAACTTCTGATGTCACGTGCTGTCAGTATTCACAGTCGGGTCTCTCTGCTGCAACTGGCAGCATTAGTAGAACTTAAATCAGCAAAAGGAATGCAATTCTCCATCCTCTAGGTGGGAGTGATGTGAGCAGCTGTTAAGAGGAAAGCAGTAACCCTTCAGGCTTTCCTCATGTAAGGAAAAAGCCTTTCAATTAACATTTAAAATTAAAAGCTGCAGCATTATTTAATTAAAATAATGTGGCTATTTGGCTCCACTCCCACTATAGTTTGTAAAAAATCCTCTCCTTGAAGTAGTCAGAGGCCTTGCACAAGGAGGGGGCAGAAGCACTTAAAACACAGCCAGAAACAAACCCCACAGTCGGCAGGAGGATCCAGTATTTTCAAAGTCTTTTGGGAGAGATGAAATTATTTTCAACTCATTAACTTGAAATTAGATCCCTGACTGACAATTTGGATGATTACTTGTGTCAGAAAGAGCCTTTTTCTGTTAATTGCAATTTTCACTGTTCAAGACAAGTTTATCAAAACATTTGCAGCCTCCAAAGACCAGATTTACAGATAGATAGCTCAATTTGTTTCAGAAACGGTAAAATAAATACACTTGCCTTTGGAAGTGGGGGAGAAGGGAGCAGACACCCAAAAAACCAAACCATCACAACAATTACCAACACAGTCAAACTTAACGGTACCTCAAGTATTCAAATGAATGATTAACAAAACGAGTCTTAGTTTAGTTTCCAGACAGACCTCGACTGGTGAGAATCTCATCTGCATTTAGTCAAGTTGGTTTAAAAAAAAATAAGAATATTTACATTTACACAATCTTTTCTGTAAATCCTTAAATAACCAATTAAAAAGGTAATATAATTTTAGACCATGCTACCATGATGTTATCCTTTTTTAATGCCTGATCATGCGATGTGATACAGGAAAACACAAGGTTATTGAAACATGTAAGCAGCAGACCCTCTCTAGCTATTCACTTTATACACCTAACAATTCTTCAAAGTGAATCCTGCACACACAGTAGTTTTCAAAGTTTGTGTAGTGGTCAAACCTGAAACACTTCAACAGCATATCCCTAGTAAGTTCAAGCTTCAGCATTCGATATAAAGTTTTGGTTAAATAAAAAAAAAAAAATAAATTAAAAAGGTCACTGTCATCATTCCCTGTTTTTCCTCTCCCTCAGAAAACTGTATTAATGCAAAGTCCCAAAATAGCCATTCTCAGGCATTAGAAAAGCCTGGGAATTGCTTTCCTAAAGAGCACTAAGCTTTACAGGGCAATGAGCATTTAAACCAGAAACTCTGAGTGGAAACCATGATGAAGTCTTAATTATAATATTTTTGTTAATAAAAATAGATTTGTTCTGGAGAAAAAGATTCCATTTCCCCTTCTGACATCGTTTTCCCATGAGATCTTGAGGAAGTTCTAAAGGCCAAACCACTCAGCAGGAACCAGAAATTCTGCCTGTCCCGTTCTGGTACCCATCAGAGATTTCTTCAGACCGACTGTCAGGAGGGCCACGTGTTTTTTCCATTTAGGTTCATTTTGCGCTATGAAAGCAATTTTAAAAAACAAAAAAGGAATTTTGAGGAGAGACATCCTAGCACAGAGAAACATGACTACGTTTCACAATGTGGATTTAAATGCCTCCATTTTCCACCTGCAAAATGGCCTTTGTGTTAAAAGACAATAGTAGTGAGCTTGACCAAAAGAACATGTTTAACAAATGAAGAGAGTTATGATCTTTACTGCCATTCACTTATTTTCATAATTTTTTTTTCTTGGAAGTCTTTCACATGGAGGAGCAGCTGTTGAATATTGTGATGAATCTACGGTGAATAATTCCGCTAGTCAGTCAACCAAGGAAGAATATAAAAGCAAAGCAGATAGTCTTGTTTTTTTTCAGTCAGATTGATCAAATAAGTTGTTACTGTGTCAGGTTGCAAAAACCCCCATCATACATAGAAGGCTAAAGTCAGTTGAATGATTTTATTGCCAGGAATTCGCTGCCTTTTTTTTTTTTTTAATCATTAGCCTTTTAAACTTAGGATATTTTTATAAGTAGGCAGTGACCAACTGCTATTGTCTTACAGCACAGATTATTTGTGTCAAAAAAGCTGCATACTTGATTCAGACTCCTCCAAGACACTAAATAAAAACTTTAAAAATACTTATTATTATCTTATTCAAAGTTCTCTCCTCATATACTTATTAAAAACTAACTAGGCTCAAATATTTAATAAATATAGATAGCAATAACAAAAGACAATTGCCCAAATTCTTCAAATGTTATGTTATTTGAAAGCACTTAACATAAGAATGTCATTAAAAGCACAGAAAGTGTTTTCCCTCTTCACTACTTACACGGCTTAGAGAATTCATAAATTGGTATAAATTTTATTTTAAGCAGCTGTAGCTGTGATTGTCTGGCTATTAGCTTTGACTTTATTTTTCCTTTTTCAGCACATGAATACCAAAGCTTGTCACTAGTCTGGTAGTCTGTACACTTGGTGACTGAAAAGAAACAACATTTTTCAAATACGACACATCTTGAGACTAATGTTTGACTGTGAACAATAACCAACAGGTTTTATATTTTACTTACATTTCTTTGGCCTAACCAATACTCCTTAAACAACAGAAACCATTCTATTCCAGGATTTCTATTTTCTTTACTATTAACCTTAGCAGTACACATTGCTACACACAACCCATAAAATAGCAACATATCCAGCAGGTTCATGAGAGCAGCTACACCTAATTCAGTTTCAGCATGTAAACAACATTCCCTGCTCTTTCTCTACCTTTGCTCAAAAGTTCTAAGTAGTGAAAGTGTCACTCAGGCACAACTTACAACTGGTCTTGCAATGACCTGCCTGTGAATGATCCAAGTATGGATTCAGAGTTAATTTTGGCTCTCTGGAATTTCACAGCCTGCCTATGCAGGGTTGTTCATTTTTGAACAGTATTTAGTCTGTGGTCATCTGTAATTAATTTAATGATTTGATGCAATGCTGTGGGAGTGAATTGTGGCATCAGACCCTCACTGAACTGTTCTCATGGAAGTATCACTGAAGAGAGGCTGAAAACACGCCAGAAAATTAAAAAATTTTAACACACAGTCACACTGTGTTACTGTGCAATTATCAGCATAAACATATCCCACATAGAACATCATGGGATCTCTGAAGCCTGTTTCAAGACAGTTCTGGAGCACACTGACAAACCAGGTTGGGAATCCTGAGAAATGGTAGACAAATTCTAGCTACAGAGAAGAAGCTGAGACTCTGACTAGTAGATTTGTCCTCCTCTTGAACTAGCTCTGAATGAAGTATGCTGATTGAGTTTGCACAGATGCACATATCATTTAATCTTTAAAGTAGTTATCTGTGAAAAGTGGTTAAAATTCTCTCCAAAATATCACAAAAAGATGGATTAGCAAAGAACCAACACAAGGAAAAGAAAACAGAGGTATTTTCATATGTACGTCTAGTATAGTAATTCTGGATAACCAAAGGAGACCAATTACAAATATTTATAGTTCCTCCGCTCCAGCTGTAGATCCAACAGTACTAAGTGCAGTCCAAGTAAAACATTAGCATACAAAAACCATGTATTAATACTCTTGTTAGTAATGCTGAGCAAAACATTGAAACATTGTTTCTATGTAGTAGTAGTACTATTTTTTTGTTATAAACTGCAAAATGTGTAATACTAAAATTTAAAGAACTTCTATAGATGCATCTGTTAGTGAAGAAAACACTGCCTCTAACCCTGCATCAGATTACATTTGCATTAGTGCCCCTGGCAGTGGCAAACTGCCACTGAGCATGTAATTTGATGTGTAATCTTAGTGGCAATGTCTAGAAGCATTTATCCAATTATCACAGAATAAGCAGAAAAACTAAAAACTTTTATGAAGGACATCTATCTCCTACATCCCCCATCTATCCTCTACCTCTTATTTTAAAGTGGTGCAGGCTAGACTCTTTTTGGTTCTGTTTGTCAGCGCACAGCAGATCATCTTTTCCTGCCACAGCTGCGTGATGCCCACCATCCTTTCACGGACATTAGGGTAACTGTTACTGCAGCAGGAGGGGGGCAGTCATTACGCTGCTCATAGCGCTCAGATCACCTCCGATAGCTCAACATAAAGCAAAATATGACCGTGGCTGGGAAAAAAAAAAATGAAACACAAAAAACAACCGTAAAAAACACACGAACTTTTTTTAAAATAAAATTTGTGTCCTGCTTTTGTATCTGTACACGCAGAAGATGACCAAATGAAAATACTCTATAACCTCAGGCATAATATCCAAAGTATGGACATTTATTTTTCATCTGGCCTGCAAAACACCATCTTATCTACATACTTTCCCATATCCATCACTTTTTTTTCCTCGTACATTTGATACTGTTGCTGTAAGTTTACGAAAAATAGTATTATAAGCTGCAACACCAGCAGCATTCACATTTGACTAGAACAGTATCTGAAATCAATAAATTGGTAAAAAAGAATGTTGTGCAATCCCCTCAATTATTAAACTTTTTGGATTAGATCAGTTTTAAAATAATAGGCTATGGGGCTTATTTTCACAGCTGGATTTGCCTTATATTTTATCACCTACCTCGGGAGTGCACTAAAATCCCCCAGGAGGCATCTCTATAAAGCATATAATGTTACTCTGGGAGCAAAACTTACAAAAGGAACAAAAATCCCTGGATTGGACAAATCTACAGAGAAAAAAACCCAGTTGCTTCATCACTCTAATACAAAAAGTATCAATTAATCCTACTGTGCTACTCCTGAGCAACACACACTGAACAGTGAATTGTATTCAGAGGATTTACTTTACTGCCAATTTTTTCTGCCTTTAGCCATCAAGCAAAACTGGAATAAGGAATTTAAAATTTCATAGTCAACATTTAAAGCTGTTGCCATTGTCAAGCTGATGATGCTAATTTGTTTTATTATTACTAACCTGCCAGACCCCAGCTGTTGTCTTAGTCAAAACCTGAGTTTTCCAATAACTAGGAACTGCAGCTGCTCAGAATGGGTCACCAGGGATTTGCACCACCACAAACATTACTCATCTAGTCCTGCCCTGATCAGACTTCTTTGGCCAAAAGGCAGGGTCAGGCCTGCCTGAGATTTGAGACATACAAATTTAAAGGACTTTTTCTTTCCCCTATCTTCAGAAAAATAATATTTCTCATTCAACTTTTGAAAATTTATCCACAATTCTCAGCAAACATGGATCCAGCATGGCAAAGTCTACTTTTTCTGGACACTGCACTAATTAGCCTTTGAAATAAAGACCATGAATTTAAATAAAGACCACGACTTAAGACATTCACTAAATTACTGCTTCCATCTATCATCCTATCTGTGCCAAAAAAACTCAGAACCAAGAAAGTATCATTTATTTCAAATACTTTTATTTAAAACAATTGAGAAACAGTTTCTACACGATGCATCTGCCAGCTGCTGCATGTAACAGGTGTAACCATAAACATTAGAAAAGGCTGCATTTTGATGTGCAAACAGCCATAGTGCTGCCTGATTTAAACATCCCAAACTGGAATTATTTTTGTTGAGCAAATGTTGCCACATGAAGTACCTTCCACAGAGCCCCAGAACTTACGGGAAATTACTATTTCATGTTTAACATTTCACTGATATATATTATCAGTTTTACTCTCATATATTAGTTTCCAATGGGAATCCTTGCCAAAAAACCACTAACTTTCCATTCCTCCAACTCTTATTAACTGTTTCTGTTTGGATTACTGACATCACACATCCCGATTTCTTCCTCTCAACAAGTTTCTCTCCAAAAACACAATCAAGCTGTGCTGCTCCCTGAGCTCTGCAGCCCTCTACTGCTTGTCCTTTCTCCTCCAGAACTTGTTTCTGGCTTTCCAGAATACCACTCCCTCTCCTTGCAGTTTTGTACTGCATTGTACAGCATTTCTGCATTGTACAGCACACTGCACTCTCCTGCAAAGTAGAAGCACTTGCTCATGAGCAACTCGAGAAGCTTTTTCACACTCACTGAACACAAAAGTGTTCTAACCGCTGAGACAGTACAAATAGGTACCTTCTCCATGGCTCTCAAAATAGATGTACATAAATTGCACATAGTCCAGGCTAGAGACCACCCAACAGCTGGAGCCAGTTTCCTGCAGAGGCGTGAGGAAGAGTTCCCACAGACGAAGGACACCGAGCACAGGTTAGAAGAGTGCAAGCTAAGTCCCACTAATGGACTGAGCCCTCAGTTTTCATCTTAGCCATTTCAATATTCAACAGCATACTTGCCTCTGATAGTATGCTAGGCTATTATGCTCTCTTAGAGGCACAAGAGAAAGCAAGCCGTGCAATGGCCAAACCAGATCCAACCACTTCAGCTGAAGATCTTCTTATCAGCATTACAAAGGTTTTCGTGTTCAAAAGCTGCATGACTACAAGCTTACAGTGTCCTTTGCACCTCCAAGGCTTTCAAGTTTGAGAGAAGAAATAACAAATTATTCATTAATCTCCACACAAAAGTAGAGAACTATCAGTGATGGAAGTGACAGGTCAGCCAAGTGAGTAGGCAAAGCTGCCTCTTGTCTACACGCAGGTAGAAGAAAGAGGGCAAGGACAGAAATCTCTTTTGGAGTGAAAAAGTTTCAAGGCCATTTGCTAACTTTATCTCTCTCTCCTTTTTTTTGAAGTGGAAAAACATGAAGAAGCAAACCTTGAACAGTAGATTTCGAAATACACCTTTCACTGACCTTGTAGAAATGGAAGGGGAAAAATTTATAAATTTGAAAGCCACTGAATTTCTCCCGCAAACAGCAAGAACGGAACCCTCTTCAGGCAAAAAAAACCCTGTCAGTCACAAATGAGTCAGTGAGGCATTCTTATTAACAAAGGTTTCTCACTTTGAATCCCACAGTCACTACAAGCAATGCCAAAATATTTAATCCTAGAAAAGCGGATAATTCATCCCATTCAGCTGACCAGCTCTACCCTTCTCCCCTCAAAAGGAGCTAACACCTTGCTCTCCACTCAGAGCTAGGTAACCTCTCTCTAGGAGAGACCAAGGCCATGAATGGAGTAACTCAGCAACAGCTCTTTTCTCCTCGCGTGGAAGACTGACTTTTCCAACCAGTAAAGATCTTTCTGGCTCTGCGGTTTACTTCGTTCCTTTTTAGTAGCCTTTTGACCTTTGCACCTCACTTGGCCCTGCTTTTGTTTTTGTATCTTCTGGCAGTTGTAAATACCTGCGAAAACCTGTCATTTGGTTGCCGTGCTTATAGTTTGGGATCCGTTCAGCAACTCTGCTGCTGAGGGCTACCCACCACTGACATTCATCTTTGGCTTCCAATCGCAGCTACCAAAATTTGGAGCTTTAGAAAAAAAACTATACTTCTTTTTTAAATAGTAACCAAAGTGCGCTTTAAGTGCGTTAGCAGCACTGCCAGAGGCACTGCCAGAGGCACCCTGTGGGGTGCATACCCACGTTAGCATCACGCTAGCATGCTGTTCATACATAACTGGTTCAGAAGTTTGCTTCCAAAGTGACTCTCCCCACTTACCCCACTCATGGCACCTAGGTCCCCATGGCTGAACAGACTCAAGAGCACATCCATGGAGGCTTCCCCATAGGCTGAGCGACGTTCCAAGGGTATTATAATGCAAGAACTGAAGTACGTCCATGCTGAAATAAACCTCACTAAAATGCACAGGATCAGTGTTGAATCCTTAGCACAAAACTCTTTTCCCCTACAAATCCACTTTGCACTCATCCTGTTTTCCACATATCCTTCCCTGCAACTCCACTGCCCCATTTCTGTGGTCATCACTACGTAGCATCCTGAAAAGGGTTAGACTCCCAGGCACCTCGTTCGATTAGTCGTGTGCACTGTGATTCTCCTTCTTCATCAATATATTGGCAAATTTTGCGTCTCACCAATAGTTTTTGCCTGAAAGAGCACTTTGTCACTAACACAAAGTGCACTGAAACAACAGCGTGAACGATGAACGAAAACAGGATTGCAAACAGACTTACCCCTCAAGCTAACAGAATTCCAGTTCATTTGCTCACATGCTATACAAGTCCTCAGAGAGTCACATGCTGGGCACCTCTCTCAGTACCCTGGGTCAAAAACCAGGGGAGGATAAGTGCATTTTTGACTGGTTATACTGCATCACACTCACATCCACCCCACACCACAGGAAGTCAGTCAGTCTGCTGACCTGCAGTTTGTCACAACACCTTCCCAGGCAGGCAGGCAGTGACTACATTGTGCCTGCCACTTGAGATCAGGGATTTGAATGCCACAACATGGGAGGGTAAAGCAGAGACAAGAAGAAAGAATGAACTTTGCGTTCACTCCATTAGACTTACACCAGTCTGGAAACATCCTCTGCAAGTCAGAGCCACTGCAGGAGTCTAGAGGAGAAAACATCCAGGCTCCACAGTGTTCACACCTTCAGTCCTGACTGGCCAGATCAGCAGCCTCTATGCTTTTTTCCCATAACTTCTGGGCTTATGAGCCAATTTCAACTATAACCAACACAGGACAAGAGTTACCCAAAAATAACTACATTTCTGAAAGTTTTATGACCACTGGCAACTGGATGAACTGGCACGTCCATGGTTAAAAGAGCTTCAGATTTTCTCTTGCGTGCCCGGGATTTAATCAATCAGCACACTGGCAGTCAGTCAGCCCACACCATCAGTCACGTCACATCTTCTCCACATGGCTGCTGAGGCCCATGGGAGAAAAAGTATTTGGAGACACAGGCCAAAAGCATTACAGTGGGGAAGAGGTACCTCTAGAGATACTAAGTTCAGAATGTGTAATCCATGAGAAACAACACTAGTTTTGTATGATTTCCAAAAGAAATGAACAAATTTGATAATAAAAATCAATACGCAAATGTGCACATGTATGTGAGAAAACATTTATAAGTCCTGTCCATTTGCAACTAAAATATTCATCTCTTTCAGGGGGTTAACACATCTGAGATCCCTCCAGAACAGCCTGGTAGAAAAGAGGGTATATCTGTGCCTGCCCTGACAAAATGGCTGCAACACCGGCTAAATCCTTACAACATATAAAGGTATTATTGAGGGGGACCAGCCACCAGACAAAACCAGAGTGGAAAAAAGCTTTATCAGTCCCACCACTCAGTCTCATGGGGCTAATTAATCACTTGTTGTCTCATTCAGGATCCAACCAACCCTAACTTTGCCCAGCCTGAGGCCAGCTCAACAGATACTGTGATCTGACACAAATCAGCATCTCTGCAACACCCCCTTCCTATTCTCTCCACTATTCACTTCTCTCCCCACAAAGTCTCCCCTGTACTTCCTAGGCACATCAACACATTCCGTCCTTGGGGAAGTGTTTTGCCTTGCCCTCCCTTGAGCTAGCAAGCAGATCTCAGAAACACCAGCACCAAGTCTTTCAGCAGCCATGTTGACACATGCTAGCTTGAAGTATTTCCCAGGCTGCCCTAAAACATCGAAGCACAAGGTCTCAGTGGTCCAACTGCAGCCTAGCTTTTTCTTTTCTTATTGATATTTGTCCTCACAGAGATTAATGAACACAAGCAAGCATCACATGTAATTATTACTACTATAATTACTGCTAAATCATTAGGCTATTTATCAAAGCAAAAAAGTAATAAAAAATAAAATCTACAGTTAATAAATTTTCCAAAATGGATAACTGGATAACAGTGTCTGTCTTTATAGTTAAGACTGCCCAACACTATTCTTTAAAATCATCACTTCATAAATCACAAATTTTAAATAAAATTTTCAGTGACTCACTTTAATTCAGTGGAACTTATATTGAACACAAAATCAGCAAAGAAGTCTTTCAGGAAACAGTAGCAAAAATTGCACAAATTTACCCACATTCAGTAAATTCTAGTCATTTGCACATTTGTCTAATTAGTTCTAGTGTCTCATGAAGTTAAAAACAGGAACAGGGCTCACAACATAAATGAGAGTGATACACAGATATGCACAAAGACTTCCCCAAATATGGTTAAACATATGGATGGTAACTAATGGATATTCTTAATTGACTATGCTCAGAACTCCAACACTTGTCCCAGAACCTTCATGTTCCACCTGCATTAAATATGTTCCCAAGGTGTGGTTAGCCTCAGGAAAAACATTCAGTTCCACAGAAATAACAGTAAAATTGGTACCTCTCCATTTTATAAGCATGTTATTTAGCCTCAAAGGGTGGTAGAACAAGTTCTTTTTGAAATCCTCACTTTATATTGTTCTGCTCAGCTTCCCCTCACTTTTGCTTGCATTGAAACTTCACTTCACAACCTTTATTAATAAATGATGCCACATGATGCTAATTGAGGAGGCCCCATTTTACAAGTTGGATAGCTCATTATTTTTTACAATGGGAATATGATTAAATTTTGCTAGTTCATCTTTTTTTCTTATTTTATTTTTCAAGGGAAATTTAAGAAAAAAACCCACTATCTTACATCATCATTTCTCACTTGTGAAACGCCAGAGTTCAGAAGTTAGAGTGAACTGAGTCAGTCGCATCATTCGAGCCTTTCCTGTACCAATGTGGTATCACACCATTATTGGCAACATGAACACATACTACACGATCCTAAGGGCTGTCTTAGCACGCCCAAAAAGTACATGTTTTGTGTGAAAAGAAACAGCAGTGCACACTTACTAATCTCTATGGAAGTGTGACCTCAACACCTGCCATGCAACAATTAAAACTGCAAGAGATGTATGCAGTTGTCCTTTCTTTTTAACTATATTTAAAGAAAAGAAAATTAAGATTTCCACTTGACAAATCAGTCAAGTGTTATAACCGTGTATTCTACCATCTTTTTAAATTATTTTCTTTAAATGTGTAACTGATGTTAGGTAGATCACTGTTAAAAACAGCACTCCTCCTTCTATCTGATAAGTTTATAGCTGTATGATTCCAAATTTCTACTGGAAGAAACACCATCATAGCATGCTATCCCAGGCGGAGCTTTCAGATCTTGTCAGAAGAGCAGGAAACTGAGCTTTACATCCTTCCAGAATTAGAAAGCATCCAAAGTATATCAATCACCAAAATACACAAAGCATCAAGACTACATTACAAGTTAAATATCATTATCCTGTAATGATTTATGTATGCATTTATTCCAGCATCATTCTTGCAAATTCTTTACAATAATCAATATGCTTTGAAATCAGCATGTGCAAACCACACAAGATCTGAAGTCAGACTGAAATAAGTATCTATCATCTTCAGGTAACCTAACCTCCCTCCTGCCCCCTTCCCAACGCCCCAGCCCCTCAGTTAAAATCAGTTTTACGCGGGTAGAGGCTTAAATAACAACCTAACATTTCAGTGGCTCTTTCTTTTATAATAGCTCACAAAGAAAGAACAACATATATCTTGTGCTTACATTTATTTTCATGAAAATGGTCAAGTGCAGCCTAGCAGCTCTATCTTCTGCAGTTGACAGCAAGAATTGTGTTGCCTCAGGAATGGCTTAAGAATGAATAATACATGAGCTCTAGAGAAATGTACATTAAACAAGATCAAACACACATATTCCACACGGTGGTGTGTACGAAATAAAACACTGACAAACCTGGATGATAAATTAAGGAACACGTGCCCAGCCAGCCTCCTTCATCTCCACCAACTGTTTCAACAGTTTACATCCTATTCAGTCCTTATCGTAACTTCTCAGGAAAAAAAAAGACAACCACAATAACTGTAGCAATTACTACAACTGGCAACACCACTCTCAGATTCTTGCGCTGAAGGTTTTTCCAAAACACAAGATCCACACCTTGGAGGTGGGATTCAACACATGTCTATGGTGCACAGATCTTAGGTGTGACTAGAAAGATAATAGAAACAGGTGGGTTGATAGCTCAATTCATCTCAAGAGGGCTTGTAAAGTCAGTCACAAACTCTGTCTGGTTTACGTCTGTTACGTGCACATGTATGTTCATGTACGGTGTTGCATCACATTTGTTGCTTCACACAAGCACACTCATGAATTCCACTCTGTTATTTTTCCACCGAACAGCCCAGAACCTTGTACAACAAACCACATCCATGACAATTCCATATTTGTGGTTTTAACATGCTTTCAATGTATGCAAACAGCCAAGGCAGCACTCTAGCTAGAAAGTACCAACATAGTACCATTGTAAGCAACATTGTGCAAAAGATCAATTAATAAAATTACCTTATCTGTGCTTAAAACATTGCTGCCAGTGTCCTCTATGTGAGCTACATGGCACTATTAAAATTCAAAAATTCTCATCTAGTTAGCTTATACTGTTGGAGTCAAAGGCATCCTTGGACAACTTTGCTGACACTGGTATAGGTACAGCTTTTATCACGTACGTGTTTGCACAGTTTACTTCCTAAAGCACCTTCACATCAGAATCCCTGGATACCAAAACCAACTAATAAACCACTAATGTTGCTACAGCAGAATTGCTTGGCTTAAAAGAACAAAACAACAACAAACTCACAACACACACACACTTACTTCCTAATGTTACCAAACACAATACAAATGTCAGTGTACACAATACTCCCTGAATTACACCAAGAAAAAGTGAGATAACACCACACTTTAATATGTTTCTGTCAGTGCAGTGCTAGTGCTAGAGATAATTAGTGTTAGTAATGAAATATATAAAATTTGTTACTTGTTATCACTCAATAAAACACTTGCAAATAACTGTGACCCACAGCCACATAAAACATCAGCACTAGGAGAACATGCTGCACCTGCTGAAGGTAAAACCAGTGATTTACAAAGAAAGGGAAAAGAAAAACAGTATTTAGGAATAAGTCAATTACAACACATACATAATTTTTTTTTTATTTTGTCTTATTTGGCATTCCAACAAATGTAACAAAAAGGCTCCTCATTAAAACACAAATTATTAACTCCCAAGCGAGCACCATCCTATGAACATCTATCTCCCCGTGTCACACAGAGATGTAAGAATGGTCTCATTGCATCAGACCTGGGCATAAACACCAAAGTATTCATCCCAGCTCCTGAGTCAGGGAAACCTTCACTACAAACTTCAGTGAGAGGAAGGCTCAGCTTATGCTGATTGTAATACTGGTTTTGTGCTTTGCTGAAACACACACTGTCTTGACAGAAAATATAAATTCTTGTTAGAGTTAACAAATGTTACATGGATCAATAGCATAAAATATCAAATCAGATTGGTCTTAGCACAAATAGAAACCTAACTAAACTGGTATCAGCATAGATCCCAACAGAGGGTGCATTGTTCAGTTTCCTTTATTTTTGCAAATATGGATGTTCCAATGACCTGCCAGTGACAATGTGCACTGCTAAACAGGAAGTTTGAAGCTCAAAAATGGCCTTTTGCTTTTCTGCACCACACTCACTCTCTTCCAGAAATCAGTTTAAGAACCAGACAAACTTTGAATGATTCTCATTTAGCTTACCTAGCCAGAAACAACACTAAAAAACAAAGATGGGAGAAAGCAAAGCAAACCACGAAGGACAGTCTGAAGATAACAGAAGACATCTATTCACAACTAAAATATACCACTGGAATTACACTATATGCGAGAAGTACAGGATCGGGATCACACAATTCACAAAGTATATGTGCTTCAGTTCTTTCTGACTAAGGCTATTTTAACAAGGTTAGATAATCAGAAAAGGAGGCATAAGTTTGTCCATTAGCCATTATGAGTCTAGGAAAATATGTACTTGGCTAGATACAGGAGAACAAAGGAGAAAAAAGACAATGTTCACAAATTTTGTTAAAAAACTCATGTTATATGGTTTAAATTAGGACTCTTTCGTCAGATTCAGTATTGATATAAATACAAAAGGAACCCAAAACAAAGGATTAGTCTACAAATGAGTTATAAACCAGAAGAGTGGCACACTGTTATTTAAGTGTGGGGAAGAATGCAGCGTTCCTCTTGTCATTGTGTTTTGTAAGTAGATTGGACTTTTTTTATAATCAGGCTTACTCGCACTTTCCATAACTAAATGCGACACAGTACATAATGCTGCTCCTCAGCAGAATAAAAATTCTGATTTTCTTTGCAAGTCGGACCAGTTCAGCAGAATCAAATGTATAACATTAATAAATCACCAAAACCCAAGACAGCATCTCAAAACAGTGCAATATATAAGCCTTAGCTATGTTTTACAAACACATTGATCATGAACAGATTGAATAGGCCAATAGTAAAACAATTCTTCTTCTGCATCCATCCGAGTTCCTTTCAATGGGTCACAAAGTATTCTTAGATCAATATTCTACAGTACTTGCACCATGTTTTGCCAAAGCTGTTCAGCAGACCCTGGTCTTCAAAAGTAATTTTTCAGACACTTGGATGCGTGCAAAACATCACTCAATGCATGACAGGCACCCTGGGTCCCCCATTCTGCTACCACCACAACCACTGTAAAGGATTCCTGTGGTAGTGCTGAATTTTCAAAGCAGAATGAGATACAAATCAGGTCTGTGCTTACATTAGCACAGCCTGCCCAGGAGTGGATTTCCAGACCAAAATAGGTGACTACAGCATTCACACTTTTAATGTTTAGGTTGATTTTATTTCAAACTCTGTCTAATCTGGTCCTAAACACCAAACCTCCTTCTTTGTAGAAAATGCTGTAGTGCACATCCCAGTTTTGTTTAGTCTGCAAATAATCCAGTTAATGGATGGATGCTCTGTTGGACCATTTTCTGATGTGATCCAAGAACAAATGACAACAACAGGACAGTCACCTCAAAAGTACATTTCTGACCTGAACGTACTAATGTGGACACGGTCCCAGCCACAGTACTTCACTTAGTGTTAAATTTTTATGTCAGCCAGGGAAGAAGAGTCCAGCAGATAGAAGCTTCAGCAATGGGCAATCTAGTACCCCATCACCATAAATCAGGTAGAACGGAGCCTCTAATAGGAGAAAATTGTCAGTGGTTCTTCATAACCTGACCAAATAAATCTTCCCCAAATCCCTGCCATTCTCTCCACTTGATCATACACTTCCTTAGACCTAGGCTGACCTCAATGACCCAAGTCTTATCCTTTCTCACTCAGCCCACCGCCTGAAATGCTCTTCCTGAGCCATCTTCCTATGACTTTGTTCCTTTTCTCCTTAAACTAGCTGTGAGTAAACATTCAGAGTAATCTCTCATGCAGGAAATCTGCACCATCATCTAACTCTCATTCTTTCAAACCAAGATTGAGGCTCCAGCAGACCTGCACACGGAGCCATGAAGTGCAGGAATGATGCCAAAAAAACAGATGAGCAAGAGGAGGAGTCAGCCTGTGGCAGCCTGGAAAGGAAAAAGTTCTCAAGCTATCTGAATAATGAAAAATTTTGTACAAGTTCATCAGCCAGGGAATAGAATACACTTCAGTTGGGAGATCATCAGAAAGAAGACAGTCAAAAAGCAATCTTACAACATACAAGGGAAGAGGGATTACAGACAGTAAAATTGTCAGGGACAGAATAAAAATGGATCTTGGAAAGTACTACATGCAATTCAGAAACATAAGAAAAAGAGAGAATATATATACGTGTGTAGGACAGATGCAGATAATTAATACAGTTATTTTATCAGGAAAAAAATCTAAAACCTTATTATGCTATCCTTCCACATGTTCTCACTAATATGTCACAAAATCCTACATTTCATGCTAAATAAAAGCATGCTTTTATTGCAAAGCATGCTTTTCATTGCAAAGCTCAGGCTAGAGGTGGAATGCAGACAAGCTACTGTTCAGTAATGGTTAATACACCATTTAATTGACCTAAGTAATGCAAGCTAAGTATTAGTGCAGTTTCCAAAGAAAAGCATAAAAATAAGTGAAATGTAAAAATAAAATGAGATTACACCTTATTTTATTTTTCTTCATGCATGTTTTCATATTTATTCTCCTTGAAAAATTAAACTACTATTGTAAACGCCATGTCTAACAAAATTGTTTAAAGAATGAGTAAAGAAAATTATTTCATTTTATCTGGCTCAGTCCATTTCTGTTAGCTGAACCTACCCTAACCCCAACCTTTCACCTAGCGAAGAAATGGTCCAGTGTTTGCTATGGATCCAGATTGGGATCTTGGTTTCAATAGGGGATTAGGTACTTCTGAAAACAGGCGGTAGTAATAAGAAACTGCTTTGCAGCACTGTCTATTGCTTTCAGCAAAAAACTGTAATAGGAAAAACAGGAAAAGGCTTAAACTAGCCCAATTTAATAAGAAATACAAGAAAATGCAATAATAGTTTTCACAGCTGAAGATCTGTGCAAAGGTTCTAAGTCAGCTCTGCAAGAGGAAAGCTCTGTAAGATGATCAGGAAGCTGAAGCACTCACTGCTAAGTTTAAAAGGCAAACAGAAGCAAACTTCTTTTCCCTCCACAATTAAAAAAAAAAAATCACAAAATACAAATTAAAAATCATTCTTTTTCAGAATAAGCATATAACAAAGGGAAGTACTTTCCCCACAGCATGGAAAAAATTTAAGGTTAAAAATTTAAGCCGGTGAGTTTCACCCACATCAATCTCCCGTTGATTGAAGAGCGTTAAGTTACCGAATCCCACATATTTACAGACATATTATGGAAACTGCATTACATTATTTGATGTCCTGCCCAGTAACACAGTCAATCCAGACACTGTTTCTTGATAACACACCCTAGCCTCAAAGACAGGATGATTGTTGCTGTCTTGCCCTATATCCATTCCTTCCTCCCTCTATTGAAACCTTAGTACTTTCAGTAGCCAAAGATATTTTTATAACCTTTTTTGACCTAACCCCTAAGACAATAAAAAATATTTAACGGTCTGTATTTACTGTCAGAAAGAGAATTATTCCATTTCAAGTATCTGTCAAATCTAAGCAATCTACTGTACAATATTTTATTTCTGTGTAAGAAGTTCAGCTGAAATTTTCAGTAATGCCTAAACCAAATCAGCTGCTCTCTTCCCACTACCCTTTAAAAAAAATCTTGCCTTCTTTCTCTTATATAACTTCCCCTTCCAAATACAACAGGTAGGAGAAAAAAAGGTAAAGCTGCTCTGAACTATAATGTGCCAAAATGTAATCATCTTCAAGACTGTCAACAACTCTAAAAGAATCTCCAGATCAGTGTAACAATTTTAGGGAAGATTTTTGCTATCCTGTAATCTGTGGGATCCCCTTTAGGTCAGAAGTATCCCAGACAGGGTGCCTGTAGTCTTGACAACACAATCATTGGGACACGTCTTAAACAAAGTCCCTTACTAGAAATCTAGGACTCTTTCTACAGTCCCTATTCTTTAGAAATCAATGTCTCTTCAACTACACCTGGAATAAAGATATTACACATAAAATACCGTAACTAGCTGAATCTATATTAGTAAATAAAACAGAATCCTTCAACCATGAGTTTGATGTATTCCTCTCCCATCCGCTTCCTGTTCTCAAATCTGTCACATGACGAAATGCAGAGATAATCACTGCTTACACACACACGGTCTGTATTTCATGACAAAAACAGGGGGAGACCTGTCACAAACTGCCAACGTTTTGAGTGAGTAGAAAATAATGCCACAATTCTGCAGTCAACTCAAGAATTGTTCAGCTATTCTTGGATCTCCTAAGTGATAATGGTCAGCTTGATTCTCCAAATCAAGGGATACTCTTAAAGGTCTTCATACAATGATAAACAAGCGTACAACTGAGCCACAGATGGTGAAAGACTCAAGTAATCTTTCTTGTATTTAATTTCACCTTAAATGTCTTCTTAGTCGCTAATCCAAAACTAAATAGAAAGGCAGTGAAAGTCTGCAGGTCATCTACACCAACATCACTATTGGTCCCTCTCAACACAAAGGCTGCCAAACAACTGGGGTAAGCTTAACATGTAGAGCTGCCATGCTCTAAAACACTTCCAGGATACAAACCTGAGCCCATGCCAGTCTGAAGTGCGTTGAAGCAAACTATCTTCCACTATTCTGAGCTAGATCTCTGCTTATAAAACCTTTGTTTCCCAAAATCCTGTAACATTCTATTCTTTCCTGAAAGATGACTGTTTTCACTCAGCCCAGCAAAAGATTTGTCCATATATGGACAACCCTGAAGACAACAAATGGCTCTTTTCCCAGTCTATTATCAAGCCAGGAAATTAGACTGCCTGAGGTACTCTGCCTTACTTACTCAGTTCAGATCGGAGAGGAAACATTCTTGAGTTCGTTAATCATCCATTTTCACACGAAGGTGAACGGATGCTTTTCCTTTACAGCTTCAGCAGCAATCGCCACCATCAATTACATGGAAGATTAAAGTCCTCACACAGCCATGGGAGACAACAGAGCGCTAATGATGGCAGTGAAAGTTACAGGGCAGACAGCTGTGTCCCCGAGGGCTTGGCGGAGGGAAGAAGAAAAGTAATATAAGAATTTAAAATAAAATAAATATCACACATCAATTAATTCTGCAACACGGAAAAAGTGGAAACAGGAAAAAAAGCAAAATCCCAGTGTTTTTGGTAAAGTCTCAGCTATTTTCTTGCCCTTCTTAATATTTAAATGCAGTTCGACATAAACCTACAGCCTGAAGAACACTGTGGATATGAAACACTTTACTCTCTGATACTCAGGGGCCTGTAAAGTTCTTTTACCTTTCCATGCACAACTTGCAGGTGAACTCACTATCTTTAGTAAGGAAAAAAAACATACATGTGAGGAATCTATAGTCTGAATAGATCTGAAAAATAGGTTCAAGGTTCAAAGAATTTAAGACTTTCTAAACGGCCAAGAAATTTCATCCTCCTTTCACACTGGAAACCCTGCAAAGAAATCCCTCTCATGGAGTCAGCTCAGCTACCTAGAAACTTAGGGGCAAGCCAGTCTTTGCTGTTTTAAGCTGCAACAAAAAAAATGATTGAGGAAGCATTAAAACCCAAGTGCACCATAAAAGGCATCTACCAGAAAACTAGCTGCTATTTGCAATAAAGAACGTGCCTTATTTAAATGATAACAAATCACCACAGTCCCTCTGCCCTATTAAGATATAAAGAATGTATCACAAGAAATATGACCAAAAGCTGGTATTTCAGCTCCTCAGAAGCTGGCATATTTCTTTCAGAAACCTGAGTAGGTGGGACTGTATTTTCTCAATGGAAAAATATGAGCTGATCTGTCATAACCTATTTATATTTTGTTGGTATTTTTTAAATCTTCTGCCAAAAAATTCCTTATTGCCCCTTCCATTTCTTGGTGTCCCAGTTGTCTATTCAGCTATGTTTATTTTCTGATTGGCAAGGAAACTACGAAATTCTATCTTGAGGTTTTTTTATATGCTTTCTTGTTCTCTTCCGTTTTCCTCCTATGAAGACATCCTGCGCACGTTAATTTTCGAAGTATGTTTCACAATGGAACCAAGCTGCTCGTTGTGCTGCCAGCGTTAGTCAAGGCAACAAATGGCTAAAAGATGGCTACTTAAAGCAGACACAGAATTGTAACTGCTGGATATCCACACTCCTCAAAAAGATTATTGGTATCTATAAAACTACCAGTCTCACTCATTTGACAGCTGCTCTCCCTTGGTAAAGCTGTCAGCATGGGGGCAGGTGTTTGGTCTTTCTGAGGAAAGTATCTTCTGAAATGAAGCTGTGATGGGATAATAATAACCCAAAATAAACCCTCTTCCTGATGATACTGCATCTACTGAAAGGCTGTAGGAATCAATTAACAATGACAAGTTTTGGAAGGAGGAAACACCAGTGAAAGCACTCTCAACCCTTTCAGCAGGTAGCCCTAACAGGGGAGGCACCAGGAATGCCACCTCTGTATTTTAGGAAGATATGAACAGATGAGTTCACATTGTTAAAAATACTGCTATGAGCACTTAGTAGTACTCTCTTTCCTTCCCTAGCTTCCACTAGCTGCCCACCTTCTATATGTATAATACATGGGAATTTTACTAATGTATTGTACCTTTGTCAAGAAAAATACATTCACCATATATCTAAATCTAAACCATGCATAACTTAAAATCATCAAGGGAAGAGAGAAGGTGACTAAGTGAAACTGCAACAATTCTAGCAGTTTGCCATTTAACAACAGCATCTAAAAGCATTATTTCCCTTCCTCCTTTTGTCCATTAAATCAGTCAGATGAAGGATTATTTCATCCCTCCAGCACAGTAGTCCACATCAAAATGCCATAGCACTGAAAAACAACTGCTGTCTACATGTAATTATGTGAATACCAAAAGAAAAGCTGTAGAATGGCAAACTAGTTTACATTTATAGTTCAGACTCCAGTCTCTCCACCATTACCAAACAGCACTGTTTCCTCACCACAGCCTCAGAAACAGCAACTACCATTTATTTTCATAAGGCCTACTGCTTTTCAAATATGTCACAAGCCCATCTGTTGAGTCAAAGAAAGGGATGTCTCTAAAACTTAAAAAAAAGTCCAGAAAATTAAGCTGAATTCAAGCCAAATGTAGCAAGTGCCTGTGTATGAAGTATTGCTGTGAGCTCAGTTAAAAGGGTAAAGGAATTTTAAATATGCTGTAAACCAGATATTAATCTCCTGAAACACAGAAACTTCTTGCTCTCCACTTTCAATAGAGAAAAGCTTGGTTAAATATAACAAACTAAAACATAATTGGATGTCAAATATCCTTGTTCAGGCAGTTCCACTGTGCTCTTCAAAACCTGGAATTAAGTTAATTGAATTAATTATTCTTATCCAAATCACTATCCCAGCAGATTTTAAGTGTGTTTGTTATGGAGCTTTGATGGTCTGTTTCCACCAGTGTCCCAAAAAAAAATTATGTTGACAGATTTTCAGCCCTGAACATTGCACAACTGGCTGGAGGACAAAGAAGGGAGTTGCCTGTCTGCAGCATCCAATCAGGAGAACCATCTTTTTTGCTCTAAAATTCCAGCTGCTACAGGATCAGCATTATCCTTACCAATTCACTTTTTATACTTGTCACAAACACGGTGGGAATGAAAAGTCTGTTTCAAGTCCAAAATGCAAGTTATGATTCAGAAATACACCTCTAGTGTATTTCACAGCTGGTGTCCCTTAGTACAATAGCTATGTAATGTTTTGTTTTCTTAAACAGCTCCACAAAAATATCACAATCCTTTGATAAGCAAAACACAAGCTGCCATCCCCACTCCCATCTTCAGACCAGCGGAGAAAAAGACCTTATTTTTATTACGGGGGAGTTAGTGAAGGAAAGCTGCTTTTCATTTTCTGTCGGACATACACATAAGGAGAAATCAGCAGCAAAGCTGTGTAGAAGTTTCATTAGAAAAATACATCATGGCTTGCAATTCCCTCCTTTCCCTTGATTTCCATTTTTTTTATAAACACAAAATGCAGGTCATGCCCTTGAGCTACTGCCAATGTACGATTTTACAGAAAGGCCATGTGAATAACTGAGTGGTTCAATATGAAGTAAATGACCACAGAAACAAAATAAGAGGATGACAGTTGCTTCAGATGAGATTTCTCTTTAGTAGGAACTAAGTGCACCAACATCTGAAAAAGGAAAACTTTCACCAGCTTACTCATTAGTTCAGACCATCTGAGAGTGTCCTTCCAAGTTAATTTTCCTGAAATCTGAAGCTAAACCAATCTTTATTTAATTCACAAATGAGTTTAGAGACACATCACTCCACTTAAAGTGGAGGTCTATTAATAATAAAGGTCTATTTGGAAAAAAAAATATTAAAAGAAAAACCTATGCACAGTTTTCAACTGTGGATCCAGCTCTTGTTTAGAGAGTTTTACTGGGATTTGAGTTGCAAATTCATCTTTGGCCTGGAAAAAGGAACAGCCACAAAGCAACCATAAACAGAATAAGTATCTTCCAGCTGTTAAAAAAACATACTTTGCTTTACTTTACAAAATAATTTTATCCTACTGTTTTTAAACCATTTGCAGAAGTTTTCTTCAGCGAGATTTATGCAGAGTTAAGCAAATAAAAAACCAACAATTGAGTCTTCTGTGCTACAGTATACAGAAAGAACAACTGTCTGTCTAGCTGCCATTGCCTTCCTGTCAAAGCAGACAAGAGGCTCAGCCCATGGCTTTCAAGCTTCCTTGAGATCATGGGCTAGAATTGGGAATTACCCATAACACAATTCCATAACATAATTACTATTATTTTTAACAATACCGAGCCATCAGAGTACCATTATGGCCAAGACAGAAGGGAACCTTTGCAAGTAGTCATTTTTGCTTCCACATCTGCAAGCATAAGCAACTGATAGAGTGCCTAAAAAGTTCTACAGAACTTTTCACAACATCACACAGGTCTGGCTGAAGTCTAAAAACATCTTGGTGATCAAAGTGTCTGTACACAGGAGGGACTTTTTTGCTTTATATTTTTTTTTATTGGCTGTATGCTTTCCCAGCTCCTATACCACCATTGCCTTAAATACAGCAAAAATCAGCTAAAGTTACTAAACACCAAGCCTCTCCTCTAATCCTCCTCCGACCAAAACCAAGGCTATACAAGAATAAATAAGGGAATGATTTTTCCTTTGGAGCATTTTTGAAGATTTTTCTGGCCACAAATTTGATATGCATAGTTATTCACTTTGCAGGTTACCACTAAGGTCAATCTCTGTGTGCTGTTTTCTGACTGTGACCAGGTAAAAACATTTGGGCCCCCCAAGCATTCAACCAACCACTTGTACATCATGGAGCTCATATTCTTCCATATACTGCCATAACTTTTTCTGAAGTCAAGCAGAGGAAGCCATGTCAAAAAATTAGCAAGTCATGTCACTGTGTTCCATGGGTCAAAGCACAATATTCAGCAGTACACACTGAATACTCTCAAGTGATGAAATGTAACATGTTTCCACTTCAGATTAAATTAAGTTTTAGGCAAAATAGATAACACATCAGAAAGTGATTTTGCTTAAACATATACAGTTGCAGCTGACAGGACCAAAGTGATAGTATTTCACCTTAATGCATTTTAGTTTCCAAGACAGACTGAGAAGAAAGAATGTGTCTTCATCAGAAAACTTATTCCTGACAGAGGTAATACACACTAGATAGATCTTGACAGGAGTAACATGCATTAGATAAATATTTAGTCTACTTGAAGAATTTATCTATCAAGTCCATCCAGCTTTGTGCATCTAGCCCCTCTTGATATATCAGTTATGTTGATCCCCCTGTTTTAGCATAGTCTGCAGAAAAAAAGACCAGAATTTTTGTTGCAATACAATTTAGCTACATGATATTTCAAAATATTTTGTTAAAATACTCATCATGAGTAAAAACTTTCAATACTTCTTTGAGGGACTGATGTCAGGAAATTGGATTAATAAAGCACAAACAATCCATTGCAACAGAAAGATCAAATTATAGGATTAAATATGATAAATAAATAGTGGTGTTTCATCTCCAGCTGGGCTTAAAACCACGACATGTGGCAACAGAAATCAATGAAAAATCTCACATTAAACGAAGTGAAGCTGCGATTTTTGTTCTGTTTCCAGGAAACACAAATGCATTACATCAGTTGAGGTGCACTTCCCATCAGAATGACTCGATTGCAGAGTCCCTTGGTAAATGACACTTGAGAAGGAAAAAGCTACAGAAAACATCATTGATCTCTCCCGCAGAAGCTATGTATCTCTGCCTTGTTCACAAAGCACTAAAAATTTTAGGAAACCAAAGAAATTAGAGGCATCATTAATAGAACCTCAATGCTACCACGAGAAGATGCAACAACAACACAAAGCCAACAGATCTTTAAAAAGTCAAAAGTAACAAGACATGCAATTGCCTTACTCGCTTGTCAGCTAAAAAATTTGCCCCTACAAATAGAGTTTGACCTTGTGATTAATTGTAATCAAATCTGGCCATACCACACATGTGTCAGATGAGTTCATGAAAACCAGCAGCTGGGAAGACTGCAGAGACATGAACAAATGTCCACAGAAGCTCTGCCCATCTTATGAGATAGCAGACATTCCAGGCAGCAAGAAATGGGTGGAGAAAGAAGGAGAAAAGAAAAAGCATCAGGAATATCCAGACTTCAGATCTAATGACTACTGAATTGATTAGGGTTTAGGAGTTATTGGTCTTTGTCTTACTAAATTTGAATTGAACAGGTGCAGAGTTGAGCAGATTCATGGTGTTTCAGCAGAAAAACCAAGCAAGTAAAGTTGCCAAATTATGAAGACATAAAATAGGAGAGCAGCACTTTGGGTGGTACCCAAGTTGCTCTAAAAATTTTACACTGCTCTAAAAAAAGAAAGCATTATGTCAGTAAGAAGACAATATTTGTATTGCAGCATTTTACCAAAATAATTCATAAATACATAGACTTTTTTCAGAACAAGATTATTACCAAACAAGTCTGAGATTGAAATAAACTGCTAAAAACTAACCAAATAAAATCCCAAGTCTTAATTAAAAAGTTTCACTGGACTGCACATCAGGTGATCAGTTGATAAAACAGAAGGACTAAACCTTCACAGGCAGATTTTGACAGCCAAACAATATAAAAGACACCAGCAAGTAAAGTAAACATTTAACCTCCAGCAGTACAGGACAGGAAGTGACTGCTATCCGTATGCTTCTGTATATAAATGACAAAGTGCACACTGAATAGCAGCACAGGAAATTATCAGTAACCATCATTTAGACTGAAGATATATTACTTTACAGTCACTGTACAATTTTAAAGGTACTTTTCTATTTCTCCTTATTTACACCCTTTACTGATACTCCTCCCAAAACCCAGTAATTATCTTAAAGTTCAAGAGCTCTGATACAGCTTCAGAAAGATTTCCCCACTGATGCAAAGATGCAGGTTTGAGCTATGAAAACATCTACAAAAAAACACTACATTGCCAACTGAAGTTCTCCATCAGTAGGCTTAATCTTTCACTTTTTAAGCAAAAGCACTGACTGCAGCACAATTAGTTGTGGCCAGACCATACCAGTAAATAAACAGGAAGAAGAAAGTATGTTCTGAAACTCAGAGCAAATTCAGCAAGGTGAAGTAAAACTGCCTCAAATTCTAATGCTTGAGATCAATAAATGAGGCAAAAAATGGTAAGTTCCCAGAAAACTATGAATAGCAAATACAGTCGAGAAGCATCTCAATAATATCTTCTAATTTGTCTTCTCTTTAACATGTTTTGTCTTTCCTTCCACTTTTTTCTCCCCCAGTCTTTTTGATGATGGTCATCTTTATTGTTCTTATCATTTCTCACTAAATGTAATGCTATCTGCTAAAGCATTAATTCTTTCCTCAATTAAAATGCAACTTAGAAAAGTGGCAGCAGCAGAAATAGATCTAACCAAAACCAATAATTACCTCACACTTCATGCTTTTAATGCAAGAACCTTTAAAGTGGTTTCACTGTTGTCCTTGAGGAGAATGGTGCACTATTATGTTTTTCATCCAAAACTCCCAGATCCCCAGCATCTGGGAGCTGTTTACAGAAAAAGACAGACACAAACACAAATTAAGTCACAGGAAGCTATAGCAACATTCTGCTTGGATCATTTCAACAATGTTGTCTGACAGAGGGATCCCCAGATTAGAAGCCAAGTGGTAAAGTCTCATTGTGGCTCTGCCATTTTTCTACTTTGTAGCCACTCATCTACTTTTGTAAGCCTTCCCCAGCTGCTTGGAAAGCGGACAGTGTTGCTCATTTGGCAACTTCCTGGTTTTGAAAACTTCCAGGTTTGTTTTGAGAACTAGTTTGTGTTCACTCAGTGCTTGGAGCAGGGGCTGGGTAGGGGTGGTGGATATAATTATTTCAGGTTATCTCCAACCACTGACTGACTTAGCAAACTAGTGAATAGTCTTGTACTTCTGCCTAATCCCTTTCCTTTTGCATTCTTCAGTAATGCGCAAGTGACAGGAGACTATTACTGCCCCAGAGCACAAAAAAGGATATAAAGCTATTAGAGTGCATCCAAAGGAGGGTAACAAAGATGGTGAAGGGCCTAGAGGGGAAGGCACATGAGGAGCAGCTGAGGTCACTTGGTCTGTTTAGCCCCAAGAAGAGGAGACTGAAAGGAGACTTCATGGCAGTAACAACTTCCTTGTGAGGGAAAGAGCAGGGGCAGGCACTGATCTCTTCTCTGTGGTGACCAGTGACAGGACCTGAGGGAATGGCCTGAAGTTGTGTCGGGGAAGGTTTAGGTTGGATATTAGGAAAAGGTTCTTCACCCAGAGGGTGGTTGGGCACTGGAACAGGCTCCCCAGGGAAGTGGTCACAGCACCAATCTGACAGAGCGCAAGAAGTGTTTGGACAATGTTCTCAGGCACATAGACAGTGCTCTCGAGCTCATTATGTGATTCTTGGGCTTGTTCTGTACAGGGTCAGTAGCTGGACTCGATGGTCTTGCAGGTCCTTTCCAACTCAGGATATTCTATGATTCTATTAAAAAAAAATTATTTCATGCCCACAAAACTTTCATGCAACCACCACCAGTAGAAAAGCCCGAAAGAAAACCAGCAATTCCATCTCTGTAAAAGGTCTTCACAGTAGAACTAGAAGGATTTGGGGGTTGCTATGAAAAAAAAAGATACCAAGTAACGCTTCCTGTCAACATCATGCACATTCTGGGCTGGGTAAAGTACTAGGCGAGAGAAGTGTGAGGAAAAAAAAACCAAACAACAGACCAAAAAAACCTGAGCTTATAAGCAGAAACCTTCATAAAACTGACTTCCAAGATGGCAAAGTTTACATTAAATAGATCATGCTATAACCCCATCTTCCATGTTAAATAACATATTTTAAATATACACTTCCAACTCATAAACATGCCTGCACAAGGGGAGGAGTACTCATGTATAGAAAGAACAGCCTTGAGGAGGAAGAACTAGGCCATTTATTTAAACAGGAGGGTTAGTTTATGTGAACTTCAAGTGACCATGAAACTATGGCGTAAGTGTACCAAGCACAGCCAAGCTGATCTAAGATGAGCTGCTGATGAAAGGGGTTATCCTGTCATCAGCTCCCAGCAACAGGCTGAAGTGTCACCAGGCTTCCCATCAGCACCAGTGACCGTCTGACTCCACAAATTCAACTTCCTGAACTTATTCAGGAAATTAATAGAAAACTTACTCTACACCAGAAAGAGTCAACAAGCACCTAACATATCTCAGCCCCCTGACACAGCCTGCTTTGGGATCAGACATGTTCCAGAATTAACAGACAGAAAGGGGAATGAAGCAAGACGGCGTAACAGTTTATGTCCTTGTGGCTCCTAACAGCCTTTTGCAATCTGCTTCTAGAGATAACCATCATGTGAATAGGACCCAAGGTCACCTTTGCAGTTCTTCATCCATCACAGCAGCCTACAGCTCAGTAAGTTGGTGGATCTTCACCTCTGTGTGTATCACAGGTTAGGAAGCCAAACAATGTGCTTGAGCCTTTTTTCTGCTACCTCTGTTGAGCTGATTGTGACTTCAAGCAAAGAAGGACAGGTTAAGTATCTCAGTTGCCACTAATAGACCTGCCAGAACTCATCTCTGCCATCTAAAACATACCAAAATCATATGAGTTTAGGCCAATATTAAAGTCTTTATAGAGGATTTAAAATCAGTTTGTCAACTCAAGTTTAATTTCCAAAGTGAATTTCAGAACAGAACTATATTTAAACAAAGCTTAAGCTTTAAAATTTATGTTCTGGCAAAAGAATGCAAAAATTCCAATATTGCTCAATATGACTGTGTAATTGTTCTCATGTTTTCTTTTCAATTTTGATATATATAGCAAACTTCAACTTTTTTACCATTCCTCCCTTCAGCTCCATAAACAGCAAAAGAATTGTGAAACAAGAGAAACATAACCCTCCTTTTTAGAAGTGCTTGGGAAAAACTGTTTCTTGGCACAGCAGAATGGCTAGTTGTTTTGATTCAAACACAAGTTGTTAAAATAAGATGTTGCAAAGTGCTAAGAGAGTAGTTCAACATATTTTTTAAAGAAGTACAGACAGCTGAATGAACAAAAACGAACAAAAAATTAGCCTTGCAGTCGAATCTGAAGGCAACACCTGCAACATCATCTTGTAAACAAGAACCAAGGCTTGTCATGGGCAAGTGCGAGGTCACCATCATCAAAGCAGCCAACCACAGAGATGTTAGCTATACTCACAACATATCCACAGCCAGAGCCACCCAAGGCCATTCATGTTAAGAGACAGAGAAGGGCATGTGCTCTACATGTAGCCAGAATTACACTTTAATAAACTGTTAGGACAAAAAAGCAGGAACAAGATGGATAAGTTATTAAACTACAATTAAAGCATTCCAAAAAAAAGAAAAAAGGAAATAAAAACCACGTGGGGTAGAACAGTAAAACTTTCAGAGCGACCTTAAAAAACAATGGTAAAGGACATTCTCAGCTGGCATAAACAAAAGATTGTCAAATAGCAGCTGGCCTATTCGTGAACATAATATTTAGCTAGAAAAATAAATAAATAAATTAAAATATTATCTGTCAGCACATTCATAAAGGATATAAAGTATATAAGATTCACCAGACACTCTTACATTTTTACTAAGGAGGAAAAAGTTAATAGTTAAGCAGAAAGAAAGCATTTGTGACATTAAAAAGAAAAGTAACCGTCACACTTAAAAAACAGTAATCTTTTACTTCAGTCAAATCTTATACTTCATTTAAGAGATTCCCTTGAAATTTGATAATTTGCTGGGAGATATTTACATATCAAGCCTTTCATCTACCCCAAAAGAAACCTATTAAAGCTTATAAATAGCTTTCCCTATAAGGATGAACATTTTCTTCTGCTGTAATTGCGTTCCTTTAAGCAATAAAAATGTTAAACTCCTCTTAGCATTCCAGTCTTCTCCCTATTCTATTTCTGATTTTTGTCCCTTCAATACTGCTGTCTTAGATGGACAAGTCTCCATCATCTTTCATTAACTTAAGATGTGTGATATCACCACACTTCATTCATCCTTGTCAACTGACCAACTTTGTGTCTTCTTGTTCTCCTATGAACATTCACATACACATTTTAGTTACAACTTAACAAAAATCCTTTCAAAGTAGCGAGTCCAGGAAACAAAGGCAGAAAATATAAATAATTGTGCTGACTCAGGCCATGTCCTCCAATATGGTCCCTTATTCACTGGATGCATCTTTCATTCAGGACTTTGTAGAACCTGTGTTTCATTCCCTAGGAGAACTTCAACTTGGTCTGTAGAAACAAGGTCTGCCTACTGCCACAAACAGTTTAGACTGTTTGGTTCCTCTGCTGGTGCACAGAGCTGTGTCCCTAAACAAGTAATTAAAACAGCCCGAAGCCTGATTCTTACCTACAAAGTACAGGGGCATGACACAGCTTGTGTCTGCAAAGTTAAACTCTTCTCCTTTCACAAGGTCCAAAGAGGCAACTATAATTCCCAGTGCTTTTTGGGAACAGTCTGCCTTTGCTTACTCCCAACACTCAAGCAATTAGGCCTCGGTCTAAACTGGACCAAGGAGCATGCTAAAACGTAAGCAGAATAGACAGGACTAAAGCTAGAGGCCACATCCTCTGTGCTTAGTTCAAAAAGCGTAAGCATTGCATATAGCTCCAACAAAAGTCCAAAAAAGGTCTGAAAGAAACACGCACTCTACAAGCACATTCCTACCCACAAAAGTCTATGAAAGTTCCTGCAACATGCCAAATGATCCTGTTCTCTCTACCTTCATAAGAGCTAAGCCAGAAGTTGTACAGGGAATGCACTGTTCTATAAACATTGGAGACTGCAGGTCACCCATACTCTCTGATGTCTTCAAAGCACTTCTCAAAACAACACCTCTAATCCCAAGACCTTCTTGCATCCATAATCATGAGCTGAAGGCCACAGAACTATATTTAACACTCAAGATCCATGAAAAAGCAGCTTCCAAGGGCAGTTGTCTCAGGAGTCTACTGGTGAAAACTGAGGTATGAAGAAACAGGAACATTGAGACACATGAACAAAAAAGTGATTTGCTCTCAAGAATGAGACACGGAAGCCTGGCACGATGAAACCTGAGCATATTAGCTAAGGCAGTGCCTGTTTTGAGAACAGATGAGTTCAGTTTCCTGTTACATCAAACAGTAACTTTCATCAGCCCTACGTGTGCTCAAAAAAAAGCAAGAAGAAAATATTTCTACTGACATCACACTTAAGGCTGGGCAGACAGTGGCAGATTAGGAAACACAATGAGTCACTGCAAATACAGGACACATCGTGAGCGTTTTCAAACTACCATGCAAAATTTCTTCTTACCAAAAAAATCCAGACAATACTGTTTAAGTGAACCATACCAGAAGAAGAATAACACACTGTAGTGCCTTCACACAACAAAAGTAGTTGGGGAAAACAAAAGCACTGTAAAAAGGACAGTATAAGACACCAGGCCACTGTAGGAAGAAACAAAATCAACACAATTCAGCAATCAAGAAGGAAACATCAGCTAAAATAAGCTTATGGGTGGACAAGGGGAAGTAATATGGAGCTGAAATTACAGACACAACTGAAAGACTGGCATGCAAAGAAAGGACAACCAACAGAGCTACGTTCCAAAAAAAATTCACTCTAGGGAAGCTGCCAAGGTATCTGTATATGAATGAAAGAAAACCAACATATAAACACAAAAAACCCCAGTATAAGTAAAAGAATGAGTTATCATAAACTTAACTGCTATGTGTTAGGGAAAAAAAATCGTTAGTGAAATACTGAGACACATTTTTTTTAAAGACTAAGTGAAAGACCTTGAGAAGAAAGAGAAGTAGCTTTACCCAGTTTGAAAGCAAATAAAATAAGACACTATGGAAGAAATATGATGGAGATATAAAAACTTGGCAGTGAGGAAAACTACAAAAGAATAAAAAGGATGCACATTTAGCCACCATAATTCAGGATAAGCATCTTACTCTCTGAACCACAATGTTGCAGAAATGCTACTAAAATATACACGACAAAGAAAGTGGCTTCTTTCCTGCTAATTTGGAAACTTCCTCACAGGGTGAAGCAAAGCAAGTAGCATTACTAAGGTAAGCATAGCAGTACTTGTCAGCAGCTACAAATACCTGCTATTTTGGGTACATGTGGGTCAAAAGGATTAGAGATGTGACATTTCCGTACAAAGATATTAGAACTTCATATGCAGAAGTTTTCTTTTCTTTAGGAAGTATTTCTGGCTTGACATTAGGGGATTTCTTTTTGATGCAAGTGGAAGGATAGAGGAAGGAAGAATGTTGAAATTATTACCAGCTGAATAAACTCCATTAAGAGAAATACAGCTCTGGTGCATGGGAGTTGGCTGATAATGCACAAACAAGAAATCAGATCAATAAGTGCTAATGGAAACATTAAAAGTTTTCAGATGGAATGTGGCTTAACTGGTCTCAGACCCTGACAATCTCTTCTTTAGGTCCCAGCACCAAAGAAGGTGAGATTGCTACTGCTGCTTCTACACTGAGGTTTTTTATTAATATTTTAATTAGCTATCAATAATATTACTAAGGGTTCTCTGAAGGCAGTGAATAATATTCAAAAGCCTTCTCTTTTTGTATTCTTGAGCCAGAACTACTTCAGAAAGTCTTTAAGTGATACATTGACCCCAACTCTAGTCCTTCTGAGCTGTAAGATCTGGCATCTCTTAATGATGTGATATTTTATTGCTAAAAATCTGACCCAGACTGGAACTTGCTATCAATGCATTTTCCCAAAGAATATGAAATTTTTAAAAACAATATTTTTTGTTCTTAATGCCACCTGTAACAAAGTGCTTAGGAGCTGGAATTAAGAAAGCTTCCTGTGGCAATAAATCACTGGGAAAAGATATATTAAAAGAATTTTGAAATAAAGGAGTTCTTTGTAAGTATATAAATGATACATTTTTTTAAACGAATTCATATTCTTGCCAAGTTTTTTTAAAAAACATAATTAGCATACTTCAATGTTGAAATAAAGCATTCTTAGAGTGCACTAAAAGTAAAGATTAATGCACGAGTTTACTGTAAAAATTTAGAATTTGTTAACCAGATTGTCCTTCTCTCCTGCAAAAACAAACACGTCATGAGCATTCTGGAATGTTCATTTGTTAACAGAGTCATGGTGGCGAGTCTGTTACCTGCCTTTTGAACTGCCTCATTTGAGTGTGCAACACATCATTACATTGTCTGGCATAGCAGGAGCCAAAGTCTTCAATAAACACCAGCCAGGCTGGTTCCTCCCACACTAATTATGACAGCTTGACAAGAAGTGATGAAGAAACCACAGAAACATGACACTTTCTCACAAGCTTTTAAAAGGGGACAAGGATGGCAAGGGAAGCCCACCTGCCAGGATGAAAATCTTGTGTCCTCACCTTGAAACAAATTAGAAAAAAAACCCTTGCATCATTTAATAGCAGAGCTCAAAGCTGAGACTTGATTCAACACAGTTGTCAGGTTCAACTGCATCAACTTGTCACATCCCCAAGCCAAGCGAGGCTGAGCTGCGAGAGCCTTCAGATGGCAAAGGCAGCAGCGCTCTCGGAGCTGTCAATCAGTAGGTGGCACTCTTCAAACTCCGACGGTGGGAAACCAAGCACCAGCTCAAGCGAGGACACACTACAGAGCAGCCTGGATCTTTAGCAGAAATACCAACAAGAAATACCGAACTGTTTTAGCCATAACTGACACCCATGGGGAATGCAATGCTTCATTTCTATAATATATAAAGTAACCCTTGTATATAATCTCTGAAGTTCCTAGATACTACAATTTTTGGGTGCTGTAAATATTTTGGATGAACACTATTGTACACTACTATAACAAAACCAGTATCTTAAGAAATTATTCATTACATCTGTAGAACACTTTGAGTGCAGAATTGTAGCTAATTATGTATAATTAAGTCAAACTCACAACTGAATTTTACCTTTTTTTAAATTTAACAGAACATAGCATAACTATTTAGGTTTTATCACAGCTGTTCTTCAAAGCTGGACAGTAAATTTGTTACAACAAATGAAACAGCTAACCAAATCTTTTGGAACAATATATGAATGGTTATTTTTGTGAAATTTACTAGTGAATATGTGACCAGCACACCCAAAGATTGAATTGTTTTTAGGACAAGAGTTAAAATCAATAGAAGGCATAACAAAAATGAAAACACTGTTCCATAAAAAAAAAGTGTCAGACTCCCCATTCCTGCTAATAGTGTTTCTTCATTTAACAATTATACTTGTTTTAAAATTTTAGAAACAGATTGAAATCAATACACTTTACTACTTATTTGATAAAACAGTAAAAAGAAAAGCAGATTTAGTAACAATGTTCAAGTACAGGTACTTGTAATTGAAACAGCCAGCAGAGGGAGTAGAAAAACAATTTTAAAAACCTCAAATAGCCTTTTTTTCTTTTTCAATATTTTTTACTTATGATTTTAGCTTTCTTTTAGAATACAGTAATAGTGTCAACAGTGCAAAAATTATAATATTATAAAACAAAAAAAAATCGAGTTCTAAAGTATTAAACAGAATGACTTGAAACTCAAATATTTTTTAAAGTAGCATTAAATAATGAGCTGATACTAAACTAAGTCTGAAATACAATTTTAAACACAGGTAAGGTAAACATCAATCAACAGGCTGCATAAGCCATTTCCAAGTTGTAAATCCACTCACTCACAGACTCTCATTCTTAACTTTCTGGATCTAAAACTAAGTTCATGATTTCCTAATATTGAGAGAATGTTGGTTTTAATCTATTTGTATTAGAATACAGCACAGAATCTTAAAATTAAACAAAAGTTAGTGTTGTACTGATCGATATGACAGATGATACAAGAGCAAGTCAGCCAGGTAAATGCCCTAGACCATTAGTGGAAATAAGCATTCACACGACTGTTTCAAAATCAAGTCACTAAGGCATGTACATGCTGAGTAAAAACTCATCTTTATGCTTCAGGTTTTCACCTTGTCCAGCTGATGAGGGTGGTTTAAACATGAGCAAAAGGGAGAAGGACACAAATGGGGTGAATGAAGCTGCCAGCCTTGTGTTAGAACATTAAATAAGCCGCCATCCTCCTCACACAAGTGGCAAAAAGAAACCATCTCCCAGCTCATCTAAACTATCCCACTGTGCATAATCCCACCTTCCACAGTCCATCTCACAGAAGGAGCAAGGTTACTGAGTTAACGGGGAAGGCGTTACCTCCTCTCTCAAGGCTTATGAGCGCTAGGTACTCCCAAGCCATGAGGCAAACACAGGCAGCAGAGCTGAGGAGTCAGAGAGACAGAACATCAGACATTCCAAATGTGAACTGCATGTTTTACAGACAACCATTTGTAAAAATATCTGAATTGGCCAAGCAAGTCTTTCTCCACTGTAAACTGCTTGTGCTTGCATGGTGTTCATTACCTTTCCATGCCATTCCTTGCTGTCTGCCCTATGTATTGTTCTGTTATCCCACTAAATAGAATGGCAGTGCTGCAGACCGGGATACGTGGTGTTCCTATGCACTAATGCAAAACGTGAAAAACCAGTCCTGATGGGAGCTGGTGGATGACATCACTTACCATAACTATATCCTACTTTAGTGATAATTTTGCTTTCAATTAACCTGGAGTCAGAATCCATGGGGCGCAAACCAGAGACAATTCCATTTTTTACATCATCTAAATTTTAAGCATGATTTAATTGTAAAACCAAATTGTGTCCACCTTCACACAAGGGATCATGGCTGAAGATCAGCATTTAACTTATAACACCCTGACTGCAAAAAATGAATACACAGACCAGGGAAAAACAAGAGTCAAGACAAGATTAACTTTCCCATTAGATCAAGTAACAGGAATACCTTTGACATTATTTAAATTTTAATTGCTACTTTCTTCCTGAACAGATCTTACTACATGTATTCTTTCTTAGAGTGCTGCTTAATCAGAAAGTCTTAGCATCTGACATGTAAAGATGTGGACTAAAAAAGCCAGAAAAAAGATAACTGTATATAATAACAATATGCTGTTAATTCTCTGACAAGCAGAAAGGCCATATACTGTAAAGAACTCATACCTGCCAGTAGACTCATGGGACACAGATGACAAATGCTGCACCTGCACCACGAGAGAAGACCTTGAATGTGGAAGGAAGATGGGATGCACCCCTAAACGTAAGACATTTCCCAGAGACCTGAAATACTGGAATACCTGGCAACTTGCAGTATTCTAAATATGACAGAACTCCACTGGAGTATTGATCCAGGATGTTCAATACAAAAAGTTTCTTAAAACACTGTGCTATGGACCAAGGCTTTAAACAGTTAAGAAAAACAACATACACCACGTGAAGTTCATACAAGCTTCTGCAGTCCAGTGCTTCATTAGGAATTTTAGTAAGAAAAATAGCCAGATATGGCACAAATGGAGTATTGCAGAACCTAAAATTTAAATAATAGTAATAATAATAATAATAATAATAATAATAATAATAATCTTCTAACAAAATCCTGACTAGAGAGCATGCAAGTCAAAAGAGCTCAAAGATGAAAGAAGAATACATCTCTAGCAATTTCACTGTTTTCTACTCTTGAGGATTCTGTTATGTCACTTTTAAATCTTCTTTCCAGAAGGACTCGTCTCAATTCTCTTCCCTACAGAACTCCTCAGGTTCCCTGCAAAAATATTTAGGCTCTTTTTTTTTGTCTTTAAAGTCAAAGAGCATATGTATGTACATAGGTATGATTTAGAACTTAAAATACAATTCAGGAAACAAAAGCTATGAGACACAGCACATTATCTTCGTTATTTTACATGACCTCATCCTCTTCAAAACAATGATAGCCTTCCGGCTGCACTGTAACCAGGACTGTGCACAGTACTCCAAACAGTTGGACAAGTGCTCTTTGCAGTAGCTGCACTGGAACTGAATAGTATCTTGTTTGACTTCCCTCCACTCCTTTTTTCAGCCTGGTTTCCTAAGGAAATCAGATTTATGCAATCACTCGGGGAGGGAGGGAAGCGTACGCACATGTACATATGCACCCCATGTGGATGTCTGTCCATCCATCTGTCTGACCTCACTAATACCTTTTGAGCCCATTGGTCAGTTTCAATCACATTCAGAAGAGGAGCAGAGAGTATCAGACTTTTAAGTTCTTGAAAGTTTCATGAGCGCAGGCTGCAGAGTATGGAAAAGTGTTTCCACAGAGAGAGGCTGCATGTTTTCTTAGACGTCAGTAAATTCACAGGGGAAAGAACAGTTCTGCTCCTTTCCTGCCTGCCGGAAAATCTTCAGTCAGAGGTCATAATCAGTGAAAGACGACCAAATTTCTTGTGTTCAAGAGTTTATAAAATAGCTTTAGTTGAATTCACTACTGCTTTTAAAACTGTGTTTTGAACAAAGCTGATGTTTTCCACATCATCTTTTTCCTGGTCTAGCAAAGGAGTGAATTGCCCTACTTGATACACATTCCCTGGCTCAGTCCCTTGCTCTCAAGACCACCTATTTTAAAACATCAGCATTGTACCACACTCATGGCAGCATTCCACCCCTCTCAACTACAAAGAAAATTAAAACTGGAAGAGCTTAGGATTCCCTTCAGGTCTGAAGACTAAACAAGTATGTGGCTCTGTAACATAATCGACTATTGAATAAAGTTTCAAAAAGACAGTGCAGCAAATATATAATCATCTTTATTCACCTCTACCCTGGAACACAAGTACTACCACACTTGCAGGCTCTCGTGATCAAGACAGCTCTAAGCAATAAAACAGATAATGAGGTTTCAGTGGACATCTCTGTAGTTCTTCCCACTTCCCCCCAGTGAACTCGATACGGTTCACCTGTATCCAAAAAGTCACCTTTATCAAAGTATACTAAGAGATTAAAATTCAAGTCTAGGGATACCTTGAGGCATAGATCCACAAACTAAGGAGCTGTCACAAAAAGAAAATATAACCACAGCTGATTGAAGTCGCCCTAAGCATCAAAATACTAGACAAGAAAAAAAAAAGTTCCTTATTAAAAAAAAATATATATATTTCAGCCCTGACACATGCTCCGCTTTTACAATCTTTAGTCCCATGACCACACCGAACCCCAGCACATTTTCCGGCGGGGCGCTGGAACTGAGGGCTGGCGGGGGGACACGGGCATCCAGACCCCGGGAGGTTTCGGCCCGAAGCCCCGGCCGCTCCGAGGCCACCCCAGCCCCGGGGCGCCCACCCGGCGGGGCGCGGTGTGCCGAGGAAGCGCCTCGGAGGCGGGAGGGCGAGACACCCAAGGGGCAGCCGGGCCGCACGTCCCTGCGAACGGGGAGTTTGTGCCATGCGAAGCCTCCTCCCCGCTCCCACACCCTGCCTCAGGGCTCAGGCCGCTCCCGCCGGGCTCCCCCGGCCAGCACGGGGAGGGCACTCGCCCAGCCCCGCACCGAGAGGAGGCCGAGCGGCTGCTCCGGCCCCACTCCCGCCTGCCGGCACGGGGCGACCGCGGCCCCGCGCCCTTCCCCCGCGTTCAGGTTCGGTGGGAGCCGGTCAGGCTTTGGGAACGGCTGGCTGCGGGGCCCCCTTTGTGGAGCGCCTCAATTCCCCCTTTATTCCGCCCTCCCCGCCAACCGGTCACTATCCCCGTTCCAGCGCCAGCCCCCCGTAGCAAGGAGCACATGTTTCCTCTCGGGCTCCTGGCCCGCCTTACAACGAGCCACGGCCAGGGGAAGGCGGCACCCGGTACCAAAGCCGAATCAGAAATATGGAATGTGAACGCGCGTGGCAGATCTGATGGGGGATGCAGGAAGAAGCGATCCATTTCACCCTTTTCGGTCCTCCGCCGCCGCTTTTCTGTCAATTGCCGATACCATAATGCTTCCTTATTGCTTGTTCAAGTAAGTAGGGGGGACAGTCTCCATTCCCCTACGTGTCATTCCTGAGCAAATTAAGCATGTACCAAGCTAAAGGCTGACATACATATACGTAGAGTTGTGTGATCCCGGAATGATGCCGAAATCCTCGAGGCGTTAACAGCCAGCTCCCACAAAGAGCACTCAATTACATCGAGCATCCCCTTTGTCCGTGCATCCTCAATACACACCCGGCCGCTCCTCCATGCGTCCACGCACACCCCACGTATACGGCCCCTTTGTGTCCTCGCCTCCCCCCCATTCACAAAGAAATGCCCTTTCCACAAGGCATGCACCCAGCCTCGGACACAGCCCTTCGCCTTCCCCCGAGACACGCGCGACCCGCCGCCGGGCACAGCGCTCCGGTACCTACTTGTATTCAAGAAACAGTCCGTAAACCTCCTAAAGCAGCTTGCAGAATTAGATCCATCTTCCATGTCTGGCCCTAGGAGCAGGGGAGACGAGAAGGAGAAGAAGGCGCCTCTCTGCCGCTGCTGCCGCCTAGGAGTCCTGCTCCCGCCGGGGCCGTCGCCTCCTCGGATCCCGTCGCCGCGGGCTGCTGCTGCTGCAGCACCGAGGGAATTGCAGGACCACGAGCGAAAGGCGGCTGGGGAGAGGAGAAGCCGGGAGTGGTGCTGCCGGGGGCCGCCGGCTGCGGAACGGAGCAGCAAGCCCTGGATGGAGGAAGAACAGAAGAGTCTTCTCCTGCCGCTGCCGCCTGGATGGGTGATCAAGTGAGCTGCTGCTGCTGCTGCTGCTGCTGCTCCGCCAACATCTCTTCCTCCTCCTCCTCCTCCTCCTCCTCCACCTCCTCCTCCTGCCGCTCTCGCTGCCTCTCCTCCTCCTTCCCTCCCTTGGAGACTTGTGAGGTTAAAGGAAAACGAGGAGGGGAAACGAGGAGGCGGCGGCAAGAAATAAAAGGAAGATGGAGAAGCGGAGGAGAAGGAGGGGATTGGAACGAGGAAAGGAGCCGCTGCCGCTCTAGAGACGATGCTGGCGGAGACGGCGGAGGAGGCTGTGCCGGCAGCGCGGCTCCTGCTGCTGCTGGTGGTTGTTAGGAGGAGAGAGAGGGAGCTGCAGGGAGCCGAGTAGCCTCCAGGAGCGAGGGGAGGAGGAGGAGACCCGCCGCTGCCTCCACCTCCACTGCTCTGGCCATGGGAGTGGAGCAGGCGGCTGCCGGAGCCGGGCTTTTCCCCGGGTGCTGCAGCCAGGGGGGCCGAGGGGCGGGATAAGATCCGCTTCTCCGGGTTGGACATGCTTCCGCTCTTCCCTCCCTTTCGCGGTAGTTTAAGGCAGGACGTCTAGCAGAGATACCGGCGCAAAGCGAAAGGGGAAGCCGCAAAAGGACGGAGCCAAACAAGGGGCAACAGCCGATCGGTCTTGCGTTCCCTCCGGCAACTCCCGGGCAGTATTTCCTCCGCACCCCGGCTCCCCGCCCTCATAAAATCCTCACATTTCCGTTCCCCCTTTAGGCCGGAGGGGACAGGGCGCTACTGACCGCCAAGCGGTTTCAATCCTCTTTTAAAGTCCGCTTTTCCCCATGCTCCCACCTCGCATTCAAAGCAAGAAAACGGCAACAATCTATTTTCTTCGAGCCAGACAAATATTGCCCCGTATGAGCGTGCTCGCCTGCAAAGAGGCAGATACAGTCACTGCAGTGCCGCTTCCAGCACCGGCCCCGGCCGCCAGAAAACGCCCACTGGCGGAGCCAGAGCTTCCCAGGCTCCCTCCCTCCCTTCTTCCCTCCCTTCCTCTCACTGCTAGGCGCGCACACGGGAGCTACGGCACAGCGGTTACCTAAAGGGAAAGCGGGGAGAAACACGAGGAAAAGATCCTTCCTATGCGGTGTCATTATTTGAAACATGTCCTTCCAGTCGCTAAGATCAAAAGGCAGACGCCCTGCTGTGCCTGGGATGGAGACGCCAGAGCTGGCCCTCCGTTTCTGTGGGGCATCCAACACCGTTTCTAGGCGAAGATGCACAGATCCTCCCCGACGCTCAGCATCACACGTGTCTTCTTCGGCTCCCCCCCGCCTTTCCCACCACTTGGCACACTGACAGCCACCCACCCCTCAACCCCAGCCCTTCAGCTCCCCGGCGGGCTGCCTTAGACCCTGCTCTCAGGTGCGATGTGGCCCCGGGGGTGCCACCGGCCTTGCTCCGCAAGCACAGGCACCGTCGCTCGCCAGTGGAGCCTGTCCCGCTGGCCAGCCGCCACCTCGACCCCGCGTTGGGGTCCCTGGGCATTTGGGGTCCCGCCCCGCCGCCTCACCCCGCCATCCCGGCTGCAGCCCTCCCGTCCCGGCGCCTCGGCGGTCCGCGCTACGGCGGCCCTCAGCGGGGCAGCCGCCGGCCGAACGCCCGCCCAAGGGAAGCCCAAAGGCGGGCTCGGATCGGAGCGGGGCCGACGACCGCGCTCAAAGCCCCCGCCGCGCGTATTTCGTTTTCGCCCTAAACTCTCTCTGCCCTGGGCGCCAGCCACCGAGAGGCGGAAGGAGAGGTCCGAGCCCACCGGAGTTCATCTCCAGCAGCAGAAAAGGGTGGCCAGCATCGCCAGTAGGCTACGGGGCTCCCCTGAGCCCGGCCGGAGCGCTCCCTTCGGGCCCGGCCGAGCGGGACCGCGGCCGTCGTAGAGCCGATGCCCCGCGCCGCCCGTCGGCACGACGGAGCCCCAGGGCTGCGGGCAGCCCGCCGCCGAGCTCCCCTCCTGGGACAGCCGCACCCCCAGCCCTGTCAGCGCCGGGAACCGGCCGTCATCGTTCATCACCCGGGCAGCCGCTGCAGCCCTTGGCGCCCCTATCCTCGCCCCGAAGCGGCCGCGCTCACCTGGGCGGGGGCCGCGGTGCCCGGCCGTCACCTCCCCTCGCCCGGCAGCAGCTGTCGGGCAGCCGGGCTGCCTCCGCCCTCGGAGGGGACGCGGGCGCTCAGCGCATGCTGTCCGAGCGCCAGGCAGGAGCTCCCTCGGGGCACCCCCGGCACCGACCGCCAGCGCGGGGGGCACCTCCGGGGCCCGGCTACGAGGGACTGGTGCCCACCACAGTGTCATCCCGCCGCGGCGGGACAGCGCGCCCGGGGCTCCTGCCCCGCAGCTACCTGGACGGGGCGGAGGGAACCGCTCTCCCCGAGTAGACGGCACATCCCCTCGGCGCTCCCACCCGCCAGCGGGAGGAGAAGCGGCCGCCGCGCTGGTGCCCACCCAGGCAGGGCCGCCGCCGTGCCGCTGGCACCAGATTTTGTTGAGGTGCGGTGGGGTCCCCGCGCAGCCGGGGCGGGCGCTGCGCCGCGGAGGGGATGGAGCGGGCACCGCCGCAAACGTTGAGGACATTGGCGGAAAAGACGTTTGTGTTGCCGCTGCCAGCAGGGCACCCGAAAAGCGGGAGATTCTGTTTTGCTCCTCTACCTTCCCGGAGATCAGACCTCTGCGCCGTCCGCCGCCACTCCAGGTGCTGCATTAGCGGGTCCAGTTGCCGGCGGGAATCCTCACTGAACTATCGCAGTCTTCCTATTGCCGTTCAAAATTAGGCTCGCTCTTTCGAATTTCGACTCCTGCTTTGAAAACAGTGTAAACCTACGCTTTTGGGTTTTATTTTAAGTCGTTCAAGTATTTTATATTTATCATTTGAGGACTTCTTTCAATGCTAGAATACACACCAACTCCTGTTAAAGCTAGAGTCTTCATGTATCAATCTGTAACGCTGAAAAAGATGTTCTTCTCAAAATAGCAACGCTTTCAAATTAAAGTGCATTTCCAGCCAGCTGAATGTTCAGTAACCGGGAGAAACAATCCACCGAGTTGCAAAAAGGTTTAGAATGCAAAAACAGATTAGAAACTCTAATTAAACAAACAAAAAACCCACAAAACAAAACAGGAAGACTCAGATAGGTTTTACTAAACTGTTTCCATCTGCATGGTTCTTAAAACCTGTTGCCTAAAAATCTTGAATTAAAATGCAGAAAACTGAATCTGCTTTTGTGATCCACTTTCTCTTAGTACATTTGACTTTACCAAAATAGTTTAATAACTTCTATTTCACGTACCTATTTGTGTGAGATGCTTTTTTTTCCTTAAGTCCAAGCATTACATAGAGAGCTTTTCCCTGAAAACTGCTGCACAATGACTAGAGATTCAGCGAATATTTAAATTCTCCGAGAGAAAGTTTAGCTATGGAAACAAAATTTCAGTGAATTGTATTTTGTTATTGCAGCCTGTTTGTTTAGCAATTAACAACTTCTTATTAGAAAAACTCTTGTACTAAAATGTTTAAATTGAAAGATCTAATCAGATTGAAATAACTGACAAAAAGCAAGAGCCAGTCACCTGAAAAAATTAAAGCAGGTCCTTTAGACAGATTAGTCCCAAATTGTTCTGTCAATATCTAGAGTAAATTACTGAAACTTTACATCGTCAATTTATAATTGTAGAAATCTTATTTAGCTATGCTAATCTATGCTAAATTCCTCAGTTGCTGTTCATTCAAACTGCAGTTGTTCAAATATCACTGCCTCAGACTGGATATCTGTGTATTTACACAAGGCATGTCAATTGTGCATGTATAAATATGTATCTGTATGTTCATCAAATAGGAAAAATATATTTTGATTTGTAAGAAATCATCAGATATTCTAGAAAAGCAGCTTTCAGGTTAAGCGTTATTTACAAACTATTCATTGATTGCTATTCATTAGCCATTGGCAATTCATACCTGATTGGTCACCTGCTTCTTGGCTGGGCAAGCAAAAGCAATCACAGAGAAAAGTTAGATGGCAATGAAAATTAATTTTAAAGATCTCTACATATATATTTATAAATTATATAGATTTGCAGACAAGTTAAATATGCTTCATGGCCATCTCAATACCTGGGGATAAATTAGTGGTGAATCACATTTTTTCATCCATGTCAATCTGGGTTTTCATTTCTCAGTTAGCATCAAAATTTCCATTGCCCCAGAGCAATGATGTCACTGATCCCACTGCGGTACTAACCATATACCCACGTCATTTACCAGAGAAGTCTCACCCACTTCAATATGAAACAGTGAGATCTGCTACGTCATCCCCCCACACATCCCCCTCCCCCTGAAGAAAAATGGATTTTAAAAACTCTGAAACACAACAAATTGAAAGTTAAAATACTCTGGTGCATTCCCTTCCACCAGCTGCAACGGTTCTGGTACAAATGCCTTGTGTCAGTGCAACCACGAGCAATGGATTTTAGTTGTATTTACATGGGTAAATGTGATTTCACAAGAATTCAGGAGTCAGAGCACACTGAAGCCATCAGCAAGTCACTGAAGCCATCAGGTGCATTGTACTTACAAGCATAGGCCTGGTTTGAATGCAGCAAATAAGCCTGCTTGGCAATAATTTCACAATATTAGTCAAAATACTTGAAGGAAAATGTGGGGGAAAAGTAAAATCAAGTTACAAGAAATGTTTTTTTGGTATTAAATACAGCTTCAAACCAAACACCTGTTCCTTCCCAATTCTGTCTGCTCCATTTTAAGAATGACAGTGACTCATATTTTGTCTGGTCCCACTCTTTCGCCCGGTAAATCCTCTTATCTTTATATCCTGAGTCCATTCTACGATACATGATCAATTCCTTGAAGAAAAAGAAATAGGACAGACAATAGGGAAATGGAGTTTATAAAAATGTAGGATGACAGCAGCAGAGGAGCTGACAGAACCAACCACCTGAATGTGGGTGAGACAGAAGCAGCCACAATGAAATAGAGAGAAAGCAATCTGCTGGAAAAGTGGGGCAGGGGCAACAACAGGCTAAATGCAGCTAAAACCCAAGCTCTGAGGCTGAGTAAGTACAAGTAGAAATATTTGTAGAAAAGTCCTGAGAAAGTTGATAAAAATAATTGGGGGTTTTTTTTTCCCAGGGATTTTCTGCTAAACAATCTAGAGAATATAGTAATTACCATCCAGCTACTGAATTGCTATCACAAATTAGAAACCTCCAGAAAAGACATTGTTTCCTAAAGTCTTATTTTATAAACCTTTAGAGTAATTTATAGAATCTCTTACTTCATAAGAGTTTGTTTTTACAAAGGACTATTCTCAAACACCATTCTCATACAAGGAGTAAGTTTGTTTAAAGGGTATGTATCAGCCATTTTCTTTGATTCCCACAAACACTCATCCAAGCCACCTCTTCTCCATACAAATATTAACTGCAAGTGTTGGTAACATGCAAATATGTGCTAGCAGCCATCTTGAAAATATTTTGGAGAATTACCTGGTCCAGGTGTAGAAGAAATACCGTGAGATACAAAATGAATGGCAATTCTTTCAGAAAATCAAAACCCCATATTTTTTAAGAAATCCAGGTCTGTTTCAGAGATAAGTGACATCCAGAAAAATAATAATAAAAAAAGTAGATAAATATCTTGTTTACTTTCAGTATGTTGTTCAGCTCTGCTGTCATTTCACTTCCTGCTCAGCTTTCAACACAGCTGAAAGGTTCTGTGGCTAGAACTATATATGATAAAAGTTTCTCTAGAAGTGCTATGCTGTGTGATGTGTAATAGTGGGTACATTAAAAAAGCTGTGAAGACCATGTCTTTTCCTGCCAATTTTTTTAGTTCCTTTTAGAGACACACAAAACTATGAGAAGTTTTCAGCATTATTTTCCAGGGAAAAACTACAATTCTTTATGGAAAGAAGATACCTCATATACAAAGGTAAGACATTTTTAATCACAAAATTTTCAGGTAGACATATTACTAAATATTACATTGTAATAAGAAAAGAATAAGATTAATTTTAAAATGAAAAAGAAAAGCTAGTGTCAATGTACAAAGCGAAACATTTACAATAATTGTACTCATATTTTTTTCCTATAAAGACTATGAAAGAAGCCAAACAAAACCTTATGAAGCCACCTAGCATTTTGTACTTTCCTATGCAGGACAAAGAACAGATATTTATTGTTTTTATTTAGAGGGTTTTCAGAGAGTAAAATGGCTGCTTGGGTTTAAGTTACTGTTATTAAAGTAGGGGACACTCCTCCAGAAAAACTGTCCTTTAAATAAGTTAAAACTCCAGTAGCAGCTCTCTTTACTGAGATGCTTTATTATAAGCCCAGAGCACCATAAACATTGCAAGCTCTTTGATACAAAAACCATCTTTTGAATCCTGTCCAGCAGAACAGGATTGTGGCCCGGGACCAGGGCCTCTGAAGCAGTAATGAAACACAAACAGCAAAGGATGTAATGGCTGGCATGGTAGGCAATAGCACTGTTGTTACCTAGTTGGATGAGCCATTTTTATTGCAAGAAAAATAAATAGCATTATCAGGATTTCTGTAGTTCTACCTTTCTGTTTTTATAATGAAATCTGAGTTAATTTATGGTTTAAATTTGTTATAATTTGCTATCTGCTACAGACAAATAAGTTATTTCTATTCTGTACTCAACTGGAACATAAAAATTCTATTCTTTACATGAACTAAAGGATAGATTTAACAAAAATCCAAAAGGAAAGGTTAATACTGACTTATATTGTACTCATTCACCATGAGCTGTGTGTGCATCTTGCTAGCACTTAGCACAGAATATACACTGCTATTGTCACAACCAGGGATGCCAGCTTTCCCCTATAGGTCTCTCTTGCAACCCCTTTCTTCCCTTTCCCAAATTTTACAACCAGTAAAAAGAAGCAGACTTTTCCCCAACATGGTTTGAACAGTTCATGAAAAGTCCTACTGCTCCATCACTGGCAAATTTTTTGATGCAACTAGCAATCTCAGCTCTTAGTTTAAGTGTAAAATTTTGTTCTAGCCTAAACCTACAGCTGGTTCCTCTTTGATATTAACAGCAGGTGCAAAAAAAAAAAAAAAAATTAAGAGACTGAGTCCAACCTTTAGATTTACCTACAAACAAACCATGTTGAATACAAGCACCTTGTCTGATGTCTGATCATTGCTCAAGGGAAATAGGTGCTTTTTTAGAACAATGCTTCATCCTTTTCACTTGAATTCCTCCTTCCTTCAGTTGCAGTGACCATCAAGCTGTCTCCTGTGAGGAAGAGGACTTTTATTCCTGCCCTTCTGTTAAAAAAGTCAGACTCGATACTGTGGCTGTTGATAGTGAAATGCAGTCATAAGCTTTCAGAGTCAACACCTTGATGAGACAAAAAGTGCAAAGAAATGCATACCTCTAGCAACCACGGATTATTTAATGTGTTTTCTAGAAAGTTTGGTTTCAAAACCATTACCTGTTTCTGTATAGAAACATACCTTTGCAGTCCTGAAAAATGAAAGCTTGAACTCTTCAAGTTTTTTCTACAAACATAACTGTCCCATATGGGGTCTCAGATTGCTGCAACACGCATTCATTCCACACCACAACTGAGCTGATAAACTTGAGAAATGTTTATTATCTAAGTAACTTCTCTCCATCCCATCCTAACTTTAGGGACCAAGAAATTCAAACCAGCTTATTTCTTTACAACATACATGCACACATTATGAACATGTACCTGCTGTTTTTATATTCCACCCTAGGACACACTTGCTATCTTTTTCTTGCCTGTTCTTCCCACTTCTCCCTCTATTTCTTTGTCTTTTTCTTTCTCCCTCTCTCTCTCCCACACAGACAATATTTCTCTAGCTGCAGAATCAACACAGCCATATAGATTTTCTTTACACCATATTTTAATGTCAGCATGTGAAACCCACCACATAGAAGGCTGGGGTATTACTGCCATCATCCCAGAACGAACACTCTCACATACACAACCCCAGACCATTGCAGACCAGCTTATTTCATTCAGTACAATTCTTCTCTAGAAATAAGAGAAGAATTGTCATATATTTTTATTCATTGTCTTTTATCTCTTTGATTATTTATTCCCCATTTTCTCCTTTGCCATCATCCAGCAGCTGCTGTTACTCCCATAGCTTTCTCTCCCTCATGCATGATCCATCCTTCTCTCCAGTCTACTATTTCTCCCCATGCTGCCACATCTGCTACAACTCAGCAAACATACTTCAAGCTGGCAGCATCCCTGTTCTCTCAGCTGCAACACGCTCTTCACCTGCTCTCCCTTTACTACTTCCAAAGTCTTTCTCCAACAGAAGCACATCTTCCTGCCCTTCTGCTGTCCGGGTCCCACAAAAAGCTCTGGTCCTCAAAAGAGGAGGGAGATTCTTCCCAAGCCTTAGGTCTAAATAAAGGTTAGCTGTTAAAGTAGAAGAAGGGGAAGGACAGAGACTGCTTTTACTCTACCAGAAGCCTGGGGCTGCCTGTGGAGGAGGCTTTAGGATGGTAGCAATGAAGCAGTGTTATCTTATCAGCTTGGCCACAGAGACAGGGAGTTTTTAATCTCTCCTGCCTGGTATGGGTTCTCTGAATGACTGGGAGACTTGAATACAGACCACAGAGTTCAATCAGAACAAATAGAACACATCCTACCCCTATGATAACACAAGATCAGCAGTCCAGAAATAAAATAGGTACAAATAATTTCTTTATGTGTTCTCCTTAGAAAGAAAGTAAAATTAAATTCCATAGGTATAACTAACAGGAGTCCTGTTCAGGCTAGGAATCTTTGTATTCACGCTAGTTAAACAGTGCAGGAATTTTAAAAGATATTGATTGCTTTATTATTTAGAAAATAAATATGGAGCAGTATAATGCTATCATATTTTTAAAGAACAGACCTGAGTACCTACAAAATTTTGAAAAAAGTTTATTTAAAATTATCTTTTTTTTTCCTTTTTTCTGTTAATGTCCTGCACCTTTAGGACAAAATCAGAAGAGAAAGCACAGCGTAACCCACTTGAAGCAATCCCTACGGCATCCTCAGCTCAGCTTTCTCTTGCTGGATACAGTCTGCATGTAATGTAGAGATGCAAATGCTGAACCTTGGGTCTGATTATTTTCAAAGCAAAGGAACAATGTGGTTCTCACCAAACCCCATAACTCAGAAACCCTACACTGACAAAGCTTCTGGCAAGCCCCCTAATTTCCCAGAACAGAAAAAATAAATCACACAGCAGTCCCAAACACCCAAGTCAATCAGACCATCTCTACATCTGATATGGCTCATGCACACTCTGATATAATTATCTATCATTACATTTTTTTTTTTCAGTACAGATTGACATCCAGACAAAACAAGCCATTAACACAGGAGCAACTCTGGGTTTATTTCTGGAGGAAGGATTCCTTTGTAAGACTGCAAACCTCCCATTTGGCTAAAGCTCTATGTGAGGTTTTCACCTGTGGTTACTCTAACCTAAGTTGTGGTTTGACTGGATGGAGCTCTGCTAAATAAAATCTGATTAATTTTATTGGAAAAGCAGAACTTTTTGCTGAAAATAGCTTTTCATGCTTACCAGCACATGCTCTGTTCATGGCTTATCAAAATACAAACTCAAAATCGAATACCATTTTTCTCACCTAGAAAACTGGGGGGGGGGGGGGGGGTNGCCCCATGGAGCTCTAAAATAACAGGATAACATTAATGCAGCTGTAAATGATCTGTAGAGTAGAGCTTTAAATGAAGGGGAAAGGGAGCCACAGGAACCTTTAAATGGGGTAGGAAAAAAAATGAGACAGGCAAAATTTTTTAAATATATCTTCCACTTTTTTGACATTTGGTATTTAAAGGGTCTTATCTTTCTCAGACCATTTTCCTTGACTAATCAAGGCACAATCTTTTATTCATAGGTTTTTTCATATAACAGTTGTTCTGTTTCCTGGTGGCTCACCTTACAAGCCCTTCACTATACCTCTTCCACTTGGAATTCACTTTTCCTCAGTGCAGGTGACTACAGTTGCAGACAGGCTCTTGCTAATGTTTTACAGACAGCTTAAACATTTGCCAGTTCTTTTGGAGACATTTTGCCTGATAGATCATGATCACAGCACTGGGTGGGTGGGAGGAGTCACTGTTGCCCAAGTCATTTTGTGATGAGCATAGCCATAAGGACTTTCTTTCTTCCTGGTTGTTTCCAACTGATGAGCTCAAAGACAACATTCATATTCGTCCCTAGGTGAATGATATTGCACTTTGTAGTGCTATGTTTCATTCTACTTCCAGTCATACAGACTTCAGAGCTCTCTGAATCATACTGAAGTCTGCACTAGTTGCCCTCTGTGCAGAAAATGGCCTCTCAAATTTTATAACCTATTAACTCTGCTAACACACCCTTACTTGCATGTAGGAAAGAAATAACGAATCCAGTTCAGTCCCCAAACAAATTCTTGCTAAATTCAATTTGTAACTTTCCTTATGCCGGCAGAGCATTTGTCTTCCCTTTAGCTATAAACACTTCGTTCTCAGATGGTCCACAGCACCCAATATTTCTGCAGACTTCACAAATACTCAAGACATTGCTTGACAGCTCTGCAAAACACGGAAGCATTATTCACTAATGCTGCCTTACAGAGGAAGAAACACAAAAGTTTAACCTTTTTCCCCCTAAAGTTATGCAGGAAGTTTTAAAAAAGAGTTATAAAAGACCATGAAAAAAAGGCACAGATGTATTCTGGTCCCCTCTCTGTTCCTCTGCCTGCAGCCTCACCCTCTGTTTTCTCATCCATCGCACATAGGAGGACAGAGACCAGGCTGGGGCTGGCTTCAGGCAGAGGCAAAGTAAGCAGATCCCGAAAGCCGCAGACTGCCGGAGGGCACCTGGCTGCCTGCTCTGCCTTTCCAGGAAGGCAAGCAGACGAGCTCTTCCAGAAGGGTAGCCACCCAAAAGCACAACTCCAGCCCTGCCTAAAAAGCCTCCTGCTGTCTCAGCCACCGAGAGCATGATCACAATGCATGGCTTGTCCTTAGTGCCTGCTGTCCTGCTTTTTTAAGTAAAACAAACTTCTGCTCTCCTTTGTTTTCCCGCTACCCACGGCCATTTTTCTTTGTTATACGTGACACTAAACACTTTTTAAAACAAACCCATATCATATTCAACAGTAGTGTTATTTTTCAAAACCACACTCATGGTTGAGATCAAACCATCCCTCCTTGTCTATGAACTGCCAGTCTTCTCTGCAAGGCCACTCCACCAAACATTAAACAACAATGTACATAAATGACTTCATTTAATCTGAGAAGACATTTAGAAACTTCAAACAACTGACCTGTTATTTGATTAAAAATACCCAAACCAAAACAAAAACCCCCACTGAATCCCCATCAACCTCTTGATTTACTTTTTGCTCATAGTGAGATGTAGAAAGGCCCCCACCTCCCCAGTTATACCTACCTTCTTGTAAGTGAGAACTTTTTCTTTGTAATCAGATATCTGGCCTGGCCTGAGACTAGAAGGAAGATTCCCACCTAGAGATTAGTGCATTGTTAATATTAACAGCTTTCATGAGATCACTGCATTACTCTGCCAAGTGAAAATATTTGATCCACGTGAACTGTGCTGAAGCCTGGCACACAGTTTGAGGTGCTTCTGAGGTTTTTCTTAGATTTTTCCAATAGTTGGGTTTCAGGCAGCAATATAAACGTAACTGACACAGCAGCAGCTGCTGCAGTCACACTGGCCTGTACTCTTTTTTGGGACACAAATTGCCTGACCCCAGCAGGATTTATTACAGCTTCTACTTCTGTGTACTCTGTGTGTCAGATTCAGTTTTTCAAAAGACTTTTTGAAATTGATCTTGTTTTGAATAACAACAAAGAAAAGTTAATTCACACTACAACTCTTCTGTGAAAATCAGCGTAGCTGTGTTTCAGCAAGGATATTTCTCTTTTAGAAAATAGGTATCCGTGTATACTATGTCCCCAGCTCTATAGCATTCTAAGGAAATGCAAGAATAAATGTAGGAAGGAATGGAAAAGATCTAGAAAGCTCACGTATGAAAGCACAAAACAAAAAGGAAAAACAGCTGTGTTAATCTGATGGCATGTTAAAATTCAGAAGGAAGGGAAACGTAGAGGAAAGTAATGGAAAAGTAAGTGGAGTCAAGTGGAGTCACCACCTTGGAGCTCTGGGGGAGTTTTTTGCCATTTAGCTAGTAGTTATCTTAAATTCTACCACACCCCCGCAGCAGTTTCAGGCAATCAGAAATATGTTTGTCTAATGGACCCTTCAAGTTCTTGCTTCCCAAACCATAAAACATCCTCTTGGTGAGAAGTCCAAGCTAAACAATGCTAATTCACTCATTTACCTACATGAAAAATTGTGTCCTTGCTTTGCCTGAAACCTTGCACCTGATTTTTTCTGCTTTGTGCCAGCATAAAGCCATGAATTTCAATGGATTGGGTTATTTCTACAGCAATCAAAGAGAAGAGCCAGACCACATGTTTTTGGCCTTTTCTTCCAGCCCTTCCCTTGTTTGACTGCCTTATTCTCTCTTCATAATTCTTCTATTTTTTTCCATTTCAAAGCCTCTCCAATTGCAGCTTACAGGGGATCTGGCTGAGATGAGGTTCTCTTCCTTCCAAGGGCAAAAAATACAAGAAGTTATGTAAGCCCCATGCTGCAGGTGAGTATTTGCTGTAGTTACAGGGGACAATCCATTTCTCTATGAGCTTAGCAAATGGGGGAAGTCTAGGAATTCCCATGCAGGTATTTGAACTGCATGAAATGAGCAGCAACAAATAACTTCAAGCCCACCACTCCAATTAGATGAATCTACCACATGGAAAATCACTTAAAATGCTAACAAGACTGCCATATTTTGCTGATTCATCAACATGTGCCTTCCAGTGTTTGAAAACAAAAGAAAACAAAACAAAAAAGTCCTCAGAAAGCCAGGGAAAGCAGAATTACAACTGGGCTTTTCAAGCATGAGACCAAAGCAAACTGCCCACATATGTAGACACAGTCTCCACTGGCTATTTAGACATAAAGTACATTTTTCAAGCCCTATATTAATATGCATAATGAAAGGGATTTCTTTACAGTTCTTTACAGTTCTTGGAGGAAGGTATAGTTAACTTCAAAACCATTATATCCTGCTGTTTGGGAAATGCTGTGTTTACTTGAAAAATAGTTTTTTTGAATTTCTTTACTTTTGGCACAATTATTTGCATTCTATTTCCCATAAAAGCCCAATGAAATAGTCTTTTTGACTCCTTTGGCACACATTATTGATCATGGCTTTGTTAGAGTTTTGCATACTCCAAGCACAGGCATTGACTGAGCATCCTCAGCTGACAGGTCCCTTTAGCCCATGTTTAATCCTTGGAACATTTTGCTCTTGTGTGTTTAAGGACTGTGTGAACACTGTGTTTGTACAAATGACCTCTACACACACAGAACTAACTAACTAATTAACGCTGAATGCTGAGGTATACCTAAGCACTTGTGCATCTTGATGGTGCCTGGTTGTTTTCAGAAACTGGGGCAGCCAAGGTAGTGTAGTATAGTTAATAACTAAAAAGGTCCGCTTCTTCTCCAGAAATGCTAAAACTGTATAACTGATTAAAAATATTTAGAATATGCAATGTGTAACCATGCTGTGGGAATCACTGCTATTTTAAAAATCAGCTAGCAAGGTTAAGCTTAAAATTAGAAAAGACGTTCACCTAAGTTTCAGAATTTAGGCTGGTAAGTCAATGAATGGGGCTAGGAAAAATCCCCTCCCATGAGCAGTTCGTTCCACAGTTGACTTCACTGAGATTTCTTGCAGATTCTTCCAAACTTTCTACGAATGGACTCTTTCAAAGCAGGGCAAAACCACTAGACAGGTTTATCTGCAATGGCCTCTTCTATGTTCCTAGCAACCCTAACTTCGGGAAAAAAGTTTTGAGGGAAAGGGGGATGCATGGTTTAACCAGATCTTTTCACATGAAGAAGAAATTTGGCAGAACAGAAGACAAATAATGGCTTCAGAACAAATCCCGACAAACAGAGTGCCTTCCCAAACTGGTAACTGGCTGAAAGAGTTGGTTAAACTTGTTCTGTGTAATAAAACAGTACCTAAGAGTAGGAAGCAATCTGAAAATACTAGTTTTCATCTGTTAGCAATAGTGTTTTTGTAAAACATTAAAATACTGTCAGAAAGTAAAGATTAAAGCATGCAGCATAAATGTAGTGGTTGCCAAATGTCTCTGTCCCATATTGTTAGAAACTCTGAAACATGCCTATCACAAATGCCTTCTTGGACACTAATTTTCTGCCTTACTGTCATGCTCCTTCCCCCGCCCCCAGTCATCAGTTTTCCTTTGCAGCTCCGTGAATCACAAAACTGAACGCACTCTGAATCACCCCAACACTCATCCAAAAGGTAATTCCCCAAGCAACAATTTGCTTGATGTGGTGATTGCAAACACCATACATGTGGCTGAAGGCCAAGGAGCTGCGTGTTACCACCACGCAGTTTTGGTCACCAAGGCCAGCTGAGCTCAGCTGGGAAAAATATTCCACCTTTTAAAAAGTTTAGTTATTTTCCCCCTTGATTGTTTTTCCAAAAGAAATGTGTTTGCAAAAACAAACAAACAAGGGGAAAAAAGACAAAAACAAAGTAATTTTAAAGCTGTCTGGAGTAAAAAAATGTAAACATGAAACTAAAAGTGACTTATGCATATGGACATGCAAAGATCCCCAAAATCTCTTGAAATACTAGATTTTCTTGACCCCATCTTCATGTTCAAAAACCTGCACTTCATATTCACACTGGGAGGTATTTTTTTGACAACTTGATACATCTAAACATAGATAGCATCTTTTTCTGATCTGTTCCACAAATTGAATCAGGCTTAAAATGAGAAATAAAATTTTAAAAAAAGTACTTTCTCTCCCAGTAGAGCAGCCTCTCTCAGGGATGGATGGACTAAGAAAGCATACTCAGAGGGCAAAGAGGGCACTCCTGGGCTGGGGATAGCTCTCTGCTCCAAAATTATGTCTCCCTCTGACAGCCCATCTCCCACAGGACAGGAATTCCTCTCTACTGCCCATCCTCTTCACTCAGTCTCTCAGCTAGTATATCCTGCCGGTACCCTGCTCTCTCATCCTGCTCCCTGCTAACAGGAGGACCGTAACATGTTAGCTAGTTATCCCAACTGCTAGCAGTTTGGTCCTTTTTCCTCTCCCTTAATAAAGGCCTGCAATGATGAGGCAAAACTGGCAACCCAAGTTTGCTCTGCCTACTCCTGATTCTTCATGCAGGCAGACAGGCACTGCCTCTACCAGGAAAGAGGAGTCATTCCTCAGCAACAGGTGATGGAAGTTCTTACACCTTCTTTTTATGTTGGAAATCTTTTAGGCATGTCTGCCCTCCATTTCTGTAGGTTGAGTGTTACTAAGATCATTTTTATCTCTTTATCTTTCATGTCTTTGTACATGGAGCTTTTCCTTCTTGTTTCTCTGAGCTGTCCCCTTGAGAGATTTTGCATGTTTGAGTTACTAGGAGCTGGTACCTTATTTCATTTTAACATCATTATGACTGTGCATGAATCATGGCTGCAGTGCTGAGTACAATGAAGGACTCTCCAGAAAGGTCTTAGATAAATCCTGTTCCCTGTACCTTTAAACAACACCATGCTTTCTCTCTGTGCTATCACTGCAACTCTGGAGCAAGGCCTTGGTCTCCAGGGATGTAAGGTGGGCTCTGGCCCCAGGAAGAGGATTCAGTCCCCTCCAGACCCACCTGAACTTGTCCAGGGTGCCAAGGTCTGCACCATCACCTGCATTCAGCCCCCAAGGGGACTCCCTGTGCTCTCCGTTCCCCCACCTCTTAGCCAATGCCAAACTCCTTACTTTTACTTTCAAGGCTGTCTCTACAAGCAAATCCCCTTCCTGCTTGCCCATCCTCCTCCTCTTTCTGTCTCCATCTGCTCAGCCTGGCCCTCCCCCATCTCCATTCACTCCCTCCCTCCATCCCCTTTGTGTTCCCCTCACATGCCTGCTTGCAAGCTCTTTTCATGCTGTCTGTGCCTGGATTTCTCTTCTTAAACCCCATCTGGCATGCATTCACTCTTTCTTTCTCCCACCTAATTCCCCTTCACAAAATTAACTTCAATGAAGTTAAACAGTGGCCTCTGCTACATTCAGAAAAATGCCTTAAAACTTACTAATCTAGAAAACTCACTAGTATCAGTCATTTGAATAAGTTTTTCCAATAATCATGCCAGTCTTGCTTCCATTCCTCTTCTCCCCTCTTGCCTGTCACCTCCATCCATGTTGTCCTTCTCTCTTTGTTCTCCTTTTAACTTGGGGTGGAAGGTTTTCAGAGCTTCTTTATCTCCATCAGAAAGTGCTGTTTATGTTGATAAAAGGAAGGATTGAGATGAATGGAACCAAAACATCCTGTTAACTCCAGACACTATTGAAGATCCTACAGCTGAGCTGTGTTAGTAAACATCAGCCAGAAAGAGTGAGTTGAGAAATTACTGAAAACTGGTGTTTTGCTCTCCCATCTAAATGCAACAGAATCCACCAGGAACTTTGGGCAAGCAGAGAGGGAAGACACAGAGGCCAGGGACAAGAATGAGAGGCAGGGACAGCTCCTGACCAGCTGTGAATGGAGAAGGAACAAGAAGTCTTGTGAGAGAGGCACAACTAACTCTCCTGCCTATTTCTTCAGCAGTCCCCAATGACAAATTGAAACCATACAATTAATGCATACCAGGTTGCATCAACGTAGTAGTCTAGCATCAAACACAAAAAGCAGCACGTGTTTGCATGCTGGCAGTGCAATATTGAATTAGCATTTTCAGTAACAATAAAGAAAGAGCAAAAAGATATCAAAGCAACTTCCTTTGCAGGGTAGAGCATCAAAATCACTGCAATGGTACAAAACTAAAGTGGAATGAGTATCGCAGGAGGCTGCTAATAGCAAGAGCATTTCACCTTGAGACTGACCAGACTAACAATTAAGTTATTGATGCCCTAAGACTCAATACAGCACTCCTCACCCCTTGAGAAAAGGTTTCTCATTTCATGTGCAGGGAGATGTTTCTGTCAAGCACAGCTCCAACCTTTCTGTGAGCTCTGATGGCTTTCTGGTTGCTTGTAGGGAATTAATGGTTGCAAATAATTTCTATAAAAGGGAGGGCAACCATGCTTTGAAAACACATCTTTGGGATGAAAAACTACTAACAAGGCTTCTTGGTAGTTTCAGTGGGAGAAACACTAGGCTAAATTGCTTGCAGATTCAAGTCTCTTTAATTTGTAAGAATCCTTCCAGCTAGAGCAGAAGAAAACATGACACTGCTTCTGAGCCTAAATCTCAGTCCAGGCCTGCCACAAGCTATTGGTGAGAAGCAGATGGAGTTTCCACAGACGGGATGACTTCAGCATCCCAGAATAGACCCCCTGTAATCCAGGAGGAAGTAGCTAGTGACCTGCTGAGCCATTTAGACACTCAAAAGTCTAAGAACGGATGGTATTCAGCCAAGGAAGATGACAGGAGAGCTCACTAAGCCGCTGTTATGAACTTATTCATCATAAATTCCTGGCTAACCAGGGAGGTCTCAGACAAGTGGAGCTGGCTAATGTGATGCCCATCCACAGGAAGGGCTGTAAGGAAGAGCCAGGGAACGACAGGCCTCTCAGCCTGACCTCAGTGCCTGCCAAGCTTATGGAACGGATCATCTTGAATATGTTTACACGGCACATACAGGACAAACAAGGGATCAGGCCCAGCCAGCACAGATGTGGGAACGGCAGATCCTGCCTGACCAACCTGATCTCCTTTTATGACCAGAGGACTCACCTAGAGGCTGTGGATGTTGTCTTCTTGGACTTCAGAAGATTTTGATACTGTCTCCCATGGCACTCTCCTGGAAAACCTGGTAGCCCATGGCTTGGACAGGTCCACTCTTTTCTGGGTTAAGAACTGGCTGGACAGCCAGGCCCAGAGAGTGGAAGTGAATTGTGCCACATCCAATTGTCAGATGGTCACCAGTGGTGTTCTCCAGGGCTCAGTACTGGGGCCCAGTCTTGCTCAATATACTTATTAAATATCTGGACAAGGACATCAAGTACACCCCCAGTAAATTCTCAGCCAAAAGCAAGTTCGGTGGGGTGTTGATCTGCTGAAGGGTAACGAGGATGTGCAGAGGGATCTGGACAGGCTGGATCGCTGGGCTGAGTCCAAAGGTATGAGGTTCAACAAGGCCAAGTGACAATCCTACATTTTGGCCACAACAATCCCATGCAGCACGACAGGCAGGGGACAGTGTGGTTGGAAAGGGCCCAGCAGAAAAGGACCTGGAACTGCTGGTCAACAGCCGGCTGAACATGATCCAGCACGTGTCCAGGCAGCCAAGAATGGCATGCTGATATTGTATCAGCAATAGTGTGGCCAGCAGGAGCAGGGATGTGATTGTGTCCTTGCACTGGTGAGGTCACACCTCAAGTTCTGTGTCCAGTTCTGGGCCCCTCACTTCAGGAGGACATTGAGGTGCTGGAGCAGGCCCAGAGAAGGGCAATGGAGCTGGCGAAGGGTCTAGAGAGTGAGACATATAAGGAATGGCTGAGGGAGCCGGGGGTGTTTAGCCTGGAGAAAAGGAGGCTCAGAGGGACCTTATCACTCTCTACAACTGCCTGAAAGGAGGCTGTAGCCACGGAGGGTTGGCATCTTCTCTCAGGCAACCAGTGACAGGATGAGAGTACATAAGTCTCAAGCTGTGCCAGGGGAGGTTCAGTTTGGACATCAGGAGGAATTTCTTCATGAAAGTGGTTATTAAACATTGAAATGGACTGCCCAGTGAGGTCGTGGTGTCACCATCCCTGGAGGTGTTCAAGAAATAAATGAACGTGGCACTTAGTGCCATGGTCTAGTTCACAAGGTGATCTGTCAAATGTTGGGCTCTATGATCTTTTCTAACGTAAATTAAATGATTCTGTAATCTTATTGGCATTTTCATGGTCCAGAATTTCTATCACAAAGAGCAATCACAACTTCCCATCTGAAAATAAATTTAATTTCTGGGAGATTGATTATCACTAACCATTACCGTGAGAGGAATCTCAAGGCTCCTCCTTCCAGTTTATTGACCTTCAGTTACTAACTGGTTGTCAAGAACGGCATTTTTTTCATGGAGAAGTTTTGAGAGGGTGTAATTAATCAAAGCATCTGACTGCAGGAAAGTGCTAACACCCACAAAAGCTAATTTTTAAGGACTTGTAAAGCCTCATGCAGCTTTCTAATAGTACTACAAAATCTATTTCATCAACAATTCTTCCCTGAGTTTTTATCTCTGCTAGACCAGCAGAACCCCAGAGACAGTCCTGGCATCTGAGAAAGTTATGAGAGCAGACTGTGTTCAGCAACCACCATGCATTTCCTAAAAACTCACCAGAATTCTACTAAATGTTTTACTCTTTCATTAAGAAGAGCACTGAATTGTATCACTATGAAGTAGCAGTTCCCTGAACATTTTTTTTTCTTTTTTAGACTTCATTTAGACTATGTATTTACCAGTTTACTTGTCAGGGCTTTGAAAGAGGACAATCTACTCTTCTGCATTCAAGCACTATGACAAACTAGCACAACAGACCTTTGTTCTGGGTTAGTCCAAGGTAATTCTGTAAAAAAAATAGCAAATGGCCAGCACAGGTCAGTACACGTTTTGAAAAAACATTTTCAACTGACTTTTCTTCACTGGAGTTTAGGAGCAACTTCTGCCCCATGCAAACGGTAGCACAGTGGTCTCCTCCCACTGTTTACAGTGCCATAGTGACAAGACCTTGGCACAAGCAATTTTCTTGTTAGAGAAATACTAGGCTGCTCACTGAGCCTCCATGCATGTACATGCAGTGTGTACTAATGTCAGGGAAGAGGAGAGATTAATGAAAAGCTGACCTAAAACACCTTGCTACATTACAATAACAGTCCAGAATGCTGTAGCCGTAACTCAGTGTTAAGATGGGGTTGATTTAGCCACTGCTGTGAAAGACTAAGTTTTATTTTGGTGCTTTTTAATAAGAGGGAAGGAAATGCCTCACATTGCTCAGCAATGATTCCTTTGGGCAATAAGGAACGACATCAACAGGCTAGAGGGAGGCTTGCCCAGAAAAAATGAAGGGTGCGGGCCAGAAAGCAACAACAGCAGACCCTTGGAGGTTTGAAAGTAACATGAAGGATACCCAGAGGCAAGACTGGGAACATCTTGAATCAGGGAAAACAGCAGTAGCTGCATAAAGCCCATGCTGTTTTCTGTTTTCAGGTTTACAAAAGCTTCTGCAAATGAGTAAGCCATGTGAAAACCTTAAAAGGTTACAGATAAGACATGGAGTAAACTCAGCTGTATCTGTGTCACAACTAGCAATATGCTGCATTCCTAACGAGAAGATCCTGGATACATTTTGGAAGGGACTCAAGCTGCCAGGCTCAAAGCCAACACAATCTGTGGGTGGGTGCTGGATGCTTGCCTTGAAATTCTCTCCTTGCCAGCAAACCTATGGAGTAACAATGGCATCAGTTTTGGAGGGAGATTTCATAGTGTTTAAAGCCAGAAGAGACCACAAGTTGATCTAGTGCAGCCTCCTGCTGTTAAATTTCACTACTAACCTTTCTGTTGAGAATAAAAATTTTCATTATAATAAAGCAATTGATTCTTCAGTCAACCAAGCTGTCTGCATATTCCAAGACTACAAGCAGGAAGGGAAGACAGAACTCAAATCCTTGCAACCACAGGTGTGGTACAAACACACATTCCTTGTAGGTGATCCACATACCTATCCTAAGAGAAAATCAAGTTGATTTCCAGGTCTCAGCTCAGTGACCAGGAGAATAATTTTTTCCCCTGGAAGACCCAAATCTGATCAGCAGTTTCACATGGGATATAAGACTATGAGACACCAGACAGGTATCTTAAAATGAGAACTCCCTCTACTGTCTACCCTATGAGGTCTCTCATCTACTCTTTCCTGTCCTTGAGGAGTCAAAAAAAGGTGAAAACCACTCCCAGTATGCATAAATATCATTCCTAACCCTTGTGGGCAGCCAGATAAAGCCCTAGGGCATTAGACTTTATTTTAACATCAGGATGTCTTCCAGAAAGGAAATGGGGGAAAACAACAGGATGGAAAGATGAAGTACAAAATTAGGGCACTGTCTCAACTGCAAATAAACCTGCCACCTTCTGCCTCCAGTACACTATGTGGGAAACTTACAGTGTAGGCATTTTTGAAGATCACACTCAGAAGCAAAATCACATTATAAACTCCCAATCTCTTCTTCTAACCTTGCCCAACCTTTAAAAAGCAGCAGCGGAAGGAATTTCTATCAAAGAAGTTAAAAGAAGATAGAGTAAGCCCACTGAGATGATAGCATGAGAAATAAACATAACAGAAACCTGAAAAATGAGAGAATAAACTAGGCTCATTGAGAAATAACAAAGAAAGCATTAATTTGAAAGTGGAAGATTGAGCCAATTTATTCTGTATATAAGGAAATAAATATTAACAATGAGACAACATTTTCAGGTGAACTAACCAGTGCAAGGAGCAGAAAAATAAGTCATGAATGAGGGGTAAGCAAGCATATTTTAGGGACAGAGGGAGATGAAGTGCTATGTCAGCATGAGTTACCTAGAGATGAAAGATCAAAAACATGACTCATTCATCATTTGTGGAAGTATTTTCCAAGTATTTGGAAACAGACACCATAGTTCCAGCATTTAGCAAATAAAGATTCTAAAAGATAGGCTGATATTATCTTTCTAAAAGACTAACACCTACATTTTTTTAAACCCTCTGAGATATTTAAGAGTAGCCAGGGGGTGCACTTGGAATTATGAAATTTAATTAGTGAGTCACTATAGAATTATGAAGCATAAATCAGGTCAAGTTCATTTTTATGCATTAGCTGTTGGTCTTGATTCAGGTGAGGAACCAACAGATCTGACCTAACAGACCTTCAAGGATATTTGCTTTTTAATCAGGTTCCATGTGAACTGGATTGCCAAATAATTCACTTTGCTCATTAACAGCAATCTTAAGAAACGAGCCTGATTCTGTAGCTGGCGTGTGGAAAAGCCCATCAGCTATCACCATTGGGAAAGCTTTTTATATTAAAAAATGGGAGCACAGAAGCAGGTACCTAAAGCTGAAGGGTTTGTACCCTGCCCTGGAGCTGGTGCGGAGCAGCCCAGCAACAGGGTTCTATCTTCACCATTCACTGATGATTTACGTCAAATACTAGAACTTCACCATCCCTTGCACTGTACTCTCCAGGCAAGGCTCCCCTGGCACTTTCCAAAGGCAGCTGTTACACACAGACAACCAGAGCTGGGAAAGGCTTGGCCATTCATTTCAAGCCACACAGCACGAGTCTGGGTTTGTGCCGGGGAAGCAGGCATGGTTTCGCCAGTGGGAATGATGAGAATAAGCTATCAGTGGATTTCAAAGATGTGCTTGCTTCTATCAAGGTCATGCTGAGTTCTGTTGCTAGTATCATTCCTACTACTGTAGGGGCAGAATTTTTTCCTCAGATCCCTCCTCTGTTTCTAGCTCCTTTTATTGTGAAAAAAATCATGTGGTCATGCTGTCATCATCAGAAATACTCTGTGCTCATATTCCCTGTGCTCATCAATCTTTTCACCTCCCTCTACCAGTCTATCCCTGACCTGATGATTTTGGCAGGTTCTGACTCCCATTCTCTGCTCAGAGCAGAACAGCATTAAGGAAGGCTAGCAGCTACTTGATCGCAACAAGCATACCATGCTTTATAAATCCAAACAATTGTAAGAATAATGTGGAAGTAGCACCTCATAAAAGTGTGCTGTTGTTGTCTGGCATCAAAAATGGTGGTATATGAACTACCTAATCAAGGAAAGGATTATTTCAGCTTTTCGTATGTGTCCACTTGAAACTTTTGTACCAAGTACAGAAACGCAGAATGAAGTAACTGCTCTCAAAATCATAGCTATTCAGTTTCTTCATTTAATGGAGCAGATGATGGTTTCTATATGTTTATGTATTCCTCTTTTTTTCTTTTGTCCAAAAACACAGACAGAAAAATTCCTCTTAGAATGTTTTATTGTTTTAAAGCCATGGTAATAGTGCTTGAGCTGCAGTTTAAAGATTAATCACTCAAGTTTTAAAATCATGTTAAACTTCATGATCCAAAGGAATTTGTCGAAAGCATAAGGCAGGGATATTGGTATAAAAACTGAATAAAACTTTATCAAAACAGAAAACCATCCAAACCCAAGAAAATACTGTTATTTTACACTAAGCTGTGAATAATTGAAGCTGATGCTTCTAGCTGAATAGCAACAAGTATTTATGCAAAACCTGGAGGTTAATATGGTGTGCACCAAGAAGGTACTTGCTGCAAGCAAAAGGGCAAAATACCATCCTTGTGGATTTAGCAAATCTTGTATAGTTCTACCACCCAGCCCAGCCTAGTCTCTGGGTTATTTCACATGGCAGAGTTTCTGTGATTATTCTTTCAAAGATGCTCTAGACAACTTGATTTTCTGTTGATGACTCATTTTACTTTCTGGCTACAAGGCATTAGCATGGGGCTCCTGTATTTGGCTCCACAAGATTAAAGGAAACATTTTTAAGTTTTTGAACCTGCTTTCTGGCCCTTCCCCCTGAAAATGAAGATTTGAAAATAGTTTGCTTCAGACTAGTTTTGCAATCCAAGGTTATACATTAAACTCAACAAGTAAATGCTAGGCCCCAGCTAAGCTGGTACAGTCATCTTAAGTCTTTGTAATCACTTCTCGCAAAAGAATGAGAAAGTTATAAGCAATAATCTCAAATTAGAAGGTAAACTCCACACATTGCTAAAGGAACACCATTCAAAAGCAGCTTCTACAAAGAATCCCCAAGGTATTTGCATGTGCAATCAGTAGGAGATATCAGAACTATCTCAAAACTATTAAACAAATTGAAACAAATCACTTGAGAGCCCCTATGTTTAATAAAGAGCTGTGGGGAGACTGTGTTCTATATTTTCAGTTCCTCTGAATATTTTTGTTGCAGTGAAAAGAACTAAAGGATGTATGTTGCAACTCAGCCTGTAGCACACAAGCCCATTCAAAGTATTCCCAGTGAGAAATGAAAAAGGTGCTTTACATTCCGCTAAGAAACTCTTCTTAGGACTCATCCATACCGTCCTGCTAAAAGTGGTGGGGAAAGACACTACCCACTGGTTGACCCAACTCACAGGTGAAAGACCAGGTAGCAGCCTAGGTAAAGGCAATGTATTTTGAATTTGTAAAGTCACAAGTGGTTGTCCTGTCTCTATCAGGGCATAGAAACTCAACAGTGAGCCGAAGCCAGCAATACAAACACAGACAATGATAAGGATACTGCTATACTGCCTTATACTGCAGACTTATGTTTTGTAGGAGCTGTGCAATCCAGATATGGTGAAGACAGGAGCAGCACATACATGACCTTCTTCTGACTGCCAGCTCTAAGCTTGGGGGAGGAAAGATGTCTTCCAGTTCTATTCCAGTGTGTATTTATTTGTCTAGTATGTCCAGTATTTCCATTTCCCCTACATCATCATTAGAAGGTTTCCTCAGCTTTATCAGGTAGAGAGATCATGTTGTTAAGAGTGGCAGGTAGGTAACTTTTTCATGAGCAATTCAGGTGAAAGTGGCTTCGAAGGCAGAGCACTGAGAAGACAGGTTTGATACCTCGGGCCTCAAACTGAATCCAGTTAATGGCTCTGCAAGAGACTTTCAGCATGATTTAATCCCTCTACTGACACCCTTTACAACCCAGCTAATATACTTCTCAGCCTTGTGAGGACAATGTCAGAACTAAGCTTCTAGTGCTACTCAGATTGGGCGTTGATGGGGAGCTTTAGCAACTTCCATAATGAGTGACAGTGGGCAGTACAGTATATGCCCATATCTCTTTACTGGTATGATATTAATAAAAAGCAAAACAAAACTCACAGTCCCTTTGTATCAGTTCTGAATCTTAAACGATTGATTCTGGATTCCCATAATTGCAATATACACAGTCCAAACATGTTCCATGCAGTTTAGTAGTTATAAAAGTATAATCATTAAACACCAGCAACAAATCTGCATCAAGGAGTGAGAAAAGAACCCTCAGAAATCTGAGCTTGCCTGTAAAAATGGTAAACATCCCACAACCCCCAACCACCCTCTCCTCCTCTATCCCCCCCCCCCAGCCGGGAAACTTCTGGACTTTGTTCTCCCTTTCCAAACTTAATTAAATTGCAAGTGACCTGACTATTTTCTGCATTCTTAACCTTTAATGTTATTTCCCCTTGGCTGGCAATACTCCGACCGCAGTCCCAGCAGCGTATCCCAGACATTAAACCAGACAAATCACGACACCACATCTCCTATTTTGAGAGGATGGTGAGGGCAGTGGGGTAACGGGGCTGCACACCCCAGTGCTCATCATTTCACTGCTTCCTGGCACACAACAGATGCAGACGGCAGAATGCCATCTGCTGGGTCCCTGCAGCGCCAGCCCCTCCTGCTCCCTCCCAGAGACACCAGCGTCTTGCAAGGAGCCACTGCTTGCTCTTTTCATGACAGCTAGCTTTTATGCCCAGCGAGCCTCCATTCGTGGGCAGCTCTGCTTTGGCTTAGTGTCTGGCTCAGAGGAATAGTTAGTTTGGGGACACATGTTGGTTTTGTTTACTTGAAACTAGTAACTATGTAGGGTAATGCAGTGCCACATTTTCCAAACAATTAAATAAAAGTGAGAATTTTAAATATGGTGACTTACTACCTCATAGGACCACTCTAAAGAGAAGATAGTGACAATGCTGAGCTTCGAGAGCTTTGAGTCCTAGACTTTCAGTTAAAGAAGAAAGTTAAATAGTGTCTGATTCAATACATTTCTTATACTCATAGTGATTGAATGTGCATAAAGATTTTTAAGCATGTTTGGATCTTTTGTTGGGGATTCGGAATGGCTGGAGCATTAAACAGTCATTTTCCCCAGCTTAAGAAAAGCTCCAAACAAAAACTCCAAAGACTGCCGACAAGACAGAAAGCAGTCTGTGGTGGTCCTCACTACTCAACACCTGATATTCAGAGGCAAGTTTGACCTGCTGTGCACTCACTATTGGGGCAGCTCAAGGTGAAGCCTTTCTGAAACAAAGAAGTTTCCTACAAATCAAAATTGTAACTATAAGGAAGAACGACAGAAACAAGTCCTGTCAATTGAGAGATTTCCTTCTCCTTCCTTTGTTTGAAAGCTAAGTGAGCCTTATTTACTCCCCAAAGGAGCTCTAGTATGGTTTGGTTTTTTACATGTAACTCCAAGGGAAAGGAATAAAAAAGCCTTTTAGGGGGGATTTTCCCAAAGTTTCATGAAATCAATGTTTTCAAACTATGTGAATCAGATGACAGAGGCATAAAAAATAAGAAGGAGCTTATTTTCTCCACTTATTTTTTAAAACCTCTGTCATGGTACTACATGAATCTGAAGAAGTTTCTAGAGCTGCTGCCTACAGCTAGGGTACCTTCAAGGATAGGAGAGGATCTCCATGCTACAGCCCATACACGTGACAGCAACTCCTGAAGACACAGCCTGCTCAGGGACATCCATCCAAGTGCTGCTGCCACCTGGCACTGATTGCTGGGGGAGCGCCCAGCGGGTATGGTGCTGCACAGCCCACCTGGGAAAAAGCAAGCACTGCACAGTATTTGTGACCGGGAGTTCTAGCCAGCATGGAGAAACACAGCGTTATTACTGCTGCAGTATTCAAAATACAGATACTCGTGACCTATGAACAAAATTAATGCTATCCCTGGCAAAACCACTACAATTATCCTAGAAAGTGGGGAATGAACCACTGTCCTCATCTGAAGACAGGGAAGAAAGCAAATCCCCTGTATAAATTTTTATATATCTTCCCTACTTACTGCTTTCCACCTTGAGGATGCCCAGCTGATTCTAGATGACAATGTGCATTACTTGTGACTTTAGTTTATAAACAAGCATTTTGTGTTGCTCCCAGTATTTGGGTAGAAGCTTCCTATAGACATCCCCATATATCAATAGACTCTGGTCCTTCAGTAAAGCACCCTGGCACTAGAAATCATATCTAACACCTACCCAGAACTGGACTGGTCAAATGTACTTTTGGCTGCTACCATGTCATCACTACTGGAACAGGGCCTCATGGAGGAGGCTGAAAACTCTCTCTCTCTGACTTTCAGTTCAGTGAAGTTCACACTAAACTCACTTGCTATTTTTCTTTAACTTTTTCAGGAGGCTTTTCATTGCTTCTGCTCAAGTCCATAGTTCAGGAAGGAAAGATCATTTCTTTAAAACAGGGTACAAAACTTAGGTACCAAGAAGCTATGTCATTTAAGAAATTCAAAGAGTGGCATGAAGCAGAATTTTCTTTCGTGCTTGCCCAATACCATACTGAAGTCTACTTCATACTTATTTACTGCCCACTATGAGAACTACTGATGAGTTCTAGATAATAATTCTGCAGATAAATTAGGCTACCACAGGGGCAGAATGCTAATTGGTTTCATACCCTCATAAACTGGAATAATTTCCCAGTAAAATTTTTCAAAACAAAACCAATGACAAGCCTTGCTCACAAAATATTAGTCTGTCTGCAGATAGAGTTACTTCCCTGATCTTAGTCAAAATTCAGAAAAATAAACTTACAAACCTAAGAATTTTGTGAGAAAATAACCTGTTATTTATGAAGACAGTTAAGCGTGCAATTACTTTTTTCCCCACCGATGGAACAAAATACAAATCAGCCCTGGGATCACCAGACCATCACATGGATGAGCAGACCTCACTCACAGAGGCTGCAGTAGTGTCATACCAAAGGGAAACAGATGGACTTTAGTCTCTTTATTTCAGTAGAAAGAAAGCAGATCTTAACCTGTGCACGAGAGATTCCTGAGCCATTAAGCTGTGGTTCAAATAGGAAAAACCCCCATGGCAACAGTAAACAGAAGTTTACAATTAAAAAGGCCAATTGCAAACTGTGCAGGAACCGCTTTTTCATCAGAAAGTACACAGAAATACAGTGCCAGGGACCTGCAGCTGCATGCAATCCTGAAGACACCACGTATACAGCCACATTGCACAGCGCTTCCTCCGTAGATGGAACCAAAACATTTCTGTTATGATGTAGAGTTTTGCTGCACTTTTAAAGCTGCTTCATGCTTTGAAAATATGGTTCTGTTTATCCCACAGGAAGCCGAACTAGAAAAGCACAGAAGTCTTTTGGCCTTCATCAGTTATGGACCACCCCTATGTGATAGGATGTTACTGTGTTTCAGCCACAAAGAACCATGACAATGCACTTTGTACAACAAACTGGACTTACGCTCCGCGAAGCAGCCAAGGTCACATTCACCCTATGTGCACATGGGGACCCTTAAAGTCAGCAGGAATGACACCTGCACTGAAAGCTGGACTTCTGCCTGAAAGACATGCTGAACTAGGATGTGGAGCCATAATAAACTTTTACATATCCATCTTTCATGCATCATACAATGGCCAAAATGCACGTGCTTTCCACACATGGATTCATCACAGGCATGTTATATTAAGATGTGTCTACACTGCTGAATTTAGCAATTCCATTTGTTCTCTTCTATTAATATTTTTTCAAATGAAAAAATATTTCCTACTTGGTCTCTAGATGCTGATCTCCCTTTGGAAAACGACATTTTATTCTTTATTAGATTTCCCCCATCAACAATAAAAAGTAAAACCATAGTCTGCCTTCTGTCCTGCCCTAGGATGAGCCTCACAGAAAAACACAGATACTGATAGAACAGACTTTCTACAACAAGTGTTTCTGAAGGAAGTTAGAATTACAGGCAATATTTAGTCATATATCACATATGTTAGTTTTGGGAAAAATAAAAAGGAAGATTCATGAGAAGCTGCATTTTTATTAGTAATTCTACTTTACCACAGTCCCTAACTCAACCCAGGACTGTCCTACACAGCCATAGCAGAGACAGTGTGGGAACGGAGGGAACTGACTGTGCCATTTAGCATTGTATCATGTTAAGTTCTTCCAAGGGCCTCTCCTAACTGGGGAGATGAATCTCTCACCCCACCTCTGCTCCTGCTAGCGGAACATCTTTGCCCAGTGGAGCCCTCCTTGCTGACTTGCCTTTCAATAAAACCAGGAAATTATCATTCACTGTGAAACAACAATCTTGGTGCCTTCAGCATTGCTAATAACCACCTAAACAATACGTATTTGCTAATTGTCCACCTACAAGCGAGTATTATATGATGTTATACTATGAACACAAGCATCATGAATCACAGACCATGAATCCTAGTCTCAAATTGGTTCCACAGCAGCATCATCTTTCCCCCACTCCAATTACCTCTTGCTCCTGCACACCATCCTTTGCTGCTACAATTCAGTGCTGTAGGCAGTATCTTCTACTGCTTGCATTTTGTATGGGGAAGGAGAAGGAGATAGTGTAGAGAGCGCAGAAGGGCAAGTTTTCTCTCCGCTAATTAAGTGCACGGGGTTTGCAGTAACAGTAAGGGATGGACATGTGGGTGGAAGGTATGCACTGCCCTCATTTTCCAGATTCCTCCTTTTCTTTGGTTTTGTGTCAGCAATGCTGCATGTACATCAGCTTTTGATTTTTATGTCTTTGTGGCTTAGCGCCATCAGGGTTGCTATATACACACAAACATACAACATAGCTGTTTCACAACAAAGATTTTTGTGCATTAATGCTGCAAAGGATTTGCCATCAGAAAGTGTTACTGAAGATGAGAACACCAGTTCTAGAAACAGACTGATACAAAGAAGCGTGATGTAAAACACAAACAGAAGAAAGAAGGGGAACATGAACACCAAATTTTTTGGGGCTATTTATTAAACAAAAGGACTTCTCACATGTATTTGTCCAAATTGTTTTCTGATGTAAGTTCATAGGCTTCAGAGGAGGAGTGAGAATGAAAGTATCTGCTCTTGAAATGTTTCATCTGTTCACCAGACTCATGTAGGTGGTCAGGTTACCTTTAAAATGATAAATTAGAAATTTTATAAAAAAGGAAACTGCTGGATGCAGCTCATTGAAAATCAGTTTGTCTACACCAATCTTATCTTCTCATAAATGAGTCACTAGAAATGGGAGTAGAAGTTTCTAGTTGAATTCCAAAAATTCAAGCATGCTTCTAAAAACCCCATAAAGTTTATTTAAATATGCCTGCAACACAGGGCTGAGCTTGCAAATGAGTTAACTTTCCTGTGATGTCACTTATCACAACAAACAGAAGTGACCAGAACCGGGGTGGGGGAACCAAAAAGTAGCGAACCATCTCAAATGCACGACCATAGATGTCACCTCTTCTCATTTGCCTTCATGAGAAAAGGTACACTAGTCACTAGATTCTGCTCATTTTTTCTTTCACAAAGGTTCTCTCCTGATTTCCTAGCCCTGAGAAACCTGACTGAGGCTCACTAAGGAGTATTCAGATGAACAAATAGTAACTATAAGGACTGTCACTACAAATCTGTATTTGTTCAAGAAGTCTGTCTCATAGAAGGAAGACCACAGCAAACGTAACAACTTGGGCTACATAGCCGGAGATTTGGATCACTTTTTATTTCGTTTCCACATTGCATGTGACAATGAAAGGTTGTGACATTCTAAGTGGTTCCAGACTCCATCAGGCTGTCCACAATGAATTAAAACACAATAAAATCCAGATGCTTTCTCAAGTAAACACTTCCTTTCTCAGCAAAGCAAACCAAATGCAAAGGATACTGCTGAAGGTTTTCTTCTAGCATGGTTATTTTATATAAAGGTATCTTATACTTCACTGGCACTTAAGTGTTCTCCTTCCAACACAGTAAAGCCCCCGGCAAACTTTTCCTGTGTTTCTGATGATGGAAGCCAAAGCCTTGAAAAAATATCTCAGTTACAAGAATCATTTTAATTTGCTTGTAGATATTTAATGAAGGCTACATCTAAAATAACACTGAAAATTTGTCTCCTGGAACACAGCTTGCAATGAGCTGAAGTAAAATAAGAATATTAATACTTAAAAAAAAACCAAACCTTTTAAAGCAAAGAACTTGTGCTGCAAACAAGGAACATGTAAATGCTTACAAGAAAAACATACATATTTTTATTAGCAGACTAAAAGAAGCAAAAATTAATAAACCCACAAAAATTACAAAATAAATTCATTGTGTTAAACCATTGTTGTCATCCTCTAAAACATTGTTCATAACACAGGTAACGACTTTCAAATGAATTATTAGTATTATCCCTAAGTAGGACTGTGTTCTTGACAAGCACTTCAAATATGAGATTCTAATTGCAGTGCCTTGCAGTTTCCTTAAAAATCAAAACCAAACCAGTCACCTCCAGGTCCTAGCCTGTGTATGAACAGAGCCTATAGATGCTACATTTAGTCCTTTTCTGTTGTGAGGGTACTTCTATTTTCACTGCCCTTTCGGTTCTCCTGGGCTATAATGAAGAAAAAAAAAAGATGGTGACTATTTGCACAGCCATTAAAGCCCAGCAGCACAGCAGACAGACACATCTAGCCTTTAGTAGCAACAACAGGGAATCTGTCAGGAGACAGTGGCTTCATTCCTCTTTGACATACTTACAGCTTTCTATAGATCCATGCCTGGCCCTCTCTGAGCTTTGGCAGTGGCAACGTGGAAGGCCTCTAGAGCAAACTTATTCTAAAATGCAGTTCTAGTAAGGATTGTACAAGGCATTGGTTGATCCAGAAGAAGCTCTGAGAGATTAAACAATTCTATAGCTACTCATCCTCCAATATAAGGATGTATTTTCAAGCTTAAAAGATTGCCAGGAAGGTATTTTTTTTTTTCTTTTTGATTCAGGATCTTTAGTTGATATATATCAATCTGCCTAAGGGGAAAACTGACCTCCCTTCGTGCCCCTACCAAATCCTATCCCTAAATCTTGTCATCTTGAAAGCAACAAGAGATTTCAATATAAATTGATAAAAAGTATTCAACTGTATTTAATATAAAGCATGTACTCCAACAACACTCAGATGGTAATCCGGGAAACCAAGCAGAGCTTTCTTTTTTATGGGACTTTTTTTCCCTTTGAAGAAAACAAAGGGGGAAAAAAAAAAGAAAAATGGGAAAACGTGAAAACCAGCCATAACAAACAAGTGGAACGAGGTAATCCTTGGCAACAACTGAAATTGTGACTGTAGTCATTGCTCCACGCTTTAAGATGTTAGAAGAGCTGAAAATATTTTTGCATGCTAAAACCTGACATTGCAGTCCCATGCTTTTTTCTGATGTAGGTGCCGTTGCTTCCACTAAAAGCTGATCACTTCCTCACACCCATCTTACTTTCTCTAGCTTTGCATAGCATTGAGACAGGTTCTCTCCTCCCTTCCATCTTTTTGAGTCCACAGTAACTCCACGGACACTGGTGGAAGGGTTCTGCATGTTTACCTCTCATGGAGGTAACAGTCCCACTATGTCTTTAGAGCAAGGAGATTTTCAGATTATTTTAGCTGTTAAACCGTCTTAGTTCTGAGAAAAGGGGTTTGCTGTTTTGCAAACTGTTGAAAACACAGCCTCAACTTATCACAAGTTCTGATAAAGTGATTTGGAAAGCCTTGAAAAAAATCCTTGAAAGGAAAAAAGGGGTGAAACATTGTTTAAAGACGGCTTAGATAGAAAGAATATAAATTTCTTCTGACCAGGCCACTTCACAGAGATTTACTTGATAAAAGCAACATGTTGATTTATTCAACTCCTTTCTCCTGCTACCCAAGCTGTGAAATGCAGGCAGATGATGCAATCCCTCCGAGAGAGAAGGGAAGGGGGGAGGAATAGAAGAAGAAAAAAAGGAAAAAAAAAGCCAGCAAACAGTCAAGAGACTATTTCACAGTGTAGCATATTGCTGGCATGTCCGAAGTTACATAAGCTGTTCCTGAAGGGACTGCAGGAGCTCCTGAGTTCACCGCACTGCAGACAGGATTGGAACTAGAGTGTTGCAGACCCCTCTGTCCCAGAGCTCAGAGCCCACCCTGACAAAGCTTCCACCCTCCTTCAGCCCAGGCAGGAAAAGCATCCGGAAACAGACTGACAATCTTAAAAACCAAACAAAGCTGTCATCACCATTTGTGTTTATTAAAACTGGAATGAAAGCCAACACTGGTGATTTCTCCTAACTAAAGATTAGCAGAAAGTCTTTTGTTCCAATGTCTGAATGCATCAAACGTGCTTGCCCTTTCAAAACAAAACACAACACAACAAAACAAGCAGAGGCAGGAATCATAGTCTCTTCTCAAACTGTGTGTGCTCTTTATAATTTCTGTATAATATGTTTTCAGGATTAAATCACAGAAATTTACTTGAACTCAAGACCATTCTTTCTATTTATAAATGAGATATTAATTACACAGTGTTAATTTGCACACAAAATAACATGAAATTAAATTGACAAAATAAAGCATTAAATGATTTTATAACATGATGGGTTCATTTTTTCAGTGTAACAAATAATTTTAATATAACATACGTATCTATTATCTACACATATGTGACATGAATTTCCCTGCAAAGTCTGGAAAGGCTTGCTGTATTTCAGTGTGGCTTTGAATTCAACAATATCTAGGGTATTGCTAAATTCCCCCACTTCTCCCATTCTCATTGTATTACAACACGAGTCTCATGATATTTAGCCTTTTGGAAAAATTCACTATGTTCTGCTTTGAAAGAAACAGCTTAGGACACTAGGTTTTCATTTATATGATTTTAAATAAAAGCTACATTAGTTTTTATCACCAGAGATTTACTTAAAATGTGTAGTAGTTGAATCCTTTAAAAAAACAGAAGATAAACATGGGAAAAAAAGTCAACCTCCATTAAAAGAAAAACACATGAAGTTCTCTTTAGTACAAGAAAAATTAGGATCCAGGTCATTTAGTTATTTCCAATTTCAAGACAATGCATTTATTTTAAAACTATAGTGTCTTCCTAGGTTTCATCTTGCCTGTCACAGCCAATTAGTCAAGGAAAATGATACACAAGGGCAGTGCATCATGAAAAATCAAGGGGTGGCTATAACAGTATATACACAGAAACACAGTAATATAGAGATATCAATTATTCCTTCTCGCAGCCTCATAAGCTCATACAACCTTCCCACTTGGTGGATATCTGAGCTGTACTGAGCAATGGTTAGAAGCACAATATGGCAGCTCTGCAGCAGGAAGTGAGAAAGAACTTGGTCAGATGAAAAAGCAAAGGAAAACAAGGTAGAGGGAGTATAGTGCTCAGTGACATTCTTGCCTTAGAGCTTCATGCCAAAAGATCATGACCAAACACATAGGTATGTCCTAGGTCATCTGAAAATACAGTTTAACGCCAGCCATGAACAAACACTTTTTCTTAGCATGTATCTTCTGAGAGAAGAGACAGCCCAGAACCCTCAAAGGTCAAATCAGCAGAGGAGGTGACTCAGGAGGGCACTGGTACAGACATTCAAATTTTACTGCCTGCTTTAGCCCTCTCCAAGCTTCCTCATCATGACTGCTTCTTAAAAATATTTATAATGCATGGCAAAAAGCTTGCACTGATGAAACACCAGCTGAAGTCATCAGATCTAACTTTGCTGAACTCATAAACACAGTGGGCTTCAGATCTGCTCTCTGAACAGACCTAATGACCAACATACAGGCTTTCTGATTGGTAGGTGGCCCAAATATCTTGAGGAACACCGTGTTGCGCCCTTTTCAAGAGGATTCAAAACAACAAACAAAATAAGTAATGGTTCCTCCAGAGAAAGCACAGTAGTGGCTGGACAGGGGGATTGTGACTGCTCTACCTGTACTTGATTTGGGCTCTCTATTCCACCAGCAGTGTTGTTCAGACATTTCTAACCCTTTTTGAAAATAGTACAACCAGAACAACTAACCAGAACAGTCAGACCTGAAAACCTACGCCTAGACTTCTGAAACACTTTTCAGATTTGGAAAGACCACTCCTGCTGAATCCATCTCCAGACATGGCATAAACACTGTAAATTGCTTGCAACCAACCGGTGACAGAAGCATTCATCATACCATCACTTGCAGCAATTCCAAAAGTCTTTGACACTGAAATGGCAGACACAACCTTAACTGACCCTGGGCCGACCTCTGCTACCTCTGACAGCACCAGGAATGAAACTGCATGCACGATAGCGTTGGTGCACTGTCTGACTTGCAAACTTGAAGGAAGAGGTCTGTTCCTCTGCAAAGTCAGAGAGCAGAGGGCACTGTGCACCTAGCCCCAGCCCTCCAGCAGTCAGGAAGCTGGTGACAGTGGCAAGGACCTCTGAAGATGAGATGCTGGCTATACACTTGCTTACCCTCTTCTTGGAGGATAACCAATCCCCTCTCCCTGTTACCTACGTTTGAGCTAACTGTGTCACAAAACAGTGAGCAAATATCTCTGGGATGAACCATATCTTATCACTCAGAAGCACCACTGTTACAAGCCTGAGTACTTCAGGTTCTCCCAAAAACCATGTCAAAACTTAATACTGCCCAAATCAAAAGCTTTGTGTTGTTACCCCACTTAGTTTAAGACCTTTGCCACATCTCAATCATATTAAGACCAATTCTGATTTAAGCCTCCCCAAACAGCGACTGCAACCCAGACACCAGAGGGTAGCTTCAAGTCAGAATATGCTGCAGTTCTTGGGCAGTTCTGAGAACTTTACATCTTATTAGGCTGATGGCTACAGCTGTCCTCAGGAACCTCTGAATGCTCAGCAGGACAAATGAATCTGCCACTGATTGCATTGCTGCCACCAGGGTGTCACTGATGAACAAACAGAAATTTGGCCCCAAATGTCCTGCCTCTCCCCCTCCCCTTACACCTTTCTAAAGCAGGATATGTAGGATACTTCCCACCCATAGTATCCCATAGGATACTGTCTGAGGCTCTTAGTGAATGCTATTAATAATAGGAATAAGAAAAAAAAAAAGGAATTAAAATAAAAGTGGTCAGAACAAAAGAGTTGCTTGATATTGCATGCCAAACCAAAGGAGAGAGACTTGAAGAAGGTAAATCCAGAATCACTTCTGCTGTTCTTTTGCAGGCCTACCACTCTCAAAGGTACATGACAAACAGCACTGCAGAATATTTAGCCTAAAAAAATAAAATAAGCTTACAGGCCTGCAAAACATGGACCCATGCATTTCTCCATGTTTTTGAGACTCCCAGTCCAAGATTTAACCTTAAATCTTACTTAAATAAACAAAGGAACAAATATTTAACATTTTTATCTTGGAACAACAGCAGCAGAAATATAGCTGGATCAGTGGTGGTGAACGGTGTGGCTGTGAGCCCCAGTATCCCAGTGTCTTGGAGACTGAGAGACCCTCGAATAGGTACTGTTAGACATGGAAAAATTCCCAATACTGCCATGACACTCACAGGTAGTGTAGCTCAAACCAACATGTCCCCACAGCTGAGAAAAATAGCTTATTGCCAAGGATTTACGTAACAGGTGTAAACAGCTGAGGAAATACTCTGGCAAGCCTACAGACTCAGCCAAAAACCCATCACCAAGACAATAAAAACAAAGAAAATAAATAGGGAAAAAAAAATCCAGCAATTCTACAAACACACTGACTGCAATGTTAAACAAACATCCCAAATTACTTTGTGAATTGCCAAGTCCTGTACCACTAGGTTTCCTCCTGCACAGTGTCAGTTCTGTGACCTCAGGTCTGGTTAGGATCACTGTTGTGAAAAATAAAACTTGTGGGATAGGCCACACGGTTTCTTTGAACAATAAATCATCTTCGGACCGGTTTGAATAGTATTAGAAGTGCATACAAAATTCAACAGGGAAATTTCTGCCTCTCTCAAAAGTCAGTGATGAAAATTTCACTTGTGTGAGCACCATCAGGTTTTAACCATGACCTTACATGATGCTTATTAAAATGTTAAAAATATGGATCTCGGATAAAGCAAACAATACATGCATCAACAAGACAAAAAAACATCCTCAGTTTGGGAAAACTGTCCTTTGGAAACTGCAATATTTGTACATTGAAATGATGTTGTGCTGTATTCCCAACACTGACTTTGTACCAGTCACTGCAGTTTTCTACGTATCAGTGACCACAGCGGTAATAGGGAGGCAAAACCATCTCCACAAGCACTTTGTTTTTAAACCTCATCCAAACTGAGTGGAGAGGAAGAGTTATATCCAGAGCTATAATATGATATTGTGAAGCATTGACACTGAGTTTAATGACGAGCAAAACTTTTCCACTTCCACTGAATTCTTTTTCTTTCCTTTTGTTTTACAGCCTGCTGAAACAGTGACAGTCCACATCTGGTTAGTGTCTGGTTCAAGACAGACACCAAATAGAAAAGCCCAAGTTTGGGATGAAAGAGGCAGGCATTAACTGCACAGGGCCGAAGAGCCATTTAATGCTTTTCTGCACAGCAGCAGCAGCGGGATGTGTGTGAGGGGTAGGAGTAGGGAGGGGAAGTGTGCTGTGATTTTGGGGTCACTGTTCTGCTTTCTGAACCCCAAACAGTTCAAATTTAGTTTTCTTGATTCTTCTCTTCTCTGAACAGAGGCTGTGTTCAATAGAAACAATGAAATACAAAATAAAGATCCAGCTGTTCAAATGTTTCCAACAGCAAATGCATAATACGTATACAGGTAAAGCATGAAATGAATTCTCCAGAGATAGCTTAATCATACATAACCCAGAAGACCCCTGAAGCCCAGAAGACCCCTCAGTGCCACTAACTAGAGATGGTAAGAAAACCAGCAGTAATATGTAGACAGGGCACTGGCAAACAATGGAAATAACCATCACATAGGCATGCTGTTATAGAGGGACATCCAGCAACGGTGAACTAATGAATACACCAGTGGAAAAATAAACAGCAGTCAATGCAGGCTACAAATGAGGACAGAAACTAGTGAGAAAAACAGTGTTAAGTGGTATTTCTAAAATATCCATATCTCCTACATTATCAACACATGCTCCTTAAACATCACTATGATAAGTTTACTTGTTGCAACAATAGATGAGTAATTACTTAATGCTGTAATGGATTGAATTCAATCTCTTTGAAATGTGATGAGTCTAACAGCAACCTGGCATGTAGAAAAAGCATTTAAAAATCCAACATAATTAGCCTTATTGCTTGAATAAGGCATCAGAAACAAAGGCAACCTCCTCCTTAAACATGGGCACAAATTACTCCACTAACACAAGCACATGCTATACATGTGAAGGGGAAAAAAAGGTCTTTCAGTGACTGTTCCTGTAAGAAGAGGATGTACAACCAAAAAAACTGAGAGAGAGAAAAAAAACAAACAAAAAACCAAACAAGCCAAAGCAAACCCCAGAGAGGCAGACGAGCAGAGGGAGCACAGCATGACTAAGCACTACTGCACCCCTTCAAGCAACATTTTGTTTTCCAAGTAAATAGCACCTATTTTGTGGGTTCTGCCCCATTTCCTCCCCTCCTTCCCCCTCCCCCCCCCAAATCCCTTAGTCCAGCAATACAAGATTCTGCATATTCTTTGTTGACATACACATGCAGGGCAGTGGCACAGATATACAACTCACACCATCATTTGCTTATCCTCATTAGTACAGCCTGCTGTGCCTCGAAATTTTGCTCAACTCTTTGAGTCCAAGAAGAAAAATTATATTTGGTAACCGCAGAAAAGATGCTCAGCAATTTGAAAATTACAATCAACTGAAAATGTTTCAAAGACATTATGTTAATGATTTGTTAGTGTCAGGGGCAACCTTTGATGTCGGAAATGTAGGTCCTGCATTAAAAAACCAAATGTAGCTACATAATTCCTAATGTGCTTAGAAATGGAACTCATGATTTTAACACTTCTACTGAAACAATTTTCCCCTAGGATATGATTACAGGCACTTGAAGAACAAATATGTTGTCTTAAGACATAACATCTCTTAAACCTTTCTAGTGCTTTACAGTAAAACACGTTGCACTGTATTCACAATTCTCCATTTTACCTGCTCACTGTGATCCTGTTAACGTCACCTTCCTCACAAAAAACAGACAATAAAATGAATTGCAAGAGCAAAAAAATCCTGTTACAAAAGAAGTGCATTTGTAAGAAAATTCAATATTCTGCCCATGAAGACAAGAACTGGGTCAGAGTTTCTCCCAAAGATGTACTTGTCAAAGCTATGTTACAAATATACAGCTATAAAATGAATTAAGCAATCAAAAGAGACGAGATCTAAACTTTGTTATCCTTGTTTCACTCTACAATAGAGAGAATAATGAAGGAAGAGATAGATGCTATTGAATAAGGGACGCGTCATCTTCTCCCACATTATTCTTCATCATGACATACCACGAGCAGAGATTAAATAGAAGCCCAGATAAGTTCAAATGATACAGCTATCAAACTCAGGTGTTTCTAACAGGCCCTTCACATGGGTACTTGGACTATTAAAAAGAGGTAATGCAAAGATTGTAAAATGGATGAGAGAGGAGAGACAAAGAAAAGGAGCTAATCTGAATCTCTCAACAGGAAACCACAGTGAAATGGGGACAAAAAGGAAGAGGCAACACTGTACCTAATTTTTTCTTCTCCTGGTCAGCAATGCACATAAAAACCAATTTATCTCTCCTTTATATCAATGTAAATGATAAGGTACTCCACAGAAGACCATAAAGTTACACCAGTATAAATGAAAGGAATTTTAAGCAGTCTTAGATTACTTCAGATTGTCCAAATTATGTTCTTGCTGAAATGAAAGGGGCTTTTCTCCACAAGCGTGGAGAAAACTTGGCTTTATTAACACTTCTTTCCAGTCATGATCCAAGAGACCTCCACACAATGAAGCAGGAGGAAAGCTGAACTATCACCTTATTGGTGCCTCTCCTGATAGCAACCATACCCTCCAAGTATAACCCTTACTAGACATCTGAGAACCCACCAAGATGCAGACCATGCCCAACCTTTCCCAAAGATGCAAATCCACAGGGAAGCAATCTTCATTATTGCAAGGGCTGCTGCCTATGGACCTATGTGTCCTTTGAAAGAGGATGGTGTAGAAGCCCACTCAGGGCCACTGTTCATCCTGTCCCAGTCACTCTTCATTACTGCTCCGAGTCACAGGCAGCAAAATAAGGGGATGCCTCTGAGATCCTGGACACCAGCAGCAAATTAACAACAGCCTGGTGTTTAATAGTAACCCTGATTTTAACTACAGCATATGGTTCTTCCCCTGTGAAATGGGATTTCTTTAGGATCAAGATTATAAAGTATTGTGTTTGTTAAAGAACCACCACAGTCATATAAACAATAAGATAATACAATCAAGCAGTAAAGCTAATAGTGCCTTCTAGTCACAGATCTGAAGTTTAATGACTCAAACATGGCAGCACCCTGGGAGACTTGAAAAGAAGAGGCTTTCCTAGCTGTTAGAAGAGGGAAAATGAGCATGCACAGGCAGATTAAACCATGATCCCTTCAAAGGCAAGACAAGAATCTGTGGTTTAGTGGGTAAACTCACAAATTTTAGACCCATGGCTACATGCTGCCCTTCTCAGTAGAATCATTTTATCAAGGAGACTGTATTACTGGGCATCTCTATCTGTGCCACCCAGAAAAGTTATAGAAGCATAAAACAGAGAGCAGAGTTAGTTAGAGATACTCCATTAGGACTCCTGGACTAAAATGATACTTTTTAATTTACTTTAGTCATTCTAAGACATATAAGCTCTGTCAAATAGTCATCATTATACTGGAATAAAAGCATTTATGCAAGGAATGATGTTTCTAACCATCCTGCTATAATTATGGAAGTATGACTGGCAAAATTTCCCTATATGAACAAGCTCCTACTGTACATCTCTGGTAATAGATGTAAGGGATTGAATAAATTGGAATTAAATTAATTTCCAGGCAAATTAACTTTTTAGCAGAGGGGCCCAAGTATTAAATGTTTTCCATTGTTGTACTGCTCTTCCTTGGTAAGTGTATATATATATATATATATAGCCATAAGCCACTGACACAACAAACTTTTACTTGCTCTTGCTGGGAGCCGAAGCAGGTTAAATTCATGGGGCACTTTGCTTGTCCTTGGGATTCAATAACTCTGCTGTCATAAGCTGAGCTACTCCACAGTGAAATGACAGGAACTCATTTCCAAGCCTATTACACATACTAGGTCCATAATGCCTTGCTTCACCTACGGCTCCATTTAAACTCTTCTGTCTGTAGGTACCACACTCTAACTTGAGGTGCAGCAAGTCCATCACGTGCCGGGACATCTGACAGGGAGTTTTTGTGCTTTCTGCATGTAGGAGGAGGACGTGGTAGGACATGCTACTAATAGTCTCATAGAATTATAGAATCATTTAGGTCTCAATGCATGTCACCACAATGAGCCAAATTCAACAAAAAGAAAAGAAGAAAAGACTTTTCTGAAGTTATTTACAGCTGATGCACTTATAGTCTCCCACGGCAGTTCAAAAACTGTGCATTTTACAGCCCAAAAAAGGAAATGGTGAGGGAGATTTCTGGGCTATCCCATGCCAGTGGTGTAGGTTGGGGTTTGCAGGGCTGGATTAGATGCTTCCTCCTCCCTATTCAAAGCCACGGCAGTCTCACTAACAGTATGCAATGTCCAGGAGACAACTACAGGGACAGGAATCCCTAGGAACATTCAAGGTCAGACTGGATATGGCTGTGAGCACCCTGACCTAGCCTCACTGCAGGTGGGGTGGGACTAGATGACCTTTAAAGGTCCCTTCTAACTCTATTCTATGGAGGCCAGGGAGGATCTGCAGCTCCCTGTCATCATGGGGGGCACACCACAGCATGCCACACCACACCACTGTCACTGATACTCACCCCACATGGCCTCATGACATCTTCAGGGAAGAGCAGCTGTGCTTTTGGGGAAAACCATACCACAGTGCACAAAGCCAACAGCGGCTTGGGGTGCCCATTTTGATCTTACTTGTTCGTGTCCTGCTACTTCCTCACCAAATCTCTCTGTCCAGTGGACTACTGGACAGGCAGAGCCAGACATTACTGGGGGACAGGAGGAGGCAAAATTTACATAATTCGTAGCTCTTTTTGGCTGTTAAGTATCCTTTATGCATAATGACAATATGTGCTGTAAAGAACTGCACATGGGCCCAGCCATCACACTCACCTCAGCTATAGATTTGCAGGCCCAAGTCTCCTGTTGCTGGATTGAAATCATTTAAATCCCTCAAAACCAAGGGACTCAGTGACAATTTACAGTGAAAAGCAAAATCAGATCTTAGAGAATCAACGCGAAGCATTGCAAGTACAAGAAATGCATCTCAGCAGATGTGTGAAACAAATTCTTGTGCTTCATTACCAAGTGAGAAGAGGTTTGGTGGGCTCCTACAGGCAGGACTTGGCTCTCAGGCAGCTGGGCACTGCACCACACCTTTATACCATGCCTTGAGCCACCAAAGAGGTTTACACTCTGTGTCAGTGTGTCCCAGTCAGCAGGGAGGGAGGGTGTGCAGGGAAAGAGGAGTTACAAACTCACTTTCATGGACCAGGAAGATGTAATGTGCGAGTCAATATGAGGCACAATTGGTTTCCTTTCCCTAAAGCAGATTTCTGCTTTCAAGTGCCAGTGAAACACTAATAAGCAAAACACTGCATGTGTAAGTAGCCGGTAGCTATCACGCCTTCTGTGGATGCAACCCTGAGGGAAGATGGCTAAGGGTCACTCTTAACCCAGAAAATCAGCTGGCATCACAGTCAGTCAGGCAACTGCTGAAGCCAGAGGGCCAGACTCAGTCTGCCTGCTTCCACTCCATTGCATCTTGCATCCCCTTTACTCAGAGATGATGCGGGAGTCACCAGCTATCCCCGTGGCACCAGAGGAACTGATCTCAGGAGGCTGGATCCCACCACTTGGCACAGCTGCTTGTGCCAGGCAGCTCAAGAGCTGATCTGGGTATTAGTGTGCATAGACGCCAGCACAGCCTACACATGAAGGATTAGGAATTTGAGCTGTGTGTGTTACCTGGCAGTTTGGTCTTCAGCAACTAGACCTGCTGTCCACCTCAGAAAACATGGGATGGTAAGGCAAGGACTGGGATTTCAGGAGTCCTGGGATTCTGACACAAGAGCCTTACCTTTGCCTTCACCACCCAAGCTCAGAGCCAACACAGTGGGAGGAACAACTACAGGGAAGACAGAGCAAAGCCCACATCCAAATTGCTGCCCAACAGGGACTTTGAAACAAAAAGACTCAATACATGAAAATGACTAAGAAAACACACCTGTAACCTCTAGCCTTCGTGAAATCAGAGATGAGTAATCATATAGACTGTTGACTACTATTTACAGAGCCATAGCAGAAACTCATTAATGCAGTTAGAAAATTTCTATTCTTAGTCTGAATTTGGATGCTCCTCTCTTGTGCACATAGACTTGGTTGGGAAAGTTAAATAAAATCCATTTCCTTATATAGCAGAAACTATTTAGGCTACAAGCATCCCATGCCAGAAGGATTTTCAGCCTAAAAATTAAATTATAATGACAATTGAGACATTAATTCTTTGTTTAAGCCGAGCAGATTGAGCAATTCTTAAAACAAAATTATTTTAATAAAAATAATAATGAAAAATAAATCCATGTATATATAGAAAAGAATTATGGAAAAGTCTCTCTTTAGGAGGGAGAAAAAGAGTTGAACAGACTCTACTAAGAACTCAAACTATCTTATAGTTTGTGTTGTATGTTTCTACTATTTTTCTTTAAAATAATCCTAGAGAATAGTGGAGTCTCTTTTCCCTACTACTGTGCATGGTTCGGAAAAGTCCATATATAGGTATACTTCAGTATGTGAAAGCCCACTAAGAAAAAGAAACAAACAAAAGCTAGAATTCAAAAATAAACCCAGTAAGTCTTCTAGAGATGCAGCTGAGTGTGGAAGGTTATACTTTCTAAAATACCAGGAAACAGAGTTACAGTAATGTTCTTCTACGGGATGTACCTACTTAAATTCAAGTGTCAGTAAACAGAGGGAACAAACATCCTAATTGATCTGCAGGCCACAGTCCCCACCCATTACCCACCGACTAGTTAATCAGAGTTCTTTTTCTCCCTGACTTTGATATAACTGATGAACAGCAACAGTCTGATAAGCAAAGGCTGAACTGGCAGAGCTGGGCAATCTGAAGAGGTGCTCTTTCCTTCTACAACACCTTTATCCAAAAAACAAAGGCTTATTCCAGAAGCAACTTCTGCAGACTGTTCTAAAGAGGAGGAATCATAAAGACACCGAAAGGTTAAACCAGTTGCTCACATTTTTACACTGAATGCGTAGCAATCTGAAGCTTCATGGTCTCTCTTCTAGTCTCCATACTTGCTGGCTTGCTCAGTATGCCAGGACTCTCACAGATGACTTATATGTGTGCATCAACAATAGCTCAACAGTGCACAAAAATGTAAAAAACAATTATAATCAAACTAAACATGAGCAGAGGACTAGCATCTCCACACAGACAAATGCATCCTGCATTTAATTCTGAGCACAGGAAAGTAATTTTTAAACAGTTCTGCTAAAAATGTCAAATCCACACATACAGTTCCTGTGATAATCCTGGCCCAATGCTTACACAAACCTCTACAGCTCCATGCAATCACCACCAATGCCTGTGGTTCTAAACACATTCATACTGGGAGCTCAGGTCCATGATGACCATAGGGCATAGAAAAAAGTATTCTCTTCTGGCATACCATCATAGTGGTCACAAAAGATGCAGAAAAATCCCTTGTTTGCAGGCTAGCTTAGCAACCTTTTGCTGGCAGGGATCAGCTACACAGCACCATGCTCTGTGATGAAGTTTCTCCAGTTGCCCCTGTTTAGGACAGGATCTTCCCACATCAGGAATTTTTTGTGCCCAGGGGTGTGCACGAAGAAGGCAGTAAAAAGAACATGTTGTCCACGCTTTACATCAGAAGAGACATAAAACTGATGTTGTGGTATTCAAGAAATTAATCCTAAAATCTCTTCCTAATGGTTTTAAGAGGCTGCAAATCCATAGCAGGAGACAAGGAGCCCTAAAGGACAAAGCAGGTGAGAGCACTGGAGCTGAAAGCATTGTTACATGCTAGCACCTGCCCACACGAGGGTGGAGGAAAATGGCAGGCAGGCACTGCTGTAAACCCTCCATGTCCGCCTGGCAATCACACAGGCAATCACTTTTTTATCACTGAGTATAAAAGTGGTGTAGCAGGCCCAGGAAATCATCCACAGAGCATTAAGTTAAACCACCAACACTGGCCACCAACACAAGATGCTGAACAGAGCTCAGACTAAATGAAAACAGACTTCAGCCCCACAATCTTCTGTAATGCTTGAGGAAAGCACATTAGAATTTTAAAGGTAATTTAGGGGGGATTAAAATTATTTTTAGTAATTTTCATTAAAAAAACCCTAGAGTTAAAAATGAGGTGAGAAAGTTCAAACCCAATCGTGTAGTCTTATCACAGTGTATGTTAAATATAAGATTAAATAATCCAGATAGTTCATTATCCCTAACAGCATCTGTGAGTTTCTAAAACTGACATTTCTGTCGACATCTGAATTGGTCACTGGAGGTGGTAAATAAGATGATTTGCCACAGATGCGAGGAACCGAATCCCAGAGCTGTGCAGAGAACAAATGAGAGCTCTGTTCGAGCCACAGCAGAGCCTTCTTTCCTCCCCGTTTGAGGCCAAATGCACCCACAAACAGCTGCAGTAAAGCCATCGCATCAGTTATGGCCCTACCACTGCTGGGGAACTGCACAAAGTTGCATTTACTTGTTAAAAATGATTGATTTTAGCTGCCCTCCATATCCACGCTCCACACAATTCCCCTGCACGCTATACCATCTGCTTAATTCTCCCAGGTTGGCTGTGGCATACCGTGACATACAAAAATCAATCAAAATCACTTGAGACGTCAGCAACCAAGGAAGAGGGGCTGCACGTCTGATCTCACCACTTGTTTTGCGGAGTGCTTCTGCTGCCTGCCCAGCTAGCGTGGAGACAGTACGTTTCTCCCCTTTCCAACAATGTGATCTTATCTCAGGCAGCTGGCCTGCACTCTGCACTTTCATTTTTATTGTGTGGGTTCTCAAACTCTGATGCAAATAGTCTGCTGAACATCCTCCCTCCACGGCATGTAGAGTTTTTTTTTTTCCCTCTTCAACCTCCTTCCACGCAGCGCGCTCCAGCGTCAGGCTGGCTCCGGCCAGCTCCCATTGTTCACATTGTTATTTTCATGTCAAGGGCGTGAGAGGAATTTTTTTTTTTTTTCTGCCAGAACAACCATTTAAAGCCTAGGCCTTGAAAATACACTTGCCATTTGCAGGAAAACAGTTACTGGATTCTCTGCAAGGCCAAAGGTGAGGGACAGAGCCACGTAGTTAAAAAAAGTGAATGCTGATACAAACGAAAAGCTGAACCGAAGAAGGAAGCCATTTGCAGAAGAAAATGAAAACACCAAAAGTTTAATTTGTTCTGCAGTGGCCTACATAGAAGGCGAACTGCCACAGCAGATTAGATGAGTGGTCCACTGGGGCTGCCGTGCCAGCACCGCCGTAGCTGTCTCTAAAAGCGCAAGAGAAATGATGCGTGTGACCTGGAGTGACAAACGGGAAGAGGTAAGTAGCCAGCTAATTGTGCACGGCTGTGCATGAGCTCTACAGGAGGCTCCTTCCCAATACCTTCTTGTGAGCAATACCATCACTTATTCCTTCAGGTACTGTAATACAAATGCTGCACTGTGCTGCAAAATTGCCAGTGTTTCAATGGTAAGTCCACAGCGCTTATTTCATGTGCCTCCATCTCTTGCAACGGCAGGTTGCAGCAGCTGACAAGGCATTGGGAAAGAAAGTATATACTTTGATTAGCTCTACATTTACTATACTAACTTTACAGTAAGAAGTGTAAAGGGGCTTCATTCAAGAAGAAAACCAGAAAGGAAATGAAAATGTTTCACTATTCCCTTCACAGCTTTTGGGGTTTTTAAAATATTTTTAGATATGATCTCCTTCACAGTTCAAAAAGCCTCAGGCCTGTCTCCTGTAACCTTGCTTTAAAATCTCTTACACACTGATCCTGCCTCCTCCTGTGACCGCTTTTATCACATCTTTTCCAACTGCCGCCACTGAAGGAGATGGCAACCTTTCACATGATATTCCTGCCTGCCCTCAATTCTATGCCATGTAGGTTTACAGCTTCTAGTTGAATTTTAATCCCCTCTTTAATATAACTGAGTATCCTAGCAACTCCAATGGCTACTGTGGTGTCCCTAAATACCCACATCAGGTTACTCATAAGAAACTGTAAGTGTTTGAAAGAAGGAAACCCGTAAGAATTCATGGAAACCCCTGGACATCGGTGGGATTTTCAGCTAATATGGAATCTCCTACTTCTCTCTGTACCTTCAGTGTTCTTCATGCTCAGAGAACCAGTTCCCAATTTACTTTCTACTGCCCCTTAGAAATCCTTCAAATCCTTACAATGCTCTTGGTTCAAGTAGAAGCTTCTCCTAATTACAGTTTCCCTCTTTTCTCTGCTCTGAGTTGCCGCCAGCCATCATTTGTTTATTCTGTGGCTTCAGAGCATGCCCCTTGTTTGGAATAGCACATAACTGCACTTCCAAATCTTACCTCATCAGTTCAGGATAGGCTCCTTGCCTAGTAACTCTGTATCTGCTTTCAAAGTTTTTATCAAAGAGGTACACTAAAAAGGTCTTAAAAGATGACAGAGGCACTAGGCCAGGAACTGGTTCTCCAGGACCCTACACCGGCCTTTCATCTCCCTAATTATACTCTAAGTGACTCAGCAAGCAGTCAATAACAGGCACTACAACAACAACAATTTCCCCTCATCACAAACAGCTAGTTATAACTGGCTAAAATACAACAGTTATTCATAAAGCTGTCTGGTCCTTTAAAGAAACCAACAAGTCTATTTCTTACACACTTGGGATATCATTCTCCATCTGAAGAAGCATGCTGAGACCCCTCTGGACTTCACCAAGATTATTTTTGTGACTCCACACTATTTATTCAAAAAACCTTAGATGTTTCCTGGTATCTTTTAATCCTGGTAACTTTTTGAACTTCAGGTTCTCAGCAGGCTTTAAATTTCCCCCCTTAGATACTTCAGCTTCTGTTAAAGAGACACAGATAAGTAACAAATTTATTTACAAAAGTCAGCTTTCCTCCCTGTACCAAGCAGCTACTGATACGTTACTTGGAGTTTTAGCTCATTTTGAGCAACCCCAGGTTTCAATCATGCTCTTCTGCATCTTTCTAGCCAGACTCCATCATGTCACATGGGGATGGTCATAGAAGGCCATACTATTGACCTTTCTCACCCCCACTGGCAACACAGGCATCTAAACTACTCATCCCTTTCCAAAACAGAAGCTTTTTGCATGCTCTTCCCTCACCACATCCAGCAAACCTTCCTCTTCCACTCGTGCTGCATACATCCTCACACACATTTTCTGGATGGCAGCCTACAGAACTACGGCAGTGGTACAAGGGCTGGCAGTAGAAGTCAACACCAGCTCTGCCAGGGTACAGTGAGTAGATGGGTCCCAACTGTGCTCACGGTGGCCACCTTAGGCAAACAATCAGCCTTTATTTCACCCTTCCAGGGCTCAGCCCTTCCAGGTGGGAGAGAAAGGAATGCTAGGTACCTCCTCACTAGCACAGGGCTGGGAAGGTAAGTTTGGCAAGACTGTTGGCTAAGCCAGATGTGAGGCAGACAGCGGCTGTTCCTTCCTCAGAGGAGCTACCCACCATCAGTGTGCAGTCACAGCTATTGCTACTGTCATGTCTCTCAGGGAAGCTTCCTTGCCTATCCTATCCTCTCATCCCACAGAGAGCATATGGAAATGATGCCATTTGCCCCCAGAAGCATAAAGGAGTCAACACGTGTGCACAAGTGCATGTAGGAGTCCAACATGGAGTTACCAATGCTCTCTCCTAAAACCTTCCTCATGCTGGGGAGAGGATGACCAAGAGACTGACTATAGGGGAGGAGCAGTAGATCTTGGCAAAGTGCTTTGTTATTGGCTGTTATTAAAAATAAGACCAGCAACATCATATAGGAAATTGAATTCCCCCAAATTTTGAAGAATTTATCTGATGTGGGAAGAGATCAGGTCATCTCCCTCAAGTAAGTATGTGCAACACAGCCTTTGAGTGAGACGTACCGAGACAGCTAGGGAGGCACCTCACTTTAAACAAAGACTATAACCACACAGTTTGTTCTTACAGTCATCAGCCTTCTAAGCACTAATACTTTTGTCTTGGGCTTTGATTAGTAAACCATTGCTTTATTTTACTGCTAGGCCTACCCAGCTCTGTGGAACAAGATTAATTATGTCAGGAAAACAATAAGGGAAGAAGACAGATACAGTGCTGACTAATGTGCAAACTGGAAGTATGCTGCAGGAGTTTGAGGGGCAGGTGGAGCAGGATGCTTACCCTTTGCTGTAAGAACACAAATCTCATCTACCCTGTGCCTCCTCTCCACATTCTTCCAAAGCAGCTACTGGGGTACAGGCACAGAGCTCACAAGGGACACCTCCACACCCCTTCCTTCATGGCACTTGCCACAGCACTGGCAGAGGCAAGGCAGGACATCAGTTCATTTCCAAACCTTAAAGAGGAATAGATACATTTTGGTAGGCATCAAACAAGCTGTCCTTCATGCACCCAGTCTAGGTGACACATTTCTCTGATGGATGTCAGGGACACCAGCTCTCCCCCACACCCTGAACATGTCCAGAGGAGGTACAGGACTCTCCCACCCTACTCATTTTAGCAAACTTTGCTGCTTCTTTTAGCCTTATCCTCCGTTGTGCTCATAAAATTCAGTTATGGCCACTATTGAAGTGTTAGTACTTACTTAATAGTAATTAGCCATGCTAGCAATGGGTATAGGTCCCCAAAGAGTACTCTAATTTTTCTTCCTTTTGGACATTTCGGACACTCACTGAGTAAGAGTTATTTCTCAATAAACCTGAAGCTAATCTTTCCTGCACTTTAACTCATGCCCCTGAATTTTGAGCATGCAATTGGTAAAATCAGAGGGAAAAAACATCAAAAGAAACCAAACAGAAAAAGGGCTGAAAGGAATCAAAATAAACAGAAAAGAGCACTGGATTACATTTTCAAAACTGCTACTAAATACTCCTTGGATTTGTCAGCACTCTAAAATAACTTGGTCTAAAAAATTTGCATTCTTTTTTCCACTGAGGAACTGTGCCCTTGACTACTCTCTTATGTATTTGTTTGGGGTTTCGTTTGGTGAGGATTACGTGAAGAATTAGACAAATTTATGAACTACCCAGAGAACACAATCATTTACTCACAAGCAATATAAAGAACACATGCAATCAATCTGATACATTTCCTGCAGACCTATTCCTGTCTAACTAGCTCTTGGGAAGCCTAATTGCAAAAGTTCCCTAATGAGCTAGAAAGAGAGAAGACAGGATAGAGTGGGGAGCACTACACCATGCTTTGGAGGCAACCATTCTATTTCCTTGGAGGACTGGGTTTCTGACCCTTAAAAGACAAAAGAAGGGAGAATGTTAAGAAAATGAAGAATGAGAGTGGACCTGACCCGCCAGATTAGGAATTTCCCATGGGAAGACAACAAACTCCCTGCAGAGGATTTGTGATTTCTCCCTGTCCTCTCAGCTAACACAGTGCTACCAGAAGCATAGTCATGCCTCTCATTAATTTTCTTCTTCTTTGATACAGAAGACTTACATTCTCAACCTCTGCATTTTACTAGCTGCAGAGGACAAAGCACATTTTGTGCCAAATAATGACTTGATTTGAAAGGGTTAAGTTTAACAGATGACAATATAATTCTTTAAAATCACATCCAATCCGTAATTGCTAGTAACAAAGACTATTTGCAGCACACAGAGTTGCTGGGAATACTCTTCTGCTTCAGTGTTGCTGGCAAGGAAAAGGCCTGTCAACAATGCTCATTTTTCTGTGGCACACTTTTGTTTGGCTGATGCTGCTGGGGTGGTACTACTGATGAGAGGGACACACAGAATGCCTAGAAGGTAGCACAGAAGGCTACCTAATCTAACTGTAAAAATAACAAGAATGGCCAGAATAACCACCTCCAGACACTCCAGCCCCATGACACTGTGGGCTGAGGAAGGCATCTAAGCAAACTGCTTAGTCCCACCTTTCACGAACCAGTTGCTAGTTAGGAGGGAGCTATGGAGACGGAGAGAGAAGGGTGAAGAAATGAGGGGAGGTATAATAAGCTATGCAGACCAGGTGGTTGTGGCTCTCTGGAGGTGCCTACTGAGCAGCCCTGCCCTTGATTCCTGCAGCTTGGGCAGGGCAATGCAACACACCAGACCTGCTGTTCAGACCATACCACACTCATCAAACTTGCTATGCCATCATGAGGAGCAAAGGGAGGGAGCCGACTTCTCTGAGCAGCAGGGCAACATCCAGGATGGACAGAACAAGTGTGTCATGGCATCAGCGCCCATCCAAGGCACCCATCTGGCAAGCACCCCTGTCTTCTGTGCCCCTATTACGTACAACGGCAGCTGGCCACTGAATACCTTATCATTCTCATCTTCCCGTATTCTTTTGGCTGAAAAGAGACATCTTACCCAAACAGCAACAGGAAATCTTGGGCAACATAGTCTCCCCACAGAATAAAGCAGCCAGTAAAAATAAAAAATAAATAAATAAATTATAAAATCAGTATTTTGGCAGCATTCATCCCTTGTAAAATTTTTTCTCACTGAGGAAGTTTCCTGAGACACTGAGACATACACGGGAACCACCACCTTTCATCTGTCACCACCACTGTCCTTCAGTCCTGGTGCCACGTACCCCAGCCCATACACACAGACACTTCTTTTCAGAGCAAGGTAGTGCCTTGCTCCCAGGAGAGTACTCTATATACTTGGAGCCTTTGGAAATGACCATTTTTTTCCCCTGGACAATGCTTTGTCCTCTTACATGCTTTTTCTTGCCCTTCCTTGCTCATAGTCCTCATGGCCTTCACTTTCCCCTCCCACAGCTCACCAAAGAGCACCCCACCCCATGTGTAGGCCTCCTGTATCCCATTACTGACCATGGGAACCTCCTAATCCTTTGTACTCAGTTTTGAGACCATTACAGATGCAATGCAGATTGATGCCTCCCAAGGCATCACACTAAACACATCCTGTGACTTTCAGCTAACCTTCCACTGAGCAGCACTGTAATACTCACTTACAGACACTGTAAGTGCAGAAGCACTTTTTAATAGCAATAAAAATAATGTTCTTTTCACTCCGCTGAAAACATGGAAGATTTCCAGCAGCAAGTCAGGCAGTCAGCCTCCCCTCAACACCCACTCCTGCAGGCGTGCGTAGGGAAGAAGTTCACTTTCTGACATGGAAGCCTGTCATTCCTCCAACCCCTCTCTCTTCTCTGATGCCCACATACACACTCTTACACTTTTTTCCTGGATACCTTCCTTCCCTCAGAGATTGACTGAACCACCCAAGCAGATCACAGGCCTCTGTATTCAAGGTGCAGCTCAAAAAGTGAAAAGAGCATCTTTTTATAAGGCCACGGTAACACACTAGGGTCTGGCTCAGTGAAAGAACAGATCTGTCACCCTCTCCACACCATCATAAATTAACTTAAAGTGATAAAATTATTCATTCAGTTTTTACTACCTCCTTTGATGAAGACTGCGTTGGGCAATTATTTCAAGGAATACCACATTACAAATGGGAACTCATTCACTGAACTGTTTTATAGGCCAGCGTTCATCAATTTTGCATAGGCTGCTTTGTTTTTAGAGCTGATTTCTAATCCTAACTCACATCACAGACACACATCTCTGCTTGGATTAATTAAGATCTCAGAGAGAACCTTCTGCTCCATTACCCTCTGTTACTGATTTATAAAAGAGGCCATGAAGCAATATTCTTAATGATAATGAGGAGGATATTCTATCCCTTAATTCCATTCCTGGTTCCTGTGCTTAAAATGCAGAGAGATGTAGCTACTTCAGGGAATAAGGAGAAAATTTTTACTAGCTGCATGGCATCCTTCACTGGCAGATGCAATCCTTAATTTTTCTCTCCATAACAAGCATTTTGGTTAGTGATCCTTCACCCTATCAAAGAATGATTGAAAAGAGGAGAGAGACCACCACCACCCAACACTAAGGGGACAGACCATCAGGAGCAGGAACTCATTTTTAACACTAATGACGTGAAACAGCTCCAAACAGGACCAAACGTAAAGGCCATAGGAAACTAGGGCCAGTACCAACAGATGGAGACAGGATGGCTATGCAAGGCGTAAGAGTAAGGACAAGAGGAGTGTGGAAAGCACTGAGGAAAGACACCAGGATGAGTTCCCCTGCAGGCACTAACTGAGCTGCCTAGCTTCTTCAGACGAGAGAAACCACCTAGGTTTATTTTACACAACCAAAGTAAAAATGTTCACATCAGCTGTGAGCCACAGAGCAAAACAATTCAACAAGGTGTGTATCCTAAAATTGAGGATTTGCCCCTACTAAGCTTCCCACTGCTTGATGGGACAGAAATCCAGCTCCTGGCAGGAGAATGCACCAAAGGGAAGGTGGAAAAGCTGAGTTACAGCAACAGGACTGGATTACTGATGTGGCCAAAACATCCACAGTTCTCGCTCTTAGGACTTTTCCTTTGACTTTATTGGAGCTAAAATCCAAAACAATCTTACTCCCACTATGAATTTCCCATGAACAGGAAGCAGCAGTGACATTGATAAAAATGACAGCTTCACAGCACCATGGAGGGGAATCCCAGGATGTTCCTCTCACAGGCAGTCACTGCTCTGCAAATGTGGGAGAGCTGCAGACCTTGGGAGGACAGTCTGTATTTCCCTGGGATGAGACCTTGGTAAAGAGATACACTTTTTCCCCAGCATGTCCTTCATTGCCTGCTTCTCTGCACCTCCCAGCATCCGCCCACAGCTACTTTCACTTAGAAAATTAGACTATCAAAAAAGGTTATCTTCATTTTAAATGTTTTACCTAATCTCATCCAACCCTAATTTTAAGTATGTTATTTTTGTAAAGCTGAACATAATTGGCAAAACAAGTGTGTTCCTCTTTTACCTATCTACAACATCATCACACACCAAATATACTGCCAAAAGCAGTATATTCCCAAGAACAGCAAGCTAGGTGGGTAGCCCACAGAACCTACTGGAGGACTTACCTGGACTTAACTCTGTAGCATCCAGGCACATCTGTCCCTGCATTCTATACTAATTGGGCACAAATATAAACCAGAAGTGATTTCCATTATATCACACAAAAAATTTACAGAACAGAGAAGTCCTGACTCCTTCAGCACTTTTAAGTGACATCAAAGAGGTGAATGGGCCATGTAGGTAATTGTGTGCACCACCAGGCCTATCGAAACCATTTCCCACTTGCCAGTTTGTACAAGTGTGCTAAAAAAGGAATTTTATCTCAGAGTGGAAACTGATATCTGGCATTTTTGAGAGATTTTTAACAAGAGATTGTGTACCATGACTCAATTAATTCCCTTGTTTTCAGTCTCAGGGATAAGAGTTTTTATGGTTTTTGGATTAAATACTTTTGGGATACAGAGAAAACTATTTTGCTCTGCTTCATTTTTTCCCATATTTTTTATTTCTTTATACCAGCTTAATTTTGGTAAGTCATGCTAAGAGAGGCACAAACTGAAGCATACATCATTTACATTAGTAGCTACAGAACACAAAAGATATAATCCATGCTGTCTAGCATTTCTCCACAAAACTGAAGGCCAATTTTACTCTTGCCGAAGCCCTGATCCTATCTGAATTCTTCAAAAGACAGGCAGAGTTACTCTGTCTTGTACCATGCTGAAGACATACATATTCACAAGTAATTTGATAAACAAATTATTTTGCAATTAAGATGAGTTTGACAGATACAAGTGGAATCACACTAATTGTGTCTGATTGTGTCAAAATAGTATTTTATCTTGGCCGCTAAAAGGAAATAAAAGGAGATCCTGCTTGCATTTTACATTGTACTGCCTGAAGGCCAGATTTGCTTCCCCCCAGTGCCAAGATGCAGAGCTCTGATTCTGTAGGTGTGCAGAGCCAGACAGGACCTTTCCCTCAGACTGCTCCCTCAGACACAGCTAATGAGAGCACCACTCTGCTACAGAGGTAACAAAAGATGATGGCCTTTATTCTACAGGACTGTTTCATTGACACTGATGGCTGTGACTTCTGCAGCTGAGTAAAGACAACAAAGATAAGTACCTGTAGAATACTGCTGGCATTCATTTGTCCCCATACACTATTATTTCTTATCCACCCATGTCCCTGCATCTTAGCCAGAACCTCTCAGTTCCCAGTAGCCAGGTCTTTCCATCTGCTGCTAAGAGCAGGAACTTGGAAGAAAGCTGTTGAGCAACCAGGGACCTCACAGCAAGGAATACTTGCATGAAGTACCTGCAATAGAAATATGCACACACATGCAAACAGGTGGATGGTGAATCAGTGCTCACCCCATGAATCCTATACAGCCCATATGAAGTATCACATAGCAAACACTGAACTACCTAATCTGTGCATGGAAGTCCTTTTCCAGCTTTAGGGGAATGCCTGGGCAATACGAGGCGAGAGCTGATACTGCATCAGCGCCTCAAGCGTTTCCAGAACAGGAATGGCAAGGCCAGAACAACACACTGGAGAAAGTATCTCAAGGGATCAGACACAGCAGCTCAGTGACAGATCTATGAGCTGAACACCAAATCAGACCCCACCCTGGCTACAGACTTCCAGAGACCTAAGGACTGCCCAGCTCCCTGGGCACAATAAACCCGGGGAGAGAACTGCATCTACCTTTTCCAGATTCACTGTAATGGCAATTTCTCACATATACTCTGCCATGATAGCTTAAAAGCCATGCCGCAGAGCAAGCAGAGCTGAGAACACCCTTCCTGGCTTTATTACTACATTGTAAACAATCACCTTTGCTTCCATTATATTCCTACCCAGACACTCAGAATTTTTTTTGTTTTATTATTTTAATAGCAGAAATGTACATGCTCTATTTTCCATTAAACTCTTTACATATGTATTTTCCAGATGCTTCTGATGATCACCACTCAGATCTTCCTTCCCAAAGACAAGGTTATTTTAAAAACAAAAAAAAAGCCATTTACTCTCCCCATATTTACCACATTTCTAAAGCTGACAGTTTTTTCTTCAGGATTGATTCGGGGTGAGGGGGTAGGGAAGTTGTTTGTTTTAAAATGAAAACAGGCAGACTTGGAGAACAGAAAGAATGAAATCTCAGAGGGCTCAAGCAGTCTTTAAAAAATTCCCCACAAGCAGTTTAATAGCACTAAAGGTTGATTCACACAAGAAATGATGCATAAAAGGCATATAAGTTTTACTGTTACACCAAGAGCTCAGTCTACATGTATGTCCTCATGCACAGCCAAGGCCTGCAACACAACTTAAAGCTGAGTCAGACTGCAAAAAGGCTTTTTCATTCTCGAACATGAAACATACGTTAACAGCATGCTCTCTTTACAAATTTCAGCATAAATTTCAGCATTGATTTAGATACCAACATGAACTATGACATGAATCGAAGAAGATATCTCTATTTGAATCTTTAAAACTTGTGCTTTAAGTGGCTGCATCCCAGCAAAGTGAAAATGGCTAGCAGAGTCTAAATTCTAAGGCCAAAAGCTTAAAAGTATTTATTAATTTTAGATGCCCCCTCTGAGATATTTTGGGTGTGCCAAAACTGCAACAAAATAAAAGCTCATGATTTTCTAAACGTCAAACTCTCTCCAAATTCAGATGTAAAAGCTTAGGTCCCTAGCCCTATATTTGGTCACATTGAAGTGTAAATACTGATAGTTTCAGCACATAGTAATAATTCATACTCCTTCATGAGATCCTGATTCCTTTAGTCAATATAGTTTAGCACTTTAATCTATGTAGCATGATGTCCTAGGTTTCATTTCAGTTGTATTTGCTCCCCATCTCTGAAAATCATACTATTTCTATTTAGGAGTCCTGACACAGAATTAAGCGTAGCATGATATTTAACATCCATACAAGTCCTACTGTCCAGAGGTTTCAATAGTAATGAAGTTTCACAATCCTTTCACAGATGAGAAAAAGTGAGAAAGACGTTTTATTGCAATGGAGATGGTCTTTAAAAAAGAGTTCTGCTTTAAATGGGAAATGTGCAGACTGCAGTATTGCAGCCTTCTACAAAGATAAGACATTAAAGACCCTTCAATAGCCAAACATGTCACTGAAGGTAGGCAAGAAATCAGCCAGATACTTAGCAGAAGCAAGGCTTTCTTGGAAAACTAAGAAAGCTGCAACTTCATAGCAAGAGATCTGAATGCTATCAACTAAAAGCAAAAAACCAAAACGTTAAACAATTAACCTTCTGACAAATAGTCCTAACAGAGAATTTCCATAACAGAAAACATGTGGCTCAAAGAAGTTCTGCACCACTTAAGTGGCTCATTTGGGAAATTTAATCCTTTGACAGTACTTGTGTGTAACACTAATCCCCTTAGTGGCTAAATTTTAGTAAGTCCTATGCATCACCAAGAACTCTGACTTAAGAATCTAAGAAGAAATTAACACTGGGGACCCCCCAGAGGTGGGCATTCTTCACCTCCACGCAAGAATCCTTGAGATAGTCACGATTCAGAGAACAAATTTCCACTGTTGCATGCAAAATAGCAATATCTGCTTCAGATCTTACTTAAAGTTATGCTGAAACAGCCAAATACCAGTTCACTTACGTAGCTTGCTGATTTGCTTTCTGCATTTCCACATTTCCAGTTGAATGTGAAGATGTACTTTTCCCAATTTCTCTGCTGCTTCATCTTCTGCATAAAGGTAATACTGGACAGCACAGTACAGCAGCTGCATCCTTCTTCTTTTCAAACTCCAGGCCAAGGTTCTGTTTACACACGTTGATAAAAATTCTTTTGATAGGTCTCATTTGCAGTATTAAATGAACAGAAGACTGACATCCTGATGAAAATTTTCAAACCATAAACTAACTAACAGAACTTCGCCAGAGAATCAAGGCTTAACAAACATGGCTTCAATAACAGGTCCATAGGAAGCTGTTTGTTTTGGTTGGGGTCTTTAGAAAGCAAACCCATGAATTTGAAAGTGGCCTATTTTATGTAATTGTCAACAGTTTTCTGTTGCTTTTTGTTTTGTTGCTGTTTTGTGTTATAAAGAATGATTTTTCAGGGAAAAGCTGAACTTTTGGTACAAAAGAGGTACCCAAAAGCCTGTAGACTACATAGGATGGGGAAATACTTGTCTAACTTGTAACTCTGTGGAGTGAGAGATCAATGGGTGGTTCTTGTTTCTGTCAACTTCATTTCCTGCAGCATCACCATGCCAGTGCATGGTGCCCTCACTTTTCATGTTTCCAAACAGCTCAGAACAAGAGTAAGTTTTTGCAGTAGGAGGCCATCTCCCCACACAAATCAACATACTCAGTTGCTAATTGACTATTTAAATCTAGACTAACTCTAGGGACCTCAGCAGACATACTGCAGATCCATGTTGACAAACATATAAGATCTCTTGCTCTACACAGGTGACCAATTTATTAGAGAGAATGTAGCAAACTAAACATAATGCCTTAATCGCATTTTTTCCACACAGGTCTTCACCCTTCACACTAAATCTAGCCCTGACAACTGACTAAATACTTCTACTCTGGAACCCACGTAGGTAGGTAGGTTGGTTGGTGGCTCACTGGCTAGCAACCCCTCTGCCGTGTTTAAAGGCCTTTATAAATAATGTCAATATTCCACGTAATTGTTTTTCCAACCTGGTCAGGTTTCTGTGCACTCTAATTGTTCTATATCAATGTGGTAAACACTTCCTGCAGACAATTTGTTAGGAAGTTTGGATTTTATATAACCCAGGAAATGAAGTCACCAGACCTGTGGGCTGCCTGTAGTGATTCAGCCCCCTGGTTCCTGCAATAAGAAGGCACTTCAGACACAAAAATCCAGAAGCAATGACAAGAAAGAAAAAGGGCACATACTAGTTTCTCCATACACTGTATTCATGCTTAAAAATTCAGAAAGTTGCAAAAAACTTCCACAGACTTTCAGCCATTTATTTTTATCCCTGGTGCCAAAATTATAAATAAATTCTGATACCTCTTCTCCTCTTGTCTTCATTGCATTGGGGAACAGAATGGGACACGATGTGTAGGAGGGGATTGAAGTTTCTGTCTGTATCTTTTCACTAAGTGAGCAGTACTTTTTCTTCTTTACTTCGTATTTCTACTGGTTACAAAATACATGTGTCACTTGCTATTAACTTCCCTTTTTTTGCATCATCAATCACTTATCAATGCTCTGGAAAAATGTTACATAGCTACAGCTAACGCAGCATTCCCTGAAATGGCCTAAGGGTTCTGAAAAGTTCATAGCTTTTAGTTCAAAATTAACTTGGATTTGGAGCTTTCTGCTGGTTTTGATTGTTTCAGAAAGCCTGTGAGGAAATTCAGGAAAACATAAGATCTAGACAGTGGAACAGGCCGCCCAAAGAAGTTGTGGACTCCCCATCCCTGAAAGTGTTCAAGGCCAGCTGGATGGTGCTTTGAGCAACCTGGTCTAGTGGAACGTGTCCCTGCCCATGGAAAGGGATTTGGAATGAGATGATCTTTACACTCCTTTCCAACCCAAACCATTCTACGATGTAATCCTCTTCCTTGAAAGTTATTTTACCAGTCTTCATTAAATGTACAATTTGTCTCCTGAGCCATGCTCTTCAGCACCCATGGAAGTTCTTGTCTAGCCTTCACCATCATACAACTGTGGTGCACGACCTCAACACAGTCTTCCACTAAAGTCCTCTAACTACGCAAGAGGAACCAAAATATTAGCTAAGCAGAATAACATTTCCTTCCAATGGTCATAACAAATGTCATTGCAAAGAAGGAGGAAAAAAGAGAGACAAAAGAGAAAATGTGAAAAGTCTAAAGGAATTTCACACTGCAGACAAAGGAATAATCCTTGGCTGCAAAATATCCTGGAAAATATTCCCCACTTAATAAAGGTTTAAATCAGGAAATCTGTTCAATCCATATATGTTCCAGTGGTAAGAGCAAACCAGAAAATCATCTTCTTCTGAACTGACTGGCTCTGGGGACAGTTGCTGGAAGATGAGGACTTCTGCATGTCTGAGCTTTCTACAGAGGAGCAATTACTCTGCAAATCACTGTCAGTTCCTCTTCCTATATGATCCTTATTGTTGATGTGGGTGGGCACACTTAGGTATCGTTTCCTTTATCCTTCCAACACACAGGCAGAGGGTTGAATTGGTACAGCTCCCACCACCAGCCATCCTGTTGCTGCTGTTACGCCCTTCTCCCACAAGTACACCACAACTGCAAATCTGTGTCTGTTGCTGGCATACACAGTTCAACAGTGTTACGTTGCCCTCACACTGCTGCAAACACTATCAGGGATTAGCACAAGCCAGTATTTACCTGTGAACTCTGACTGACTCCAAATTCAGCAAAATGTAGCCATATCTGGCACATTTCTTTTCTGGCAGGGACCACAGGAAAGTCTGAGTTGGAGATGAGAAGGAGGAGAAATCCGAATGATCACACAGGGGCTAAACAACCAGAACGGTAGCGAGCAGACGAGCAGAGATAAGGAAAGGTCTGAGTCTCCCTTTGTGCACTTGAATACTGACGGGTGAGATCAGGCTTTGCGCTATCCCCATTTCAACACTGCATAGGCAGGGAATGAGTAGTTTTCTAAGTTTCTTGAAAAATACAAGTAAAAGCAAAGAGCAGAAAAAAACAGGTGGGCCAACCATATGTGGAGATAGAAAACAGGTAGTGAAAGACACAGCACCAACAGTCTCAGGGGAATAAGGAAAACAAGAGGATTTTGGCTCCCCCCATTACAGAACATAATCATCTACCATTAGGTGCCATTTAGATGTGCTTACCCTATTTTGATTACATGCATGTAGCCACTTTCCTTTTACTGTCTTTGATAGTTCAAAGCTATTAGATATACTGCAGAATTTACTTTATTTTGTTCACTTTTACTCTCACTGAGGTTTTTCTGTTTAGAGGTCACTTGATCCTGGAGCCAGTGATAAAATTCATCTTCAAAAGATGAGTGGAAATAAAATTTGAATTTAAAAATAAAATAAAATCCCTCTGGAGACCATCCTGCTGACAGCCTGTCCCACTGAATTTAATAGAAATACCCCTGGAAATTAATCAACCCTGGTTTATCCTTCCATTACCCTCAATACTTGCATTTATTAATTCCCAAGCATAACAACAATTCTGCTAAATGTTTTTACCTATTATGCATGCACTCATGCTGCTAAGTTCTTCACAGTTGGAAAAGAGATTCAGAGCTTCAAACGGGTAAGAGAAGCAACAGTCATAAGAAAATCCCAAGAGAGAAACAAAAGGACTTAATAGCAGGCTATTATTAAACTCTATTTGATATATTAAAAAATCACAAGGAAGCCTGTCAAAAAAATTACCATGATCAAATAAATTGCAAGACAAAGCTGCCAGTCATGTCTTGCGAACTGGTATGGCAGAGACATGAAAGGAAATAAAATGCCCAGAGCCCAACATAAATCAGGTTTGCACTGCCAAACACACTCCTGTCCTGCTTGTGGCCCCCTTGCCTTCATCCAGCCTGCACCAGCTGCCCCCTTGGCACCTCATCCATTCCCACCTGGCCATGCAGCAGCTAAAGGTGCTGCAGAGGCTCAGCATTGGGGCTGGGAGCCCCACTCTTACTTCATTCCACCTCCTCCCCAGCGAAACTGTTCTTCTCCTCAGCTCCTTGTTATCTCCTGCCTACGCACATGCTGTATTCATATGTACTTTGCCACTTTGCAAAGTGCTCTTGGGATTACTTTGGTATTGCACCAACCCAAAGTTGCTCCATTTTACAGCACTACAATCCTGGCTTCATAAAACTCAACCTCACACAGCAGAGAACTGCCAGAGAGATTAACTTCAAAATGTTCCCTTTAAAGAGCACTGTGTCAAAACTCTGCACAGTGGATCGCAATCAGTGCTTCTCCAGTGCAAAAGCCATTCCTCCTTCAAGAGGTTTGGTTGGTGAGGCACCTAAGGGGCAGACACAGGAGAAGTCAAGGCTGGACGTGCAGCCTCTTCTCTCTCCTTTGCTCCCAGTTGTGCCAGTACTGCCCAGGTATAGCTGTATAACCTGAGTTTCTCTTTCTGCAGTCCTCTATACATGCATTTCCCAGGGATAAGTGACTATGAGTTTAAAACAGTAGCAGTATTACAGCCTACTGATGTAACAGTACAGCAGGGCAAAGTTTGAAGAAAGAATCAATACTTTTCCAGGTAAACTGAAAAAGCTGGAGAAAAAAGAAAAGCATCTGGGCACTAGGGGCCTTTTTCGGATTTTAGGAAGCTAAAGGCTGCACCAGCGGAATTTGAGAGCTGAAATACATTTTTTTATCTTCAGTTTGTAATATCAGTGTAATCTTAAGTAATTTGTTCCTCTTCGTTGCATTTACTAGACCTTTAGACCTTTAGTTTACAGAAGACAAGCTGAACATCTGAAACCCAACAAATTCCAGTCAAGAAAAAGCAGCCATAAGCCTGGGTGGCTTCAGGAGGTGTGTGCTTGCACACCTTGGTGTCCCCATGCACTTCTTTAGTAATTACACTTAAATAGAAGTTTAGAATGCAAAAACATTGCTCTGCTTACATTTCCAGATGCTTCTTGTTCCCTGCTCCCCTGCTTCCACTGCCAAAAAAACCCAACAAGCACTGCCTCAATTTAAGGGGCATCAAGACCTTCCGTTTGGTTGGGGTTTTTCCCCCCTTAAACAGTTTAAAATCTTGATAATCTGTAGCCTAGCCATCAAATCTAGTATGCTTAAGCGACAAAACCCACCGACATCAACAGAACTACTCACATTAATAGTTACAGCTTGATTTGGCCTTAAGGCTTTAGATGTGTTTAAACCATTTAGATCAATTCTACATCTTGGATTGGTTTTGCAGTTTAAACCATTCAAAACAAGAAACAGCCCAAAGGAGGCCACAAAGGCAGCATGGGAGAGAGAGCAGAGCTCCTACTGCTTTATTTACCATGGAATGTGGTTTGTGGCAGTCCAGGTGCAGTAACACCAGCTAAGGCTTTCTGCACCTGCCTTGAAAAACCCTTCTCCAAAGGCAAAAATTCTGACAAACTGCTTGAACGTGGCTCCTGGACTGAAAAGCAATAGGGGACTTACACAGTGAAAGACAATCTGAATTTGAAAGTCTTTTTTCTTAGGCACCCTCCTTGAAATTGCAGGGACATTGTAAATTATCCCCAAACCAAACACTGCAAAGCTGAGAAATGCTCAGTTATTACACTGTATGTTGAGCTACAATTATGTAAATGTATTTGACAAATATATAGTAATAAAAGTGCAACGATATCACCCACGCTGTCCAAAGTAGCCCCTGAAATGATGCTAGGCAGAAAGTCTGGGACAATGATGCGGACATCCTTGCATCAGTACAGGCCAGGTGACAGAGGGGAGTACTGTGATTACCTCAAAGAAAGTACAACAGCGTTGGTTCAGTGTTATCTTTGACTGGACCTATCTATCATCACAGAAGCCAGGCCATGACGCTCTATTTTAATAAGGTTTCACTGAAAGGCATTCTCTTATCCACTTCCTCTTGTTTATTATTCTTTCAAATATCTGATAAGATACTTTTCAACTGTGGCTATTCACTTTCTGTTTACGTAGGTCTTGGGTTCATCACAAGTTACAAGGTCAGCATTAATCTAAACAATGGTTGGTTATGGGCGATTTTGCCAAGTAGAAAACACTCTAAAGGCTAGATTGTTATCATCAATAGGGCAACGCACAGGCAGGAGAAACAAGCCCTCCTTACACACGTGTGGATTAAGCAGAGCTACTCAGATGCCAGGTCATGGGTGTAGCACATGCACCAGAAGCCACAGCTCCCGTCCAGGGCTTGTTAAGAAGAAAAAGTAGGGAAGGAAGGAGGAGCTTCTCTCCCTTCTGCTCCAACATGTCAGCATGGCCAGCTGGCCAGGTACCTCTGAGGAGCATGGAGGAGCCAACCAAAAGGTGCAGAATGCTATCTTAAACCTGCAGAGCATATTTAAGGCAAGGAAAGAGCCTGCAAAGTGTATCTTTTCCAGCTGTGCTCTATGCTGTCATCCAGCCCACAGCAATATCATTTATAAGCAACACATCGACAAGCTGCCCTGCAGAAAATTCCAAAACAAAAAACCAAATTCAGTAAAACAAGGGAAATAGGAAGTCTTTGTGAAACCTTTAAAATTGATTTCTTTGAGGACTGCTGATTGACAGCTGACACAAAAGACTAAAGCTCCATTGGCTTGTAATACCAAAATACTTTAATTGCATTTACAGTTTGTCATTTGTAGAGCCAAAACCTTCCAAAAAATATACTCCCTGAACCTGCAATGCATGCAGCTTATATCTTGGCCTTTATATTCCCTTCTACAGAACACACCCCTTCCTGCACTCTCACCAACAGTGACTCACACCAACCTAAAGAAAAAAATTAAAACCCCGAGAGTGAAAAAAAAAGAAGACAACTACTAATCAGACCTTGCATATGCAAGCAATTTTATAACCCTGTTTTACACAAATCTATTTTCTCTAGGTCTCCTGTTCATGAGGTACACTGTATTTTTCAGACTGGGAGTAGGCACGATGAAGACCATAGCACTAATACCCATCCATTACCATTAATGGAACAATCTGCAAAGTGATATTTGTTCTCCATGTCCTGTTTGACCTCCAGATTGGCAGATCAACCTTTCCGGAGCAAAAGCTCTTTGCAAAGGGAAGGTAGATACAAGCACTGGCAATAGTCAGCCCAGCCAGAGTGTTAACCCTGACTCAGGAAAGCAGCAGCTCAAGAGGATAAATCTCTATGGTGATGGAATTGCTGGTCTCTCTAAGAATGGTAGCTAGCACTTTTCCAGGGCTGTTATTTTGTATGAGAACCAGAAATCAATTAAATAATTTCTTCCTTCTGCTAGGTATTCATGGTTTGCAAGAGCTGCTACCTTAAGCAAGATCTGATTTGGAGGCCTTCAAGGGAACCATTCCTAATTCTCTCATTAAACACCTCTAAGATATCCTGTTCTCTATATTACTTTTATAAACACCTGAAGTAAAAATATTTACATTATGACTTAACTATTTACTCTGATTGTGCAGTAACCTTGGGCTGACAATCCATATTGTGTTTTTTAAAATCCCATTTTGTTCAGCAATTGTTCAACACACAATGGTCTGATGGTCCAGCTGCAGCCAAGCAGCACACCACAAAGCTGAGGAAAAGTGCAGGCACCCAAAAACTGATTCTCTGTCCATCATCATGCCATGGCCCAGCTAGCAAGGCCAGTTATCTAGTCCTTCTCAGTCAGACCAGCTGCCAAAATCTCCAAAAGGGCAAAAGATCTGCTGGGAATGGTAGGGCTGCAGGGAAGTCTTCATGACTCCAGCCACCATGAAGAGTGGAAGTACAGCAGCTGTTGAGTTAAAGCTTTACAACATGGAAAATTTTTACATGCGAGATAAGCCTCCAAAGCAGCCAAGGATGAGAACTCACCTCTTGCAACATCAAAGCTGTTGTATCTGGGGTGATTCCTTTGAAATGGTGAACTTTGAAGAGAAAAAGGTGAAGGGCTAATTCAGTCTGCATTACAAGTAGCTTGCTGCTCTTCACTTCTGCAGCTATATGCATCTTCGCATACTTCTAGTACACTCACTAAAGCATATTTCCTACAAGGATATTTAATACTGTTTATCAAGAACAAGGTCAGTGAGAGAAGCAAGATTAGATATTTCAAAAGATATGTTCCCTTCTGTTGCCATAACAAAGAAAGGTACATTAAATCAACACTGCTAAGCTGAATTCAGATTTAAGCAGCCCTCCTTGCCGCAGAATCACACACACACACACACACACACACCCTCTCACCCCACAGTGCCTCTCTCTTGTTACAGGACGGGCTGTGGCAGTCAGGGTTACATCACAACTATACATGGCCTTCCCTTAGCAACCACCTTAACTTTATTGATTCTATAGATGACTATTATGGCAACAAGCTCAATTTTGAATGTTTATAAACTTTTAAAAGGTCATCAAGACAACAGAAATAAAAGCTGTTTTTGTGGCATGCAGACCCATGGAAGCTACTGGGAGAAAAACAAAAATGTAAAAGGAAGGAAAGAAAAAACCCAAAAATCTCAAACTAAAAAAGGGAGGACATGTCTGTGGCTGTGGTGGGGTTACCTGTATTCTCTTCTCTGCTCTGACATTAGCTTTCTCAGTGACTCTGGATGCAAATCGGGTCTCCCAATAGCATGTGTTCTTTGGAAGAACTCCCCACCTCCAGTTCTGTGGACCTGACCTTAAAATTTTTATTTTATAAGTTTTTTTGTTGTTGGGGTTTTTTTAATCTCAGGAAGCGGTCATGGATAACTTCTTTAAAAAGAGTGAAAAGAGAGAGAAAAAAGCAGGAGCTTAAAGTTTTTTAAAAGTGCACGATTTGCAGGCAGATGGTTGCAGGATTTCATCATCAGCTGGCAAAGAAATCTCTCCCCCTGGTCTGTAGCTGTGAAGATACCTGAGTTAAAAGTGCATGTCCAGTACTACTCTGAAAAGCAATGATCTGGCTTTCTTCAGGTCTATTCCATAGCTCTGACCTGAAGCCCAGTACAAATTATATTGGGGAACTACAAGATCACACATAATATTCCTGTTCAATCAGTCAAAGCTGATATTCCTTTAACAGCACTGCTGTATTATATCCTGGACCCACCTACACACACAGAGTCCTTCTTATAATCCCACAAGAAACACAACAGCAAGTTTGCAATGTAAGCAAAGCGTAGACTATGTGGTGGCCAATTTCTTGTTCGGAGGTTTTTCTGGGAAGAATTCCAACTCATGTGATGCACAGGACCCTGTCTTATCATTAAAAGGAAATATCACTTAGCAATATTTTACATTTCGAGACAAGAAGCAGCTAACCAAATATCAACATTTTAAAATAAAAGAACAGCATTTCCTCTGCTTTACCTGAGTTAGTCAAAGGTAGCTCCTATGCCTTGTGTTTTCATATAGAGTTCTCAGAAAATTATTTGATACTATTTCAGAAATTAAAATAACAGATAGCTTTATACCATCATTTGAATGAGATCTGTGTGAGCAAACTACTGCATTTCCTGAACAGCACGAATATTATCCTTATGAATGAATCAACTATTTCCAAATATGGACTGGAAAATATTCAGCTACCAGATATTTGGAAAAGCAAGCACCAAAACAGGCTCAGAAGTCCAATACAGATGTCTAAGACTCAAGAAAGCATTCCATCCAATCAGTCGCTAGATTTAGAGTCAGTCATTTCTCTGAGTCACCCATTTCATTGCTATTCTTCACTTATTTTGGGTGTGGACTGAAAGCAGTTACTCTTAGTTCCTGAAAACTCAGTGATGTGAAATTCTCACACCCCAAAGCAAAAGAAAAGAAAAAGATCACCGTTTCTGTCTGCAATGAGCCTATGTCCTTTATGCAGCACCTTCTTTTCCAACTCCCCTTTTGCTGCTGATGTGCACAGCAAATGCCTGCTGCCAACCCATACTGCCCATCTTCCAAGCCTTCCAAGTTCCTACTTCTCTGCTCTACTCAGCAAGAAATATTTGCTGCTGGGTTTTGTACTGATGCCTGCCACCACAGACTTTGAGGCCTTGCATCTGTTAGGCATGTTCTCTCAGTAAGGTTCCCACAACAAACAAAAGCCTCAAAAGTATCTTTTCTTCCTGTTCTTTTCATAATCATGCCCTTCATTCTCTGTCCATCATAGCTCATACTTCATCCATCTTATTTCCACTATAAATTCAAAATCTCAGCATTCCAAAACAGCATCCAAACAAAAGACTCTCCAGATATGAATGCCATCTCAAATCAATTATCAGGGCATTCATCCCTCACAATAATATTTCTGTTATATTCTCTTACTATTGAATTTAAAGATTACACTGCTGACATGCTTTCAGAGTTTATGGAGGTGGTGATGGGGAAAGAAAAAACACCACTCACATAGCTGGTCAAGAGAATCATGTTTTTCAACTTACTTAAAACTTAAATCCTGAGCAAGAGGAACAAGGAGCATCTTTCCTGTTACATGTGTACACTGTACATAAAACAGAAGAAGCTGACACACCCACAAGGTGTTGCCAGAGTGCAGTCATCATCAGGCAAAATCAAATTCAGTGTTAGGAGAATGACATTTCCATTGGGGAAAATTAGAACTGCACTTGCATTTAGCCCTCTTTGAATCACATTACGCCAAAACAAATGGAGACCACAGAGAACACTTACCTCTTAACAAAAGCAGCAGGTCCAACAAACCATCAGCAACCAAGCATTACTTATTATAATTAGCAGTTTTAAGATTCAGAGGTTTCTTAATTAAGGGGTGGATTGTTTCAGTTACAGAAAACTAACTAGAAGATTCAATGAAAGAGTCTAATAACTGTTTGTTTCAGGAATCTTCATTGAAGTATATTTTAACACTTTGATTATGCTTGAAAATATGTTATACATTAGAAATGTTTAAAGCGGTCAAGTGCAAGCATGAAACCATTTTTGTATCAGATTTCAAATAATCCATCCCCTGCTATAAAACATAAGCAAGATTATGCAATAGCTCAACAATACAGGTAACACTGTGCTGACAACTAAACCCAACTTGCCCTTTTCTAAATACCTTCAAAAATGTTTAACACATTCCAGGCTGTACAGTCATGCATGTCAACAAGGACCGGGTATACTAAACCTGTAAAGAAATATATGCAGCCTCCAAAAACCACATGCTTCATGATTCATTCTCCCATATCAAACTTTATTTCATTTCTTGCCTCTTCCTACTGTTTCCTGCATCTTAAGCTAAAGCCCTTCACAGCCAGGATTCTCCCTTTACTTGTTTTGCACTCCTACTCCTAATAAAGTCCTTTGGCACCATATCAACACCAACAACATGAAAACAAGTAATAAAAAGTACTGATTATAGGCATGTTTATCAGACCTCTGAGCCCAACATCCATTAATCACAGTCTTTTATGACACTGTCAGTATCTCTTTGTAGGCAGCCAAATTATACGACAGAGGTGCTGCAAAGACCATGACATGAATCACTCTGCTAGTTCACATGGCTAATGTGTTTGGGAACACGGGAATGTAGCGTGAACCTGCACTGAACCAGCTGACACACAGCTCATGAAGCTAGTCTGTGTTAGAAAGGCCTCATGGTTAGCACCTAGTAGTTAAGCATCGATTTATTCTGTTTTAAGCCTGTGCTTTGGAAGAAAAAGCAAGCATGGAAGAAAGGACCATGGAGAATTTTCTGAAGAGCACTTTGCACTTCCCTCCTTAGCAGAGGACCGTGCTCAGCTCATGTTGAGAATGGGTGCATTGTTCCAAAATGTGCTAACAAAAATACACTTATTCGTTTACAGACTGTGTTATTCTTATTACATGGAAAAAATTATAAAGGAGCAGGAAATATTTAAAATCTCCTTCTGAAATTTAATCTTTCAGGTGAACTCAGAAGCAACTTTAAATTTGCCACATGGTATGTCCTATATATTTCAGGTATTCAAACTTCACATATGTTCTAGACTAGAAGAAAAATTATTAGGTAACCCAGCCCTCCCCCCTACCATAGTTTAACAAATAGTTTTAATATATTAACTTTATTCACTGTTATTTAATATTTAAGCTGTTATTAACTTCTATAATTTAATGTGGTCTTTAACACACATTTCCAATACCAGCCAATAAGATGTAGCTCTTCTATGCAAGTCACATTTTTATTCCTGCCAAATTTTAAGTTTTAGTACAAAATTCCAAAGGAAAAACAACTTTCTATGAGAGTCAGATAGAATACTTTTTTTTTCCAAAAGAAAGTTGCAAAAGCAACAGCCATGGGCTATGATATAAATAGTTTGAAAATTTTTATGTGGTATTGTGAATTCTTTTTATATGGTATGATGGGCATTATAGTCTACTACAATTTCTATATTGAATGTTTACCAGAAACTCTTCAGAAATTAAATCAGAATTTGACCCAATTCTTGATGAAGTTTATTTTTGAAGACAAGACAGATTATTTTTGAAGACAAGACAGCTTTCTACACATATGAAAAGAGTTCAACATGTCCCCAGTGGGCAATCTAAGCGGTAATAAGTTTAAATTTTAGCAAGAAAGATTTGGTCTTGACATTAGGAAAAACTCCAAAGCTTAGGCTAGTGAAACACCAGAGTACACTGCCTGCAAAGGTCACTGGAGATTTGTCACAGGAGGCACTGAAGACAAACCCCCAGCAGGATTCATTGTTCTCAGTGATCAGCTGCATTCAAAGAGAGGGCCCTGATGGCCTCCAGCAGCTCCTGTTGCTTTCTGTGAGCCAAACTTCCTGTGAAGCTATGACCCCAAGAAGCAGTTTTACAAATAGAATTACTGCAACATACTGTCTATGGATTTCTAACGTACAGCTCCTAACGCTTCCCTGCTCAGTTGACTCTCCCTCCTGTGTGCAAAGTGGCTTTCCTTCCCCATGTGTTTCCCCCAACACTCCATGCTGGAGTAGCCAAGTACAGCGCATGCTTTGACCAGTCTGGAGCTACCTGTGCACACTGCTGCTGACCAGATGACCACTACTCCTGGGAAAACAGAAAGTGCATGATTACAACCTCCTTTGCAATGGAGAGATTCTTTTGACTCTCTATAGCTATCTGTCTTTTTTATTTCTTTTTCTGTCATCTCTATTTCTGCTAGCCATCCAATCAGATATGTGGAAAAGGGCTTAAAACAAATAGAAAAGTTATCTGTAGATAAGTGAAGGAACTAAAAGGCAAACATAAAGACAAATATTACATTAGCCTTGTTAAAAATGGACTTTGGATTAATCCTCACTGGGAAGAGTTTGTTAAAACCTTTGAGTCTTTTCAAGCTAAAAATAAAAAAAAAAAACAAACCAAAAAACAAAACAACAAAGTACTCACAAAAACTCAAGGAAATTTTATGACACTAGAGTTCCTTAGTGAAGTTTCTGTAAAACACAGAGCCTTAAGTCATCACATGAATCACTGACAATTTAATCAGCTTCTGTGAGTTTGTCATCCTCATCAAGAGTTGAATTTAAGACCTTCAAAAAGTTCTTTCTCTCCATTTATGAACTGCTGCACCTACTGATTCAGCCACCCACACTACACTTTAGACTACCAGAGATTCAGCTAAGAATCCAGAAAGCTAATATTCAACTTAGAGGCTAAATGAGCTCCGACCCACATAACCCTTAGGTCTCAAGACGGGAGAGCTTTAGGACATCTTGCTCTAAAATGGAGCACTATCGGGCAAGAGCTCCTTTTGCCCATGTGCAGCAAACTTCACAGACATTTTTGAAAACCTTCATGACAACAGCAGTGGGAGAATCCACACATTGCAAGAGGCAGAGCAGGTATAAAATCCAGTGCTAGATTCATCTCATCTATCCTAGAGCTCTCCTGGAAAAAAACTTTAGCCTGTTAATATGCTCAGGCCAGGAGCTATTTTTTAAGGTAAGATTACTTTGCAAGAATGCATGTGGCACATAACAGGGACAGCTTTTTAAAACTAAAGCTCTGTAGGCCACAATCTGCTCTTTTGCCAAGTTAAATGAATACTGCCATCAGTGGTAATTAACCCTACAGTTCAAAGTTCTTGGGATGAGAGATCTTCAAACCTTATTCCATTAACATCTCAGATCCTCAAAAGTGAGCAGTGCACTTCCTGATTTTTCTGCAGAATTAAATAATAGCACCAGTATTGTAGACGCCCTGGTTTTAAGCCTTTTTATTACTTATGTAATTTATGATATATTGGATGATGCCTTTGCAGAAAAGCCAGCGTTGAGATTTCTTAGCATCTCTAGGTAAAGAATCCTACTGAAGTACAAAAAAGTGCAACAGCAAATAGCATGTTAGCTATTCTTTCTGGCTTCTTTGGAAGCAGTATTTTATATCAGCTTGAAACAAATGGTGACCCTTTCAGGCGAAGAACGCCACAGTCGCACAACTTTTACAGTTCAGTTTTGGCTGCAGTCTGAAAAAACCTTGAGACTTTTTCTAAGAAAAGGAAGGATTTTTCTGTCATTGAACAGACAAGGGCAAAGTGTTCCGTACCCCATAATTTGAGTACCTGGTACAATGTCATTCATCTGCCTGAAAAGTTGTGGATAACGATTGACATTTTTGAAAATGAGATCAACATATTTGCAATACCTCATCTTGTTTTCTGTTCCTTGACTTTTACTGACATCCAGTGGAGACACACTCAAAACCTCTTTCAGGGGCTAATACCAACTCCTTTCTTGTAAAACACCTCTAAGTTAAGTTACCAATAAAATGGAAAAGCTGCCTTGAATGTATCTGGTTTTCAGAAGGCTCTTCCATGCTATGTTCACAATACACATTTCTTTAAAAATTCAATCCTTATAACTGTTTCATTTCAAACATTTCAAACACTACGTACTCCCAGTTCTGCCAAAACCATTTTCATGGTTTTGTTTCTGTTGCACTGGTACAAATCCATATTCTCCTCCTTCTTCTTTTTATCAAGCTACAAATACAGGAAAACAGATCAGAAACAACGCCTGCTTCAAAGACTGTGTCCTCATCACTGTCAAATGAAGCCATCTCTGTGTTCTCATCATAATTTGAAAGAAGGCCAGCATATTATTTTTGTATGTGTGAACTCTGCTTACCGACTGGAGGAATTTGTGAATACCATAATTAAACCCCAGATAAGTACATACAAAACACAGATCTTAACAAGGGAGCATGTGGGATCCATTAACCAGAATCATCTTCAGAATAAATGGAAATTAAATGATGTTACCTGAGCTTTATTCTTATACTTCTCAAATAACAGTAGCTCCTAGAATCCATACTTATTACTGACAATTTAAACCCTAGAAACCCAACAAAGTTTAGTACAGTGGAGTCACTTATGCTGAGATGCTCAGCAGCGAAAAGCAAACCTAAAGCCCACACTTCCATATCCTATCCATACTACTGACTGCTACTCATTAGTCACTCAAGAAAAGCAGAGGTGCTCTGAGATTTATTGCACCCAAGATGTCTACAACCCTTTCAAGAGAATGAAAACGGAATCGTGTCCAGACAGGAGAACATATGTTTGCTACAAACTAAAATACCCATATTTAAAGGTGCAGCGTGTTCTTCTTGAATACAGGCATGCAAATCCCACTTAGATTACAAGGGATCTCTGGACAAGGAAGCTGGAAGCTAACACAGCCTTATATGAAAAGTCTTAACTTTTCTAGGAAGGAAAAGCACGACAGAGATCATTACCCATGGTGAGCCACCTTTTACCATGGAGGTATTTTTCTTGCCTAGGCAATTGTTAATTAACAGCAGGAATGGAGACAATTTTCTTTCAAAACACTTTTTTTGTTTTCCAAATACATAAAATGTCTGCATATTGGAAACATAGGTTCAGCCCTGAATTTCTCAGGTAAGCATGTTTCACCTGGAAACCTAGGTTTCAAAAAATTCATATAGTTTACAGTGCTATATGAACAGTTGAAAATCTGGATCAAGTGGCTAGCGACAATGGACATGACAGCTCCCACAATAGTGCCTGCAGAACAGGAAAGACATGAGCTCACACTGTGCGAGATACAGGTCTGGTAAATGAACAGAAATAGGAAAAGTGCAATTGTCCTTACAACGAAGTTATTGTAAGACAAACTGACAAGAGTGCCTCACTCTTTCTCTCTTAAAAATATTAAAATATGGAATAACAATAACAACATCAAAGATGGATTGAACCAATTAAATACTACCGATAATGTCCTCAAATTCAGGCAAAACTGATTTATGGCTATGTGTCCAATCTGTGGAGTTCAGTTGCCTCTGAAGAAAAAGCAATTCTACTAGATTCTCCTCACCTCAGTTCCAGCAAGGAAAAACAAGTGGGCAGTATAATTATTCTTGTGTGTGTCTGTGAACGCAAGAGCAAGAACATGTTCTCTGAAATACGTAATCACTCCCAAGACAGTATCCTGGCACGTCTCAGATAATCCATATGACCTTCTGGCCTGTACCTCAAATAGGAACGCCTTCTTCGTTTGTTTTCTTTGGCATGGGTCTCCCTCTTACTTCATCTCCAGTTTAAGCTTCCTGCTTTCAGAAACTATTTCTCTGACAGAGTGTGCTATCTAGCAAGGTTGGATGACAAATTTCTCTATGGGCAGAAAATAATACTTTCTGTAAAGCCCTGGGTTGCTAAACGAGGTATCTCCACCCATCCTATTTTTCAACAGAGAACTCCTTTCTAAAACAGTTTCAGTGGTTGTATCAGAAGTATCCTGATCTGTAGAAGTGCTATCTCATACCTCTTAATGTCAAAACAACAGCAGAGTGTGGCCCTGACAAGGACTGGTCATCTCATTAGTAGTCACTAATCAGATCATTAGTAGTCTGTGCACACAGTACTGTCAGCCTCCCTGGGGTGCTACAGCTTGCATTCCTCAAGGGTAGAGCTGATAGGAAGCAGGCCACCAGGACAAAATCCTGATGAATTCCAGTAATATCCAAGTTTGGCTTTCTGTGGAACTGAGGAATGAGAAGCAAGCAGGACACCATTTTTTGCTGCACTGTGAGAGATCCAACAGCACCTTTCCACAGATATTTCACCCAGGTGCATAATTAGGAGACATAGGTTTAGAATGCACATTCAGTTTCTGCAGTTCTCCTGCTCCTCCTGCTGCCCCACATTCCAGCTACAGATCCAGGCACGGCCATCTCTCCAGCAAGAACCAAGGTGGCCATCAGCTGTTTTTGCTTTGACCTGGGTTGTGCTGTTACATGCTGCTCTACGGTGGAACATAACTTTTACGCCACCTCATAGCTTGAGCAGCTTAAATGATGTTTTGGTCAACAACAGGTTAAGGGTGTGACAGCAAAAGGAAAACCCAAGGAAATCTATACAAGGCTTTTGCCCAAAGCCTGTAGATTTAAACAGAAGTCTTACTGAAAGGCAACAGACTTGATTTTAAGGACCTCTACCACTGACTGTATAACATGTGATATACTAACTGAGTTAAAATTCTGAACAACTTTTAGGAAGAGAAACACCATCAGAAAGCAGTAACATTTCTCTAGTTAAAATGCACAGAAGCAAACAGAAGCAATAACATTCAGGTTCCAACTTCAAGACTCCATTTTCCCACACTCTATGCAAATAATTCAGTCAACTCCACCCTTCTTATGCATTTCCAAGCCCTAACATGGATATACAGACAGGGTACTCAAGTTTTCTTTATAACAGAGATGTAAACAGTTCTGAAATGAAAGCCAGGAGACTATCACAGACAGAGAGAATTACATTGCTCGGATGTGTTTGTTTGCATACTGATCACATAATACTGAAAACAGATAACATTTGGTCATTTTTTGCTTTCAACTGCCAGTGACTAAGGTACAAGATGGAGAAGTTTAAAAAAAATCCCAACAAAACACAAAAAATCTCAAAATAAAAATGGTAAGACTGTCAGAAAGGACAAAACCAAATAGTTATTAAAATATTCATTTTACACACAAACTGCCTGGATGTGTACCATACTTCTCAGTGTTTCAATTAATTTCACATGCCAACTGTAAGCAGCATGTTAAATACATTGACAAGATGTGTCATTTCATGTAACATGTAGTTCTTTGTCTTTTGTAAGTACATTCTTTGAGACTTTCAGCAATGTTCTCAGTGAGTTTTCATAAAGATACCTGCCCTTGCTGGAGAAGTTTCAATGTGGCACAGCCTAAATCCATGAGTTTGTTATAAATGATTAATTAATAACACCTCTCTCTCCAGGCAGGCCTTCAACACAATGGAATTGAAAGCAAATTGTTAGTAAGTGCCTCAGTGTATATTCTTTGAAATACAAACTGACATTTGAATTACATTCTGTGCAACTCAGAGCACAAAAGGACTCAACCTTGTACTGGAGTTTAGATAGCAGAACATCACATGCATGTAATATTTTAATAATAATTGTTCTGTGCATGTCAGATTTGGGGTCCCAATTTATGAACCACATTTTAGAACATAATCTGCCTACCTACCTACCTGAAAACTTCAACTTGCCAGCTTGCCTGAGCATCATGTTCTTAAACATTAGGTATGCCAAATTAATGCAGACACTTCAGTAAGCATACACTCGGGTGCCCTGGACAACAATGTGCAAGTTAGACACTGGCAGGAGGAATTCTGAACAACCAGTTCCCATCTGATCAATCCACAGGCTGACCAGGGATTTGGCAATACCTTATGCTCCCATACTAGAATGGTGTATGTCAGGTGCAGCACTACAGCTTCATGTGAATTACGAACATCAAGATTTAAGACCAGATCCTTTCTTTAAAGAACATAACAACAACTGATCCTTAACTCTTGGTACATGCAAACTGTAGCGGGATGCATAAGGGGGCTAAAAGGAACTCACAGTGGTTCTGCATCCTTAGTGGGTAAGCTGAGGAGAAACTAAACCAGCAAAGGACTACTAAAACATCTACTCCTGGGATGGCATCCTAGGAGGGCAGACTAGGGAAGCCATAAGAACCACTTCACCACATGCCTGTTCTGGCTTCTCCTGAGAATGAGGCCAGAAGAGGAAGAGGAAACAAGTTGTCATATGAGACGACCAAGCTGCTACTAGGAGGTAAAGACTCCTGTGGGAAACTTCTGCTGAATAGCATTCTTTTGACCTCTCTCACTTGACACTGCCTCAGACTGGGCTCAGGAATACCTTGACATGGGTGGCACAGCGAGGCTTTTTTTTAATATAGACAGCATAGGTCCCATGAGGTAAAACTACCTCAAGTCTACTGAAAACTGTGGGCACAAGCAGCTGCCCCACAAAATTCTGCTTCATCTCTATACCTCTGCAAATCACTTGTAGTGTCATGGCTAAGATGTAACTAACAACCATTAAAAACTTCTCATCCATTCTAAAATAGCACAAATTATATTGAGCAATATATCTCATGATCAGGCTTTCTTAAAAGAAACTAATTATACACACAAGATTATAAGTTCAGTAATACCTCAACACAATAGTGAAGTGTCACAGATGACTTATCTATCACTCAGTGTCTGTTTTACTTGGGCTGTACATTACGAACCATATGTGCCATTAGCTATTAGCAAAAAAGCAGAATTTTACTCTCTCTTACAATGAAAGTATAAACAAGAGCAGATTTCCCAGGAGGTTTAAGCATATTCGTGCTACCACTAGCAGAAGTGTGCAAGGAGTGCATGCCTCGTGTCTGATGCAGGTGCAGCCATGCCTCTCTTTGACACAGATTAGAAGTGACTTTATCCTTGACAGATTAATATCCTCATCTTAAAAGAAATTATTAGACTTCAAGAGAAGTTTTTAAAAGAAAACTAAGTTGCTTTAATTCAAGAGTCAAAAGCCCCTCACTCTTTAGAGAATATTCTCATGCAGGATGTGTGGAAGCAAACCAAGTGATGCAGGAAATGCCCTCCTGACATCTAGAATGTATAAAAAATACAGGACTGCAAGTAGTAACCAAGAGCATGCAAATATAAAATGTAAAGTCTTTGTGTGCATCTGGAAAGCAAACAAAGAATGAATCTTCTGATGAGTCAATACAGACATCACCCGCAAGAAATTATACATGCAGTACAAGTCAGCCAAGGGCATGTCCTACAGGTTTTGTAACTTACACAAGCAATACCATTAAGATACATTTGGGTCAGATTCATATTTCACCAAGCATGTGTATGAAACGCTCAACAGCAAAACTAGAAAAATTGTTTCCCCTTAACCCTTTTTCTAGAAATAAAAAGCAAATGCCACTTTTAATTATCACAGATTAAAGAAAAGCCTATTAAATTATTTTTCCATTCAAAATAATAAAAAATAAAACCATTCAAAGCTAGGTCACAGCTGGTCTTTGCACAAATATACAGTAGGTAGGAAACAGAAAAAATACAGGTCTTTCTCCTAACCTACTGCAAGGAACATTTGATTTTAATTCCTGCTTCAAAGGACAGCAACATTTGCTCCATCCCAAAGCAGATGGGCAAAACACAGGCAAAACCACACCCCACCAGGAGTTTTGCATGTATGCAAGAGCAGGAGATGTTTCACCAGAACCACTGAGATGGTTCATGATGCTCAGAGTTCAAGCAGGACAGCTTAGGCAGCAGAGAACCAGCCCTGAGCCTGAAAGCTGAAGCCAGATGCAAGGTGCAAACTCTAAACAGAGGAGATGATTAATCATTGGAATGAGCTACCAAGAGAAGCAGCAGACTCTCCACCCCTTGAGATCCTTGAATCACGTCTGAGCACTTCTCTGGAAGATCTGCTTAGCCAAACAAATATTTCTCGGTACAGGACAGCCGAGATGGGTAACATGAAACCACTCATATTACAAAACAAATCACGCAAGGCGATCCAATGTCCCTTCTGGCCTTATGTCCTGGATGATTCCATGAATCACACGTAAGCATCTCCATAGGCTCAGGACCTTGGATTGCATGTTATTCATGAAAAGAGAAATGCTTTCGTATTTATTTGTAACACTCTACATGCATAAACATGAAATATGTAAAAAATTTAATTTCCATGGCCATTATGGAAAAACATGGTTAATCTATTTGGTTTTTCTCTGACTTCTAAGAAGCATATTGGGAAAAAAATATGAGTTTAGATAACTCAGGGGAAGATTACTTTTCTCAATTCCACAATTTCACTTAAAATTAATGATTTCTATTTACATATAACACTATTAAAAAGTTCATTTTACTACAAAACTTTAAATTACTTCAACTATTAAAAGCTACACATGTATTTCCATACCTCCGGTTTTGTAGTGCTTACATATCATACAATTTTAAGCCTTCTATGCAAAACTCAATGTATCTAAATTCTAAAGGCCTGGCAAACCTATCTTCCGACATTGGCCTTACAAACTGGGGCTTCACATGGCTGTTTTCAGCATAAAAAACCTACCTTCCTTGTCTACCCAAAGGCTCCTCTCTTAAAAATCTTTAGATACTCTCCTACTATAGCAATCTTTTCTTCCCAGAGTTTAATCAACAGTCATCTCCAGTCACCTCTCTTGGCAGGTTGGGCTTTTTCCATAATGTTACAATTAAGAACTTAATCCTGAATCCTTAATTCACTTGTTGAATAATGACAAAATTTTTTGGGCTTGGATTAAACCAACTTTGAAGTTTATTTATTTTTTGTGAGAGAGATGATGAAAGACAAGGAAGTTGCCAGTACAAGAAACCCTCTTTCTCATTTCTAGTCTGTCCTTGTACTGAAACAAAAAATATGCCACTCATACCTATTATGTAATTTGTTTTGAACCATTACAAGAGTGAAGGGCAATCAAGGGCTAGACTCACAACTTGTGAGAAGTTGTCACCCATCTCTTCATTCAATATCAAACTGGCTTCAATCTCGATACCCGGTTCAAATTCTTTTTTACTTCCCAAGGAGAATTAAATGAATTAATTTTCTGTTTCAGAAAAAATGTCCAAGCTTCTAGTCAAGGAATATCTATGAAAATGTCCCCTACTAGAGCTATTCTAAAAAAAATTAAATACACACAGGAAAATGTCCATATTATATCACTCAGGCATGGGAGTTGGGATCTACAGCTTTCAGACCTCTGTCAAACTAGGACAGCTTCTGCACGGGAGAGCGCATATCCCTCCCGAGCATCTTCCATTAGTTTGGAAAATACAAATTTTCAAACCTTTGCAGCAGAGAATGTAAGTCTCCCATTAGACTTAGAGATGGAAAAGAAATTCTTAATTAGTCCTGATCATTTTACCCCATCTCCTTCCCCTCCTCAGTTCCAGTGAAAACCGAGTCCAGCATTTGACTCCAATTTTCAAGTTGTCTCAGGCCAAGAACTTTGAAGAAAGTAGTTTAATTTCACAGTGATGAATCTTTGAAGGAACGAAGTCAGTGTATAAAAAGCAGAAGGAAAATCTCCCTTTCTCAATTTAAAAAAGAGGTTTTTTCACAGAATTGCTGAAAATTTTAATATTTTTACATACATACACGTCTGGAACCTTCAAGGTTCTGATTTACTTCTTGCTATCGCCCATCTCCCTCATTTTTTTCTCCAGATGCAGCTTGGACATCCTAATCCAACTCCCATTCCAGGAACATTTAAACTCACACTTACTTTGGGGCGTGGGTTTTCAAACCCATTTGTCCAAATAGATGAATTAAATTCTTTGAACTCTGGCTTAGCTGTACTGAAGCAGTAGTAGAAGTAAACCTTCCTAACAAACTTTTTACATAAATAGTCAGCTTTACAGTTTCAGTCTGCAGACTGAAGGAGGGATGGATAAAAAGCAACAGGGAAGGAAAAAGAAAAAACCTTTAGGCTGAAGTTTATACTCTTATTTTAGACTTTTGGCAAAGTCAAGGATCAGGAAGAGCATAAAACAGACCTCATGAAAGGTGTACAAACTGTACTGGAACATGACAGGAAAGTAATTTGTCTCCATCAGTATTTTTCTTTTTCATGTAAAAATCATGCTAGTTCCTTTAGGACACTACAAACTCCAAGTAATTGCATACGCCACCAATCCACACATGCTTTAAAAGCCAAAGGCAAAATGCATTGTAGGAAAAAAAAAGCAAGAGAATAACAAGTCTTGAATTTATCACAACAAATTCTGGAGAATGGAATATATCCCTTCATAGTATACCTCAAAACATGGACAAGTTAGGTAAACATCTGTCTTTGAAGAGGCTGAAGAATTTAAAACAGACTAGTAATGATCCACAACAGTTGTGCAGCATATTACAAATATTTCTTTTAAATAGTTCAAGATTTTGTAACAGAACAGGCACAAAAAACCAGTATGTTCTTTTGTTTAAAGATTTGCTTCTAAATTGCTTCAAAAAGTTGAAATAACTTAATGGTGCACCATTGTGAACTGAAATCGGTATGATAAACACATAAATTTGCAATAGTACGAAAGAAAATACAAAAATACTTGTTTGCTTTCTTCAAAACCCAAAAGAAATCCAAAATTTTAAAATTTTATTTACAACTTTTCAAAGAGGATTGCTGCCATGAAAAGTGCTTCATATTCTTGCCTTGTAGATTCAATTTCCTTTTCTATTACCTAACTGCAAAATACACTATTTAGAATAATTTTTTTTATTTTGTTCTTATTTTGTTTCTTTATTTTGTTTATGCTATGCATAAATATGTATAGCATCCTTGATTTTGAGGAAAGGAGTCTAATTTAAAACAGAAGATTTAACTTTCACTGCCAGCCAGTGAGAAAAGTTAAAAGCCAAACAGATTAAAAGGAGATAAATAGCTAAAAGTACTGCAATTGGAAAGTAATTTTCCCCTGCTGGGGACAATAATCTGTATGTCTTAAATTTCTTAATGGAAGTAAGTTTTAAATAACCTGCTTTAATATCCTTCTCTCAACGTATTGGTACACAGTGCTGCATTTTTATCATAGCTGTTATAACTTTATATTAATCACCAAGTCCCAGCTCTCAAAGTCATGTGAGTCAGGTGATTGCATAAGATTGAACAGTCCCTTAAGAAAATAGTAATTTCTAGTTCCTGTAGTTGCAGAGAAAAAAAATCCAGAAGTCTGGTTCTGTTACAACCTAATGACTCAAAACTCCAAAATATGTTATCACACACACTGTGTTACTCTTAGGTCATTTTCAAGATCCTTCTACTTAGTTACAAGCTCTTGGACAATGACAAACAGCCACATGGCCTTCAGCCTAATTCCCAAGTGGATCTCCCAAAACCCAGGAGACTATTGTAAACCCACAAATGAAATTTCTGTAAAGGAGAGAAATACTTATAAGCAATAATTTCTACTTATGACTTATAAATTATAATCCTATAATTTCTCTAGATGTTTATATAAATGTGCAGAAAAAATTAGAAAATAAAGGTCTTTGTGACTTGTAACAAATCAAACAATTACAATTACTACAACTAATTCTGACAGAAGTAATGCTCCTGAGAAATTCCTGTACCAGAACGGTTTGAAAATTAAGTGCATTCATCTTGCCTATTTCCCTGAACTCCTGCAAGAGCTGCTTTAGGTACTGGCTTCCCACCCACATACCAGATGTTTCTTCCTTTAGTTAGGGATTTGAAATCCAACAAGATTGGTATTTGACTCAAATGTGGTCACTGCATATTTTTAAAGTTACTTCATTGAACAATAACTGCATTAGGCAAAAAGAAAGTGACAGTAAAAACATGTTTTAGTCCTTAAGTGTTAAATAAAGTTGGTTTCAGTCTGCATTACAGAGGTATTTATGTATTGTTGAAAAATTACCACAGAAACTGAATCATAAGCCTCATGTACACAAGGGCAATCAAAGACAGTCCTTGATAGAAATTCCAGGGAAAATTCCAGGGGGTTCCATGCAAATCACTTGAGAAGTCAGCAAGAACATAATATCCAAACATAATTTACATGAATTCTTGGCTCTAACACGGATGCTGCACATGAGAACAGCTCTAACTGATGGCCACTCAGTACACAATACCACAGAACTTGCTGGACCTCAAAGACCTGAACTGTCACAGCAAAAGAAGCACACAAAATTTTAAAAAAGATAACTTGCAAAAGGCTGCTCACTGAAAGTAGTAATTCCTCCATTATGAAAGAGCTATATATATTTATTATCACAGAGGGTCTTAACAGCTGTGGTGAAAGTTAAAATTATCCAACAAAAGGGAAAGCTTTGCAGAGCACAATTAAGTTGATTATTGTAATTCATATCTGGAAGTGAAAACACACATTCTTAAAACCCCTCCATCTGGCATAAAAGGTGACAGCCTGTTCAGAAATACAGATAACACTGAACATACCAACTTTATGCTCTCACTGAATTATTTAACCCCACCAGAGTGGTGACATTGAAAGACCTTCAGGGAATCTGGTCAAACAAATCATCGTTTGATCCAGACCCATGTCTGCCACCTACATATTACTGAAATACATAATTATTGGCCAATAAGGAAAAGACAAAAGATTGACCAGGAAAAAGCCTGAACACAATTCACTCTCAGAAGGCAAATCAATGAGCAACAATTCTTGCTACTTCCCAGATACATGGAAGTCAGATTTACCTCTGCAAGATTTTAATTTCCTTTCCTATAAATACCTCAAAGTAATGACACATTAATGTTTACATGCAAAACAGTGAATTAGTAACAACTGAACATGTTCATAGTCAAAAAGCTAACACTATGAGGAGTCCATCAGTTTCTTACCAGTATCAATACAACTAAAAATTCCACAATTACTACCACAATCAATAGGAAATATTACATGAAATATAGATAGTTTTGCTGTCATCATCAGACAAGCTGATGACCATACTTATAGTCTTAATTTTTGCCTAAGATTTCAAGGATCAATGAGAAGTTTAAATGTAATGCAGATCTGAACTGAAGTACAGTATTTTTTTATAGAAATGAAAAGAACATAAAAGTGAGAATGCCATATCTGAGATGGAAAGAAACCTAAGTGTGCTTGCTGCAATTTGCAAAGAGGGAACAAGGAATCTGCATTTCAGAGCACTAAAACACCTGACATAAGAAACTGCAAATCCAGAAGAATAAATTTTTAATACAAACAGTTCTTTCTATAGCGATTCCCTCTAGAATTCCCTTTATAGAAAGACATTGTATTTCATGTATCACTGGGGAACAACAAGCATAGTATCTGCATTTAAAAAAGAAAAACATGTGAGAGAGGTCACTGCAAATTAAACTTAAGGCCTAAAATACTACTAGCTCATTCCCAGTAGTATAAAAATCTTTAAAAACAACATAACATACAATTAAAGGCATAGACAAAAGGGGAAATAATACATTATCATTTACCAAAGGCAGGTAGTGTCAGAATAGCCTATTTCTCTCAGAGGAGAATAGCAAATTTTCTGAGAAGTATAATGGAGTAAATCAGATTTTAACAAAGCATTTGGTAGCACGCCATGAGAGGAAGTTGGTAAAATGGGGGAAAATACCTATAGGAGATACCATGAAAGCCTTACTCCAAGCTTCAGAAGGTCTAATACAGTTCCTGCAGACTTAATCTAGACAGCAACGTTTTTTATAATAACTTTGGCATGAAAATAAGCACAAGAGGATGAAATCTACTTAAAAGACCAATACTGATGTGACTGCGGTATCATTCAGGAAAAACTAAAGTGTTCAGAGGCAGTATGAAATCCAGTAACATGAAACCAAAGTAATAAACTTCAGAACTCAAAAGCAGAAATTTGTTCTTTAGAAATGACAGAGGAGAAGACAGGGAGAGGTTTAATCCCAGGATCTATTCGGAGATAACAGTGAGCCACCATGGATCAAGCAGCCTGAAAGAGGTAAATGTGATTTATCAGTGTGCTGAATGAGACATCTGACATACATTTATTTATCATCTGCAATGTTGTGTGTAATTCTGGTTACTTGCATATAAGAAGGAAAGAGTCAAACAGGAGAATGATGCTACAAAAAGCAGAGGAACTGGAAAGCTTACATGCCAAGAGGAGACTAAAGAGAGTTCAGCTTATTTAGCTCCGCAGAAAAGAAACAGACGGAAAATGATTACAGAATCACAGGGTATGTTGAGTTGGAAAGGACCCACAAGGATCCCAGAGTCCAACTCCTGGCCTTGCACAGCCCCATCCCCAAGAGTCACACCATGTGCCCAAGGTTATTGTCCAAACACTTGTTGAAGTCTGTCAGGCTAATGCTGTGACCACTTCCCTCAGGAGCCTGTTCCAGTGACTGACCACCCTCTGTGTGAAGAAACTTTCCTAATATTCAACCCAAACCTCCCCTGACACAATTTCAGGCCATTCCCTCAGGTCCTGTCACTGGTCACCATAGAGAACAGATCAGTGACTGCCCCTCCTCTTCCCCTCACGAGGAAGTTGTAACTGCAATGAGGTCTCCCCTCAGTCTCCTCCAGACCAAGTGACCTCAGCTGCTCCTCATACATGTTTGCCTGAAGGCCCTGTATCATCCTTGTGGCCATCTTTTGGACACACTTTAATAGTTTAATGTCTTTCTTATATTGTGGCACCCAAAACTGCCCCCAGCACTCGAGGTGAGGCCGCCCCAGTGCAGAGCAGAGCGGGACAATCCCCTCCCTTGCCCGGCTGGCGATGCTGTGCCTGATGCCCCCCAGGACAGGGTTGGCCCTCCTGGCTGCCAGGGCACTGCTGACTCATGTTCAACTTGCCATCCACCAGGATACATACGACCCTTTCCTCAGCACTACTTTGCAGCATCTCATTCCCCAGGCTGTCCATACATCCAGGGTTGTGCCATCCCAGGTGCAGAATCCAGCACTTTCCCTGTTGAATTTTGTAGTTGTTAAATGCCCATCTCTCTAATTCGTCCAGGTCTCTCTGCAGGTTCTCCCTCCCTTTGAGGGACTCAACAGCTCCTCCCAGTTTTGTATCCTCTGTGAACTTGCTCTGCATCCCTTCCAGCCCTGTGTCAAAGTCATTTATGAAGATGTTGAAGACCACAGGCCTGAGGATGAAGCCCTGCAAAACACTATCAGTGGCCCTGAATATATATTTTTAGGCAACAACTTGGAGGGAGAGGAATAGTCTTCAAGTTAAAGAAAAGCACATGTGAAGCAACTCCAAGATGATTCTGCTTCATCCCCAGCTGGCAAATAATGCCCCTGATCTATCATGTTTTACATAAACTAAACTTGTTTTGGAAATCACCACAAGAAAGTGGAGGCCTATTTCAGGCCAGTGAATTTGTGCTGGTTTTTTCCTGGGGTAGAGTTAACTTTCTTCACAGTGGCTGGTATGGGGCTGTGTTTTGGATTTGTGCTGAGCACAGGGTTAATAACATTGAGATGTTTTTGTTATTGCTGAGCAGGGCTTACACACAGCCAAGGCTTCTTCTGCTTTTCCTACAGCCACGCTGGCATGGAAATTGGGGGTGCATGGGAGGTTGGGAGGAAACACAGCCACGACAGGTGACTCAAACTGACCAAAGGGATATTCCACACCATACGGCATCATGCTCAGCATGTAAAGTGAAGAGAAGAAGGAGGAAGGGGCGGACATTTGGAGAGATGGTGTTTGTGATATGCAGTGCCAAGGAGCCACTGCACATGATGAGGCCCTGGAGATGGCTGAACACCTGCCTGCTCATGGGAAGCAGCAAATTAATTCTTTGTTTTGCTTTTCTTGTGTGCAAGCTTTTGCTTTCCCTATTAAACTGTCTTTAGCTCCCTACCCATAAGTTTTCCAGCTTTTAACCTTCTGATTCTCTCCCCAGTCCTCCTGGTGGCAGAGTGAACGAGCAGCTGAGTGGGGTTAAACCACAACAGAAGTAAACTCTAGGCAGACCTTTGGGTATGCCTTCAGCTGATTTTGACTGTTATAACCACCTTCAGAGCAGACCCTTATGCTGCTGCAGTTCAGCCCCCATGTTTGTGCAGAAACTGCTGAATGAAGGAAGGAGCCTCAGCAGGGACTGCTGAACAAATGACTGTTGTGAGGTTAGAAAAAATGCACCTAAATAATTTACATTTACCTCAGAAGAAAAGAGTATTCAAAGATCCCATGAGGAACACTGCTCCAAGTCCTGCAGAAGCTCTGCTTTCACAGCACTCTGAGCTGCAGATAACAGAAAGCAAAAGAGTTTTAAAAATGTTTTACACAGCGAAGATGAGCTCAGAGTTAGGGACTGCTTGAGGATTGCAATTTACCACCTAATGCAGTTCTTGAAGGGCATTCATCTAGAAATTTGAATAAAATAAACTGTGCAGTCTGAGAGTTAAGAATGAAATAAACTGGCAAAGCTTATTAGTGACAACGTTGATAAGTTGTTAAAGTTTGGCTAAACTTTAAAGACATGATGAAGGTGGCTCAGGGGGAGTGTGTACCATTATGCAAAATTAAGCACAAAATTTCAAAGCCAGTAAGTCTGAGTGACAAGTTGGTTAAGTTAATTGCAAGCAAAAATGGAGCTCTAAAAATTACAGGGAGCATAAAACTACAGCATTGTTACTTCTAAAAAGAAAAATCAAAGGAATGTAATGATGGTACTTGAAGCGCACGAAGGAATAATGAAGCACAAATAGCTAGGAATATTAAGACTAACAATAAGGGTTTTTTAAATATACTGGAAGCTTGAAAAATGCTAGAGAACATTTAGTTCCATAAATAAGGTGAGGGAGTAAGGAAATATTTGCTATTGGGAAAAAGAATTACAGAATAATTAATTCCTTTTTTGTATTTGAATTTCACGAGCAGAATATTCTCAAATGTAAGACCTTAGAGAGCATACTGTGGTCATAAGAAATTCAGGAGGGAAGAACCTAATACTCTTGTTTAATGCGAATAGATTTCTGAGATCTCACTTGAACTAAAATGTTGACTCTTAAGCTTGCCTTGCATTTTTCATTGCTTTGAAAAGGTGAAACTTCTTTTAAGAGAAAAAGTTTCAGCATGGCTTGCAACAGAAACCTGAATCTAGACAGAAGCTCCTTTTATGTCCACAGCTGCTTGCTGCCACAATGAAAATTCATTCAGAAAGGAATATATTAGGAGCAGTAATAAATAGCCATTTGTTGACCATAGCATTAAGGTCAGTGAACCTTGTGAAAGTCCTTAGTAAAATCTCCAGACATTCCCTCTTCATAAGCATGCATAATTCTCTGCATCATTCCCAATCAGTAACACAGGAATAAAATATAAGGACTGTATCGTTCCCCAAATTACGATTATTTCAGTTTTCTTTATCAGAGTTAGGACAAAAAAACTAAGCCAAACAGAAATGAAAGAAGGTAAGACTCTGCTTTTTCCTACTGTTTAACTTTCAGTGCTTCCTGGGTGCAGTCAGTCACCACCTGCTCTCAACCATAAACTCCCGGGCTGGCTGCACACTGGCAGCATAGAGGTAGGGTTGGCTGGTGGGCTCCTGTGCAGGCAGGACAGCGTGCCCAGGGATGGGAGATCCCTGTGAGGCAGGGGTGGGAAAACAACATGTGTGCTCATTGACATGAAGGCTACTGTCAAGCACACAGATAGACATGATAGCAGAACTGAAGCTGCAAGAAGTATCCTCTCCTAAATTTTTTAATATTAACTATGCCTTTACCATCAAATACCTTGATGGTTTGGGGTTTTTTGGCTTATCTTCCCTTTCCGTTTGACAATAAGAAACGCTTATGTGGAAGGAATACAGTGCATCTTCCCGAGAACTACCTGGAAGACTGCAGAATGAAAACCTTTGTCATCACAGGGCTGAGCTGGACAAGAGAGACACTACTTAGTCTAGGGGGAAATCTCATTCAAAAATTGGCAAATGCACAAGTATTGAACAAGATCAAAGCTTTATGATTTCTTGCTAATGAGCAAGAACACAAGGTGGTAGAGTATGGTGAGCGACTCTTGGTTAGAAGAATCACATGAAAGCAATGCATTTAAATAGCAAATGGTTATATGAGTTGCAACAAGCTGTAGTCCATTCTTTTGTACTTGCTAATTTATCTTTTGAAGAGAGAGATTAAGTTTCCCTTGATATTTTTCTTTTCTTTCTTTTTCCTGAGGGTGGATACAGCAATTAGTTTTGGTTTGTTTTATTCCTAGCATAAATAGCTAATGAAATAAACTAATATACTCTGAAAAAACAGAGTGAAAAAAACCAAACAACCTCAAACTCTAAAAAAGTAAGGGTGTGGGGTAAATACTGTTTGTGTTATGCCTCGGATGGATGGCCTTTGGCTTGTTTCTTTCCCTATGCAACCTTGGGCCTTGTGGTATCAAAAAATGGCTATCTGAGCCATTAGCAGCCAAAACAAACACAAAGATAGCCAAAAATGGAGGAAATGCAGACACTGAGCCATAAACATTCCAACTTAAATGCAGCAATTCAAGTTGATCAAGGTATTCAGGATGTGAGTGATTCTCTACATGGCAAAGTATATAAAAAGTGCACGATAGTTATGAAATCGACACAGACATAGACTTTACTACTTTCGTGCTACTTCTGGTCACAATATCCTTGTAGTTTATCTGGGAGTATGTCATCAAACCCCATGATGAAATTAGTCTGATGACCAAAACACTTGGTCATCTTCTCCTTTTTAGCTCAGCTAGCATGTTAATGTGCTGCAGAACAAGCACAATGTACTACGCTGGTTTCCTCCTCCTCCTCCTCCAGCTTTTACTTCAGCTATCTACCCTAACACAGAACGGATAAACAGTTTTCTTGCCAAATAGTAGTGGATTAGCCACAGCAGTGGTGACGACAGCACAGTGTGTGGAAGGGTAAGAGTTATAATAGATTTTCCCAAAGCAGTAACGTGAGCTGGGATAAGACAGGAATGAAATGTCATCATCCGGATGAACATCTACATGCTATGGAAATGATGAGCAGTATTTGGATTGAGCAGAAGGGTGAATTCAGCGTCACACCAACTCCCAACAGAGTTCATCTGACCAAGATCATATCCACTGAAATTTAATCCCATAATCCAGTTCTCCATCTTGAATACAGGTTATGTTACTAAAATGTATTCTTTATAGTAAAACAAAATATAAAAACTCTAATAGTCATACTACAATGCCTGTGATTGGAAATACTTTGCTTTTGATGTTCTCTCAACCTGAGAGATGTTCTCTCAACCTTGGCCTGATCCTGAGACCTACTAAACATGTATTTCATATCTACGTGAAAGCCCTGTGAATTTTCATAGCCTCTCAGGACAGGAAAATGAATTGAATGTATAGTTAAGAATAAAATAATAAATAATAATAAATAAAACTACCAAGATTTCAGGGTGCCTGGAATAGCTGAAGTGAAATCCACAATTTGCTATGCATAAAAAGGAAAAGCATTATGACATTATATCCATGCTCTTTATGATTTTAAAATTAATGCAATATTTAGAAAATCAAACAGCATATTTTACGACCTGTTCAGTTCTGCTGCTTCTGCATATACACATTAATGTAGTAAAATTGTTCACCACTTTGTGAGCTGGAGCATGTTAGTTCCATTTTATACACAGTAAGAGCAGAAGCACAAACACTTGTAAGATCTTAAGATCTTAAACCTTCAAGCCCGTTCCAATCCTATCACAAATTTTCTATGCGTTCAGATGGTGAGTCCAGTTTTCTATCAGAAGGCATGACAAATGGGCACATTGTATGGAAAACTATACTCCAGACTGCAAGAAACTCTGCCATTGATGGGATGGCAGTGGAAGAAGCCCTGAGAACTTTGTCCAAGGTGTCAGAGAGATCTTCTGGAAGACATGAGACCACAAGTATGTCTACAAGCATAAATCTTGTACCTTATTAGAGGAGAAAACTATTCCTTTCCCTGAAATGTCCATTTATCGATGTAATACCAATTATTTAAAAATTCTTTGGCGACTCTTGTGTCATAACATATTACACTGTTCCTGAATTAATTGGCACATGGAACACTCTGGTTCACAAAACTTGTTCTGAGTCTGGAAAGTTTTATTAGGAAAAATTCCTCAAAATGTTTTTTGGGCCCATTATTTACTTCCATTTTTCTGTATCATTTTCTACCTGTCTCATTACTGGATGTCCTTCAGCTCTTTTCAGCACACCAGTTATCCTCTCAGTCATTTCTGGTGCTTGTCCCTCCTCTCTTAGACTCCAGCAAGTCTGAAGCTCTCTCTGATTCACTGCCTAGGTTATATTTCATTACAGCTGCCACATTATCTGCAACAGCCATCATTAAAAAGGCTGCTGCATTATCCCTAGAAAGGAAGTAACATTTCAACAGCTTTGTGCGGCAAATGTACTCAGGGAGGGTTTCTGCCACCGCTTGCCAAGTTCCCATTGCTTCACTTTCCTCACTGGTTCTCCTGCTTTGTAACTCAGGTTCTGAATTTGTCTCAGGTTCCCTCTGTTTTGCTCTCATTAGGAAGGCATTTGGGCAGCGGTCTTTTCCCCTCATGATGGAGAATTTGTTCCAGGTCACTGCTGAGCTGTAGACATTGTCCTTGAACATGTAACCTGTAATAAATTGATTACTGCCCTGTAAGATACCAAACCTTTCCTGCAGGATTCCCCATCCTGACCCTCATGGCTGCCCACTTACCTGGATGGATTTAGAATAACAGGAGAAAGAGAAAAACTAAAGGAAAGACTGGAACTGTTCCTTATCTCCCAATATGTTTAGTAATGTATCTTGGGCAAGCTTCCACTCACCAAAAGTGTTTGGGCTCAGAAAGCTAAAGAACAGCTGTGCTATACACCCAGCTGCTATGTTTTTTTATAGATACCAGCTATGTAAATATGCCTTAAGTTCTTAGCTATTAATCCAGTGGTTACTATTAAAGAAAAAAAATCATAGAAGCACTCGATCTACCACAAGTTAAGATTATAACTCAGTGGTATCACAGCTTAACTCACAGAAGAGGGATCTGCTTTAAAATAAACACCTGTTTCTAGCTCTCCCCATCTAAACCCATGCTCCTGTCCTCTTCTAAGCCCAAATCAAACTGCTGCAATCTTAAAAAGAGTGAATTTTCTCTCACATAGTACTTACTAAGGATTAACAAGGGTGTAGTTTGAAAAGTAAAATCTTTCATGTCTAGAATGCATCCTTCTGGAGAATTTTTGGTTGCATCATTAATAGCCCTTCTTGATCAGACAACCTGTAGAAAATCACTGTAAGACAGCACGAGAAACTGCAAACACTATGCACTGTGCTGTTTCAAATAATGTGAGGAGACATGAACAAGTAATATGGGGGACATCTCTTGGCTGGAGAGCTTCTTGGAAGAAGAAAGGGCAAGAAGCATTCCAAAAAGAGAAGCACTATTGCTGAATAAACTCAAGTGTCTGATTTAGGAAGGGCAGTTATTAGACTCTGTATGCTGTACATGTGAGAGGAAAATATACCCTAGAGGGCAATTCAGAGTAAGAAACTAAACTGGAGGAGTGAAGCCTCAGGATGGTGCCTAAGCTGAGATCCAAGGCATTCAGAATATTCTCCCTTTTGTAGTTTAACATCAATCAACACAATCCTTCATCATTCAGCAACCTCTCCGCAGTTCCTCTGAACCCTGACCTGAGTTGTTAGGACTTGAGCAAGGGAGCTGAATATGTAACCTATTGACCAATGTGGCTAAACGTTTTTTCTCAGCACTTCTGTTATCATGGATGAAACTTTTGCTCTAACTTGTCTCTTCTTGGAGAACACACATAGTATGAACACTCCAAGACTCCGTGCCAGCAGAAAAGCAACCTCCTTTGTAAATCTGCTTACCTTCATCAACTGACTACTGAAAAGAGCCCAATCAAGAAAGAGTTATTTCACAATTAGCTGTGCTCAATTTTGCTTTTTAATAATCACTACCTTTCAGAGATCTAAGCTTTGACAGTTCCATGGGCCCCCCAAAAGAAAGGAGGATCAAACATGCTGCAGCTGTTTCTCTGCAACATTTCTCTCCCTCTAAAAGTGTTCTGAAGTTAATTTTGATGAGGTTTGAAAGGAGTAGGCTTGTGCTCCACGCTGAAAACGTTTTCAATTTGACAGCTCTGTCTGTGTGGGGGAGGGAGAAAGATCAGTGATATCTTTAAGTTATGCAATAAAAAGTTAGCTGTCTTCTTTGAATGCAGATTTCTATTGAAGTTTTAAATAGTCCTATTCACTAAGGAAAGGACTGAAAAGGTGGTGAACATAAGTAAGCTGAAGCAACCTGCTGCTGTTCCTGTGAATAAAGCTGACCTTCTGGAGTAGTGGCAGAGGCTGTCGACCTTGTTTTTCTCCCTTGCCCCAGCTACTGTGTATCCTTACTCAAGTATCGTGTTTCCGGGCAAACAGCCAACTTTCACGTATGGCAGTACAGAGCAGTACACAGCGTCAGCATTCACTAAAATGAAACTTGCTTGCTTTTTTAAAGACTTAGAGGACTCGAGCTTATGCTGAGCTTTGCACTGACCAAAACTTTCCCAAGGGATGAACAAAAGATTCCTGGGATCTACAAGGAAAAAAGCATCAATGATTTTGCAACACATTCCAGAAATCTCAGGCCCCAAAATATCTGATGCTGTAACTGTAGAAGCTTTGCTGTGAAAACACACATCTTTACCTTCTTTCATGTATTGTTATGCCTCTATTTCAGAGCTGTAAGGAGAAGGGAAGGTATGCTTCTAAGACATTAAAGAAAACCAGCCAATGAGAAGCCTAAAAAATCACAAGTTTAAATTAGTTGTCTTTAACCTTTTCTCATCATCCAGTAAATTATCTTCCATTTACAGTAAGGCACTACTCCTTCAAGTAGTTTTCCTTCTCCCTCCCAAAGGTTTAGAATATAGAGCTCGTACTCCAGAAAGCAATGGGACTCTGACTACATGGATTTTGTCAACCCCGTCAATGCCATACCAACACCTGAATCCATCACATGAATGATATTTACCTATACTGTGCTTCAGTGAAGCAGGTATGTCTGTCACATTTCACAGACAGAGTTTCAAGATACCCAAGGTTATGTGATTTACCAAAATCACGGGTGAAGTTTGCACCTGACCTTCAAGTCCAAGCCTTCTCTCTTTTTCTAGCAATGTATATCTGAGACCTCATTTCCCTTTCTATTCTTCTCCACAGTCCACTGAGATGAACAGTCTTCTTTTCTTCCTTGCTAGAAAAAAGTCTAAACAGATAGTAATGACAGCTTCTTCTACTCCAGCAGGAAGAGAAGCTGCAGATCCAGGGAGGAGCCATTTTTCCCATCACATTTGCTGACCCCTTTCTAGGACCAGAAAAAGGGAAGTCAAGGGACAGCTGGAGAAGCCTCAGGTTCTTATATCAGCTTTCACTTTCCAGGCTCCCTTAGAAGCAGTAAAGAGGTCATTGAAGGACCACTGCAAGCAGATAAGTGAGTTAGACTAATCGTCTGGGGCCAGTGCTTCCCATAGACAGGATTCCAAAGGCTGGCCAGAGCCTGTACCAGACAGTAAGTCCAGCCCGATGGTTGAGGAGAACAACACTCACAGCCTCAGCCCAAATATTCTGTCCTGGTAAACCCATGACAACACAGAAGTAGGTCCAAACATCTCTCACTATGGTGATCACCTTGGATCTTTTCCAAAGCAGCCATTGCTATGAACATAATTGGGATATTAATTGATAGACTTGTGGGAGGACATTTTACCCCCATCACATTTACTGCAGGTCTGGTAGGAAAAGAAAAGAGACATTTGCAGGAGAATCAAATATTCTCTTTCATAACAAAGAGCAATATATTTTTAGGCTTTAAAAAATTATATTACTTCTACATGTCAATCTTTCAGATTTTTTTTTCAGATATCTATTACAAATGAAGTAATTTTATTTCAAAACCAATTGTACTGTGCAGTTACTTCTTTTTCTTACCTTCCTTTTCTTTTGGACCTTTAGCCTGTAGTTAAATAATATGCTGCATGAACCACATTATAATAAGAGTTGAAGAGTACACATTTCTTTGTATTTATTTATTAAAATACTACTCCTATAACCTAAAGCTATAGCCTTTCTTCTCACTTACTAATCAACATCTTCGATACTTTCTGTCTTCAGCATTATTATTACCCAAATTTCCAGTCTGTCAAATGACAGAAAAGCACTGAAGAACCTCCAGATGCATCAGAGCGCCACTACTAGAAATATCTGTCATTATTTGAAAGTTAACAATTTATAGCGCATTATTTTGTGAGTAAAACAAGCAGTATTTTCTATGTGGAAATAATGATGCACAGAACTGTGAGCAACACAACTTAATTTCCAAGTTGTGCCTTATTGAGTAGGGGTTGGACCAGCTGGACTTCAGGAGTCCTTTGATATTATAATTTCAATAATTAAAATCTCATCTAAATAAGCAAATAATTACTGCAGATTTTTCAGTTTTTCTCAGGTTTGTTTATTTGGTTGGGGTTTTTTTTGCTACTTGGAAAAATATTTGGGGAGACAGAATGTTTCCTTTTAATTTTCCAGTCTAATGGTCCTCTAACCACCACCTGTCTCTATATCAGAAAACATTCAAACAATTCACCAGTTTCTAGAAAGGAAGAATTATAATTCTTGAAAGCATCCGAGATACTTTTCATTCATGTATGCTTCTCCAAGGGACTTTTTAAATACAGTGCAGTAGAGGTACAGTTGTTTACAGTATGCCTTGCTTGCCTTACCTTCATGGGACTGCTCTGCCAGCAAGTTACTTCAGTATATATATATATATATAAATAAATCTATCTATTCATCCTATAAACCCTTTGCTACACTTTGATGTCTTCTGCTAAGTTTTTCTGACATCCAGAGAGATAAAACTTCAAAGGCTGAACCCAATTATCCCACCGCCTACAAAGCTTTGCAAAAGATTTCAGGGTATTTAAATGAACAGTAAAGAACAGAGGTAACAAATGCAGGCTGGATGAAAAAAAAAAAATGCACTGATTATTAACTGTACACAAAGTAATCTAATGCTTTCACTGAATGCTAGCAATAATGATAAAAACTGCCCTCAGAAAGGATAAGCCCCTTCTTATGGTCTAGATACAGTTAAAATTGACAATACCTAAGCTGTCAGTATTAGTCAGTGAAGGAAGAAGATACCAAAACCATCTGGAAACAGACAAAGTTGGAATAATTAACTTGGACTGATGATGATTAGAAGCTGAAGGAGAGAAAATTTTTATTTCTTAGATCTACGAGTCTAGAGAGTTAAAAATCTAATTAATACATAAGGTTTCTGTTCAGAAAGTATTTGCAGATGAAGTATCAAATTTTAAATTAGATATGGAAGTACACTTTCTTTTACTGTACCAGTCTGTTCCAATACAAAAACCTAAATAAAAGAAAACCAAAACCCGCTTTTCTGAAACTCCATGCATTCATCTGCAATATGAGAGACAAATGATCTTTACTAACATCTGTTAGTCCAATCCACTTGATCTCATTTAGGAAAGCACCTTTTGTAGCTTTTATTGTTCAATGGTCCAGAAAGTGACTGTAAAAATATGGTGTAAAATTACATCTTTTTCTTGCATATGTTCATACTCAAAATTAATCTGTTTTACTTTCAGAAAGCAAGTTTCTTCCAACCTGTGATTCTACACCGAGAAGACATAAAAAAGCATTTTTATCCTCTTACGTGCATTGAGAATAGCACCAACTAATAACACAATTATCTAACATAGAAAAAGGACACAATTACTTTCTATAATTCTGCTGAAGATGGGCAGGAAAGCAACAACAATTTTGTGTGTGCACATGTAACTATTAAGCTTCATGAAAGCAGAAAGAGAACAGCAACCCATATCCATATCTTTAAGGCTGAATATGTCAAATAACTAGAAAGTTTAGCTGGGAGGTGTTTTCAAAGAGGAATATGTCTGGAAACATCCGCTGTTGCTCACAAATAATTTTTGGAGACAAATCCAAATAGGAAAAATCCCATATTCTATAGATGCAATTCAAAGACGAACACCTGAAAATTATTTTTTCAGACTTTATTAATACTTTAATAGCATCAGCAAACTTTTCTTCATGACTTACAAAGTTAAATAAAAGAAAATGCATTTTAAAATCCTTAATTTGCATTTCCTTATGCCAAAGCATGCTATTAAATCAATTTTAGGGTACAATTAAATTGTGTGTTGATTTAATCATAAACTTTGGGATATTCAGTTATACCTACATACAGAAAATTGTGTTGCATAGACAGTTTTATGGCAGAAATATATATTTAGAGTTGGTTCTGCAAATATAACAAAACAAACTACAGAAAAAATAAATATTTACCTAACCAGGACTAAAATTTTCTTCATGTGGGAAGAAGAGCCTGCTGCTTAAACCCCTGTTCTAATGACAACAATTACAAAATAAAATCTGAGTAAAATGTACTCAGTGGCACATAAGTTCTGACGAGATAATATCACATCTCCAAATGTCATTCCTTTTAACATATTTGCAAAATGAGGTGGAATTTTGAGTTCTTTCTCAAAAGTTTAGCACCTTTGTTATAAGCAAAAAAAATACCCCACAACTTTTATTAAGCCAGTGTAACTGAGCTATTTGATGTCAAAGGAACAAGATGGAATAAAGAACACTATTGAACATTACTTCCCCCATTTTCTGTTCAAAAGTCTTTATGATGAGATTACATAAAAGCTGTACTTTAGAAACTCAGAGATTTAATCAATCTCTTTATATCTCTGACAAACTTGAATATATCTTTCTTCAACCATGCAGCCCCTTCAAATCAGCCTTCCAAGCAGATTTCTGCTGCCCACACTCTCCAACTAGGCCTCTACTAAAAATAGAAAAAAACAAAATCTAGTGTTTCTGAGGTAAAAAGAATAATAGAGAAGCAGAAATAAAGACAAAAACGTGGCTTTTATACATCATGGAACAGCTCACTGATATTCTCAGTCCCTCAAAGTAAGAGCCCCACTTGCAGTTCCTTCTGCCAATCACTATAGGCTACAACTGCACCTACGTCTGCTCCAGACTGAAAATCAAGATGGTTTGGATGCTTTCCAAGTGACTCCACCAGCTGGTTTTTTTCATTTCCTGTTTACCTGCTCCTCTCCTGCAACCTGCTGTCATGTACATTCACATCTTCCCGTTTCTCAAATGAAACATTCAGATTTCAGAGCAATCTCCTGTCTAGGGAAGTCTACTGAAAGGTATCCCAAATATTTTCTAACTTCCTATACACCTATGATTAAAACAAGATATTTATGAAAACTTTCTTCTAATTCTTCTGAAACACCAAAGAAGAATTTAATCAAGGAGTAACTATGTCAGACTAAGACAAATGTACTTTGTTATTTTGCAGAGAGGCCACTCTTAACAAACAACTTTAGAAAATAGCTTTCCTTTGCAAAAAGCCAATAATTTCCTCTCAGCAACTTGTAACCAGACTGCTGCTACAAAACATTTAGCAAGCATTCATAAACCGTCCACTCCAGAGGTATTAGATGTGATGCTCAGTACCTAGGAATGCTCATCTATGTAGGTCCAGATCTGTTTAGGACATTGAAGACCACACTATAAACGGAGTTTCCAAAGACTTTCATGCTTGTCAAAAAATGTGATACTTAGAAAAGACAGCTCTGGAGAATATAACCTTTTCATAGCGTCTGGGCAATAGATGAACAGACAAACTTTTGCAAAAGTTACCCTTACTTCTTCACATTGCATGTGGATGAGCCAGTTTACAAACCCATTGTCTTAATACATTTGGACAAAGAGCTGAGTCTTGATCCCCATTACAGAACTCCCCTCCTACAATTAAATATTACATTCCAATATTATATATGTTTCTCTTATTATACTCTCAGGTTATATAAATTCTCAGACTTTAATATCTTTTAGTTTTTGAATTCTTGTCCCAGAGCCAAATGTCACTGCACATTGCTTCACAATGTGGTATGAATTTGACTCTAAGATTTCATTTGAGTTTCAGTCAGAAGTATCAGATCTTCAAAGATATAAAAATTATGTTGTTATCAATGTTCAAGCAGTCATGGTACAAAATCCAGAAGAAAGACTAAATGCTTTTATTAACCTCATTGTCATCGAATTTCTTCTACTGAGCAATGAGTGGAGAAGGGCAGTACAAGGACTGACACAGTACTTGTTTCCTACCATTAGGCATATTCTCCCATTCCCAATCAGATGGATTGGCTCTGGCATCTGATTTTCATAATTACTAAAGAAAGATGCTCCTAAATAATTCCACATCATCCATATTTTCTTTGCCTGACATTCACTATTAATCAGAATTTTCAGGCATTTGCTTCCTGTCCTTACTTCCTTTCCAGAAAAATATAGTAAGCATCTGAGAGAGATGCTTGCTACATACCAGAGAGTGAAAAATGACTGGAAAACCAGAGAAAAGAATTTTAGCTTACAAGTAAAGAATACCAATGAAACCCTACAAGCATTAACCCATTTCATTCTCTGCTGCTTCTACCAAGCTTCAGGCACCTCTGTGCACATCCCAGTAAAATCTAGAGCAAATGTGGCAGCATTTTATTCTCCTGGTGAAGGAGCTTTTCTTACCAGGAAACTGAAGGTTGAAACATTTTACAGTTACCTTGTTTGCATTTAGTGAAAATTAAATGCTTCATTCTAATAAACACAGAATTTTGAATTCATTACTCATTCCTTTTAGATTTTAATATTATGAAATATTTCATGCAGCATTTTGTCAAAACAAAAGCCAGAGGAAAAAACAAGACAGTATAAAACAGGGCACATTTTCATCAGAATTTTCAAAATCCCCTTATTTTCCACAGAAAATAGATATTTGGAATTAGCAAATTATCCTGCAAAGACCAGGTATATTTACAGAACCAAAAACTCAGACTTAAATTTTCACAGCAAAGACCGTTTTGCAGTACTAAATCCTGCCAATACATGTGAAGGACCACTTGATGACTGCAAGCCAGTTCTGAATATCTTTCTGAAGAACTGCAGCAGCAGAAATGGAAGTTACTGACTTGGGTCAAGGGTCAGAAAATTCTGTCTTTGTTCTTATTGCAAAAAACTGGATTAAGGTATCACCCCCTCCATTTAGCGTTAACAATGAGGGATGACAGTACAAATATTTCCCCTGTATTTACAGATGAGTCACACTTCAGGAGAAGAAATACATAAAAGCTGGTGAAGACTCCTAGCAGTACTTTTGAACTGTGGTGCATGGATCCATAGGCCAATTTGAAGGGGCCCACAAAAGCAAGTCACGGAAAGGTTGGTTCAAATACCATGATAAAGGAATCTGATGCTCTACTTGAATATCCATAGAGGTCCAAAGTGAAAAATAGTTGAAAGCCACCGACTACAGCTATAGTAGTAATCAGATACACATTTCTCCATGAGACTGCATAACCCTCATGTTTTTATAGCTCAGAGATCTGGCATCCAGTACCAGGTTCAACAGGTCTGCACCCATGTTATACCAATGCTGCAGCCACCCACTGAGCTCAGAAGAGCTACGTGGCTGTGTTGTGTTGTTCCCCAAGAGTTTTTACAGGGGTGACTGATGCGTTTTCATTAGAATACGTAAATATGCTTTTTTATTTCCCCACCCAGAAGAAAAAGCTGGCTTTGAACAAGACATCTATACAGGCAATACCTTACCATGGGAACAAGTTGTCCAGAGGGGTCGTGCAGAGCCCACAACAACCTGGTCTCATTTCAGAACTGATCCTGCTTTGAACAGGAAGCTGGACTAGGGACGTACTGAAGTCCCTTCCAATGTGAAGTATCCCATGATGCTGGCAACAAAAAGGCATCAAAGACAAGTAGCCAGTTTTTATTTCACTTCTTTCACTCCATTCAGCTACCTCTAGGATGCTTTACTCTTTATTTTTTTTTCACTTATAATGTGTTCTGAGGCTTTACAGAACATTCACATCATATTTGCATGTGTTTCTATATAAACACAAGGGTTTCCAAAAAGTTGTTTGAGTTTGGTTTTGGTTTTTTTTGCATTTTTTTTAAAGAATGGAACAGAAAGCCTCATGGAAATTCTTGTTTCCAGGAAGTCTTCAAAAAAGTCAGGTTATCAAAAATCTTGAAGAAGAAACCTCTGCAGCAGGTAAAATATTCCTGCCAAGAAACTGAGAGGCAGGTTTTGTCTCATCCCTATGATTACATCTATACTGCTTTTCAGAAGAACAGGCTAAAACTTCCACCAAAAAATTGCTGGGAAATTTGTTTGCAAATTGATTTGAAAAGTTCATGAAAACAAAAATAGAATAGCAGGCTTCTATGTATTTATTCTCCCTGCTCTTTCCTACCCTTTCAATTTTCAGACTGAAAGAGCAAATTCTTAGTTATTAAAGAATTTGATACTTCTAAGGAAGGAACACTCACAACTGAAATATAGCATCAAAACCAGGCAACTACATAAACACTTACCAGAAAGCCCTGTACTTTAACTACCTCACCCTGCATTTAGGGGACAAAAGATTCAAGAAGCTATTCTGTTTGTTTGCCATCTATTAGGGAATGAATACAGCCTTCTCATAATGTTGGTGATTTGCTAAATTTCCCTGTGAAGCACAAAAGCCTGCTGTCCAGTTTGCATGCCCAGTGGAATAAAGGCACAAGCTGCCATTTTGCAGCACTCTGATTTCAAAGCTTTCTCAGAAGTCTAAATTTCTTTGTGCTTTTTATCTACATAAGCTTTATTTGCTTTGTCCTTTCAGAGGACACCTAAAGGTACTGTTTATCTTGAGGCAGCTTATGGGTCTGTATTTCTTCATATGATCATATACCCATATATTTCCCTCTGTGCTTATTTTGACTTACTGGTCAAACAGCTTGCTGAACTGATTTTGATGTGTAATATTCAGCCTTAATTGATTATTTATTGCATTTCTATCCAAATTTCTCTCTGATGCATTGTAAGCAGGTCTGGTTACCTTACATATCTGAACTTCGGCTGCACAGCCCTACTGCTCTCTCTCTTGCTCTCAGTTTGCGTCTAAAGCTGCTGCAGAAGCACAGCCTGTATTGCTATTGCAGTATGCTCACCTTGCTTCTTTTGGACTGCTATGCAGTAATACTTCAGACTGCTGGTTTTTAAAGCAGGTTGTGCTTCACAGCATGGACTATGTCTCACCTACTTCCTGAAGTATCCCATTTCTTGTTTGACTTGGTACTGGCATATATTTTTTCTATTTCTGCATTTCTGCTTTTTTGGTTTTTTTTAATGTTAGCAGTGATGGAAGTGTTGGATGGGCAGTTCTGAGAGAGCTAAAGCAATAACCAAGTACCATTTTCCTTCTACTGCTCCTTTCCAGCACCTTGTGGTTCCCTGAGCAGCTTTACTGGGGGGAGGACGAAGTGACTGTAGCTCCAGTTTCATCTCTCACCCCTCCCATGCCTGAGATGGACCAAGAGGTCTCAAGGGGCCACTGTACTTCTCCTTCTGAGGAAGGGCTCATCAGGACTGGATTAAGCAAGAAACACCTTGGCTACAAACTGCCAAAGCACCTTGGTGTGACAGCAGCATTCAGGGACAGTTTGCTAGGCCAGATTTAGGAAATTAAGCCATCTATGACTGGAGAAGCAGGAGTCAGAGATCAGCCCCCATGTTCCCTCACTGGCTCCAAAAGCTGCACATCCTTCTCTTCTTCATAGTGCCACTTTGCTCACAGAAAAAAGAAAACCAAAGCTCTTCCCTCCCTCCCTTCCTTCCTTCATAAAAAATTGTACTCTCCACTCCAGGAAGCAACTTCAGCAAACTGAAGGGATTCAGGCAGTGGCAAAAACCTTGCTAAACATCTGGCCCCAACCCAAAGGAAACATATTGGGTTGCTGCAGGTCCCCTCTTATGACACTGGAAGTTGCTGACTGGCATTTTTACATTACAAGGTGCTATAATTTGAAGCTTTTTGCTTAGCTGATTGTAACACCTTTGGTACCCTACTCCCACACTTTTTCAAACACAGGACTAGACCCCCCAAACCCCTTTCCAAACAGTATTTTCTGTTCCCCTCAGAGGCCGAACACAATTGCGGATCCATAGCTGGGCGACGAAGAAGGTTTCGGCTTACGTCTAAGCCTGCACTCCAGATTCAGTCAGAGGTAGCTGGTGGCACTTGAACCACATCTCTGGAAACCTGCCCGCTTTGGTGGCAATCTGAGACAGGGCAAGGACGCGTACGTGGGTCTGCCAATCGATGCTCGCTCTGCAAGCAGCTCCGAGGCCGGGAGCTCGGGGAGGGGAGGCGGCGGGAGGAGAGGAACCTCACACAAACAAAAGGTGCGCGCTGACGTTAATCTCCGCTAACGAAGCCTGCACAGAGCCCGTGCTCTGAGTCACCCGGCGCAGCGGCGAGCCGAGAGAAAGCTCATGAATCAAAGGGCCCTGCAGAAAGCTCATGAATCAAACCACCCTGCCGTAACGAGGGGAAGCAGTGCGGACAGGGGGAGGGGAGGAGAGCAGGACAGGGCTTGCGTCAGAACCCGCAGCCGCTGCCTCCGCGCTGCCTCTGCCCCTGCCGGCCGGGCACCTGCACCCTGGGGCGTCCTCACCCGGCCCCAAAGGCCTGGCCGGAGGCCTTGCCACACAAAACCGTGCCGGGGCAGCACACGGGCACCCCGCAGGAGAGGAACGCTCTTACACAGGGCAGCCTCTGGGGAGCGGGGAATGGGGAAAGCAAGCGCCTGGGGAGAGCGCTGTGACTGTGCGGGCGAGGCTCGTTCGCCATTTTGTTCAATTAGGTGCCCAGGTGTAAGGGAGATCAGAGCAGAAGCAACCAGCTATGTAGAGCAGGCCAAAAAGATAATTTCTGCAGCTTCATCGACGTGCAAAACACCAAATGGCACAAGTACGTACACCTTAACCCATTTACTATGACAGCAGCACATGGGCACAGAGATTCCCTTCCTCTCCAGTCGGTTGAATACTCAGAGGGGACAAGTGGACAACTGCTGAGGAATTGGCTCCAGTTCTTTTGTATAATAAATCTGAGTTTACATAAAAAGCATGTCAAAGAAGAGAACCATAAACCATCCTCCTCCATAGTCTATACCAGGCAGCAAACCGTATGTATCTGACCATAACCAAACAAGAGGTTTTTTTCACAACTCTAACCCGCTTTTCTGTTGGCTGAGTTCTCAACTCACATGCCTCAGTGGCTGGGCAGTGAGGGGTTTGATGTGGCAATTCCAGGTGCTCTGGAGCAATTACACACATCTTCACACACACAAAATCCTGGGTTATTGAAGGGTAGGCCAGGAATGAAAGCCAAGAGCTTGCAACCAATGTTGCAGTCTTTCCAGGCTGGCAGAGGCAAAGGCCTCCATCTCAGAGCACAAATACTCAGGTGGCTCCTTGAGGGGAATAAACAGATTAAGCTGATGGAAGATGCATTCAGGGCTCACATGGCTTGCAGAAGTGGCATATACTGCAGAGCAAACCTGCTCTCAATAAAGATTGCTGTCAGGCTTTTGGTTTTCCTTTATTTATTTCTTGGACAGAAAAAAATAATAGAAAAGCAGGCTGTTTTGCTGACTGATACAGAGGGGCTGACTATATGAATGCCATAGTGAAACACACAGTATGGCCATGAAAATCATGTGCCTTGGGAGCAGAGGTAACTATTAGCCTCTCCTAGCAGAGTCATCAAGAGGGAACAGGAGCTCTCCTGTCTGAATGCAGTACTGTGTTTAGTGCTCACCTGAAAGATGAGTGGGGTTTGTGATAATAAACAAGCACAAAAACCTTGTCCAGGGGATGTTCACTTGATAGATACTAGCTTACTAGCACTTTCAAAAGAGACAAGAAGGAAACAGACTGGCATAAAAAAAAACTCTGCAAGCTTTTGAATGTTGTTAAGACAGTGCAGAAGACAACAGTGTGTGTCTGAGATCAAAGAGCTCTAGTGATTTTAAAAGGGTCTCTTTCAGGTGGCAGAGAAGTTAGAGTTGCTCAAGGAAAAGAAACAAAGATGACAGGTCCTATAAGCCTGATTAGGTTATCTCCTTAGAACACCAGAGCCTCAGGAACAGCTATGCACATACACCTTTTTTCTTAAAAGGTCTGGTCCCAGTACTTAATTTCAAATATTAAAATAAATTATATCATGTAGCCATCACTTGAAGCTCAATTTATTCTGCAGACAGACATCACTTCACTCTGCCTGGTCCTGAGTTTGCTAGAAGATGCTTGGTTCTGTTATTCTAAAGTCAAGCAAACAAACCATATGCCCTGCCTCTCAGGGGCATATGTGGGGGCATTAACTGGGGTTCAGTAGCTCAATAACCACTACTATGCAGCTCTCAAACAGAATAAGCTAATTTCTGCCCCAGAGATTCTGCAAGACAGATGAGTCCTCTTCACTGTGGGTCTCATGATGGATAAGAGGAAGAATTGCAGGTGTCTGAAATTAGCTGGACCTCATGAATCAGCAGAGTTGATCTGGAGGGTGGATGCATGCCTCTAGGTCAAGATAAATGAACATTAAGGAAAATTAGGCTGGAGAGAAGGGAAAGGCAGATAGCCTCAAGCCTGACAAAGATACAATACAAAGAACGCAAAACTGACCACAATGGAAATTGATCTGTGCAAGATCCAAACTTGTTTTCCACAAGTGTAACTGTGACAGTTTGCCCAAGTTTGACAATCAGAGTCAGAGGCAAAGAGTAATTGAGCTGCACTGACTTAATAAGGGAATTAAGTATTCAGAAAGCAAAGGTAGTGAGTACCATCTTCCTGGGCTTGAAACTGTTACCAGCTTGAAGCTAATTCTGCTATTCCTCCTATGGCATCACAATTTTTACTTAGGAAATTCAAGCTCTGTATCTAGTTCTGCACTGCGCTTTGAAACTGAAACCTCTGCTCTTAAGGGCTAGAGAGGGCCTGCAGCTTTCAATCAGGCCAGTTTGTAGTCATCAGGTTTTGTCAGCTTTGGAGTGGAAAAAGCTGAGAGAGGAAACCCAAGCACAATTGCCCAAATATGATTTCAGGAGCTTTCTTACTTTTCTCATTCTGAAAGTGTAACTGCACATCAGGAGGAACAGGATGATTGGCTCAATTGCTGCTGCTAATTCCTTTTGAGCTTTTAGTTACGGTGTGTTTGGTAATTCCACACGAGCAGTTCATTAATAAACTGGCATCCCAGCACCACTGGAACAGCAAGGCACCTTGCAGACTACCAGCTATAGCAAAATAACATTCCTCTGCAGCTTTTATTCTGATACCACTGTTAGCAGGATTGAGGTGGGTTTTTGATTCCTCCCTGTGCAAAGAACAATTAAAAGACAGATATGGAAAGTGTCTCCCTGGCTGCAGCCTGGCTAGGAGGGGCCAGTTTTCTTTTCCCACCAATGGCAATGTGCAAGGAGAAGCACCCACCTGGCAGAGTTTCACTAGCTGAAAAGGAGAGGCTACACACAGTAGTTTTAGCTCAGAACACAGGAGGCTTGCCAATACATTGACTTCATATCGCTGGCATTCAAGCAGTTAAACACAACTGCGAACTCTGGAAGATTTCCCACTCCTTGCTGAAGCTTCTCCCCAGTACACTGGTAACTGGTAAACAGATGGTACAACAGATACGGTGTCAGCTCCCTCCTTGTTGGAAATGCAGCTATCCAACATTTAGTCAACCTGCCTGCAGTGAGAAATGACTGAATTAGAAGTAAAAACATGCTTCCATTTCCCTTTCAGTTTTAACTACTGTACATACACAGTCTGTGCCTTTTGTATCTCTAACAGAGTCCAAAATTCACTTTTCTCAAGGGAGTCTCTCTCTGTAACTCTCCCATCCTGGCTCTTGTGGCAAAAGGTAGTAAGAACTCCCCCTTTTTCAGTCTCCTACAACCAGTCTAGGATAAACAGTCATTCAGACTGGCAGCATTTTCCTCCTCCAAGCTGTATCCAAGGAAGAATACAGACACTGCAAACAATGTCATGAACTCCAGCACTCACCAACCAGCAAGACTGCCAGAAGCATCTGGCACTATTTTGAGGAAAAGTTTTCAGTTTGTTTCTAGTTGGGCTTCCTCTGTGCCTCACTGCCATCTCTGACTCCCCTCTAGCCCCTTGCTGCAGCTTCAACAAACTCTGCTTTTTGATAAGCATTTCTTGCACCCTCCACCAACTCCTTTGTTCTCTCCTATGACTGCCACATCACATTTCCCTAGCTGTAACCAGTCTCACTGGCCTCCCACCACCTTTCTGTCCTCTCATAATGTCCTCTTATTTCTCTTCCCTCCATGTAAGGCTTTATTTCTGTAATACCATGCTTCCCTTGTTGCCCACTTTCCCCAATGCTCTGTCCCAAAGCCAAACAAAATCACATCTTGTTCTGAATTCTGCACTTCTAGCAAAGCATACATTTTCTTTTGCAAATGCCTTGTATCGAGACATAACTGTGACTTGGAATAACTTGCCAAGCAAATCTCCATTTTCTTTACATACCAAGATCTTTAAAAGTCACTTGACATGGATAAAAGCACAAGGTTTTAAACAGGCTCCATTACTTTTGCCAGAAATGGATACAGCAAGGTTTGGGGAATTTTATGTGTGTGTTTTTAGTTCCAGGCTAGTCAGTCTATTATGGAAAACAGACCTGCCTCCAGTTACCTAGAGACTGCATAACTGGGGGGGGGGTTCAAGTGACACTGTAAAACCACTCCACAGGAATACCATTCAATTGCTCAGTTCAGCAAACCCTGTTGGTGGATTTTCCTTCCTTAAAAAAAAAATTGCACTTGCCTGTTCATTACTTCCCATATCGCATAAGAAAAAGAAAAGAAAAAGGAAAAAGATTTATTAATTTATGGAGATTTACACCCTTACTAAGCCTGAGATTTAAACACACAATTAAGTCAGAAAAGTCAAAATTCTATTTTTTCTGCTTCCATTCCCTTATCTATTATTTCCCCATCACAAAGGTGTGCTCTCTTTCTTGTGAGCTCTGACACCAAGCACATATGGACAAAAAGCTTTGTTATTTCCAAAATGCTGCTGCAGTGCCAACTTCAGCAGCTCAGCCTCACAGCCTTCTCCTGTCATACAGCAAAGTATTTATTGCTACTTTCACATGAGTGTACTGTGCCCACCTGAAGAGTAAAGTTTTTCTTCTCTGCTTCAGTCCCTAAAGCTTGGCTCCTTTTCCAGAAAGGCCAAATGCCTGTAAACACCCTCACTTCTCAGGGAGCTGCACCTTTGCTAAGTAAACAGCATTCATGTGGGTGCCTAAATACATGTCCAAGTGCCTATCTTTAGGCACCTGAGCTTGGAAATGCCGGTCTGAGTGAACAGGCCCTGCTTGTGGCATGAATCACTCTACAGAGCAAGGTTAGGACAGAGGAGTATCCAATTCTTAATTTAATTCTCTCAACCATCTCGCTGCTTAAATGAGAAACCCAACTGGGAATCTTAGTTACAGTAATATACTCACCAAACATATTGTATTCATTTATTTGAATTACTTTAGGAATAGAATCACCAGCTGGGAGAACAAAAACAGTCCTGCACAAAATGGATAAAGGCTTTACAGCCTGGTGTAAAAGGAGTCCTCAGAACGCACCACATTTGGATCCAAGGACTCCCATGGGTTTCCTTAGCCGCAGAGGTGCCAGAGCCCCAGCAGCAGGCACCTGGCAACACCACATTGCCAAACCTACTCCCTTTCTCAGATTTTCTTAGCTAGCTTCTTTTCTACCTTCATTCCGATGACAAAGTATTTGAGCATGAATCACCAGTTTATCACAATTATGGATATGTGATTTTATGCCCTCAGTCTCCATTCTCCTGCTGCACACAGGTCACCTGATCATCCACTTCAGCAAAGAAGGAGCGTGCCAGAGCTGACAGTCCATATCTTTCATAATCTCCTTTTTGGTATGATAGAGGGGGACATCTTTTAATCTTCTTCAGTTCCTGCCCTTCACCCAGTAGAATCAGACTGGGAGAAAATGGTATGTAAACTAGAAGAAACTCTTTGGAAAAAAACAATTACAGCAGAGGCAGGGCGTCTTTCAAGCTTAAGCCGCTCTGCACATCCTGGTGGCAGCCAGAGCTAGAAGTAAACATAAATAGCAGCCATCAGACAGGCTACAGGTAAGGATGCACCAGTTATAAAACAGACACATTTACAAGGGAAAATATAGAGATCTGAAGTTAAGCCTAGTTTTGTTTTTTGAGTTTGACCTAGCAGCTTCCCAAGACTGCCTTTTGGGACACCAGCTTCCTTCTTCCCTTACAGCTGCAAAGGACGACCTCAGAAAAGAGAAGAGAAACATTTAGAAAATCTTTGCATAAAACCATTCCCAGACAGAGCTCTCTGTAAAGTCCAGAAGGACAGGCGATATCATCGGTTTGCCAGGTCTGACAAAGCAACACAACCGCTTAGACTTGACTGTGTTTGTTTGTCTCACTGGTAGCACAACCCTGGATCTTGCTGTCACATGCCTCTGAGCTCTTCAGGCCAGGGAATGTCAAGCTCGTTGGTAAATTCTTATCTGTATTACAGTTGCAGAGGTGACGCTTGCAGACGTAACCCTGAGAAAATCTGAGCCAGGCGGTAACCCTGGTAATTTGGAGGGGGAGGGGGAGAACAGCAGCAGCCAGCTGGGAGCTGATCAAGATGCCTCATGCACAACCATTTGCCTTCTACAGCTGCTAGGGCTCAAGCTAGGACCTGTACTCAGCAAGACAGGTTATGAACACACAAAAGAAAGGTGATTGCTGCCTGAAAATGCTTCTTGAATCCTTGATGCCACAAAATACTATTTCTTTTAGCTCCCTTTTCTTGATCTGCGCTGCTCAGTGCTGCTGCAGTGGGGCCTGATTTGTACTTAGAACTAGCTGACATACTGAATGAAAAAGCACACTTGAAAAACACACCCTTTTATGCTCATTTCAAAACCTGCCGATGTGTTGTCGTGGTGGCCTTTATTCACACAATACCTAAGGCCCCCGATGTGTTTCACCAATGAGAAGATCCTTCTCTCTGATTATTAGGATGCAGTGATGTCAGCTGAGCGTGTTTGTCACAAACAGGAGGTAGAACCATTAGCATAGAACATCATCAAAAGACACTTAGACAAATTTGTCTCCCCTCGGGCTTGCCCCGAGCTACCAGAGCAGTTGACTACTTTTTGCAGCTCAGTTCAGGTGCAAGAACTCTTCCAGCTGTGGTAACTCAGTGAGACACCTGAACCCAGCCAATATTCCACTGGGGTGAAATATTTCAGCCCTCTCACAATAAGCACAAAACCCACATAACTAGTCTACATTTCGTCCTCTTAACTAGTTTTGCTTTCCCCTGCCTACATACTGCTCCTTGATCTCTAAAAATCTGAGGAGTGGAGGACACCACTGGGAAACATATAAAACTTATCTTAATTTAGCACTGAAGACAAAGTTTATAAAAGTAAAGGAAGAGTACAACCAGACCTGGCTTTTTGTTTTTTTTTTTCCTTCTCATAAACAGCTAAAATTAGCTAAAACCTACAACTTCAAGGGAAAGGGGGCTGAGGAGGAGTGGGGGGCAAATGCAGAACTATTCCCATGTCAAGTCACATCTAATGAAAATGTTTGGTCAGGAAGAATAGGAAAATTTTTTTTAAACAATGTAAGGTTTTATACTAACATTTTCTAACTGTAACGCTCTCAGAAATGCTGATATGCTTCATTTCCACATTGTTACACATGTCAATGTTTTACTGTAACACAGAATTTTTTAACTGACTAAAAATTAAAATGAGGAAAAGAAGTTAAAAATATTAAATAGATTGAAGACTGAATGTTTCACATTTATACAAAACATTTAGAATTCCCACTATGCCATTTTTATTATTTGACAACTAATCCAGGAAATCCTGGTTGTAGGAATGCCATAATTCATGCACCCAGTCTATTTGCTGAAGTTCTAAATTGAAAATGCTCTCTTCTCTCCCTGAGGTAATGTCACCTCACCTTGAAGAAAGCCAGCAGAAAAACAAATTGTGGGGTGTCTACCAATTCACCCTGTGCGCATGCCTATTAACTCATTTTACTTATAGTGGTGTTGATGTTGGCACCTGACAATAAAGTGCTCTTAAATCCAAGAGAAAACTGTTTTAGAGCACTGCTTTTTTCACCCATCTCTGGAGAACTAATCTGAGAAAGCTCCTCTGGGGTTTTCAACCAAGAGACAAAAGTACAACATTGACTAACGCTTTCTTGCTATGTCCGGGAAAAGACTTTTCACCAACTGAGATACACTAAGAACTATTACCATCAATTGTCTTCTCAAGGAATAGGCAGCTTAGAGACAAGAAAAATCTCCACTCCCTACCTAATCACCTATTCAGCTCTGCGCAAAGCAGGCAGTGGATAATATGAAATGAAACTGAGAACAGCTCTCATTTTCCTTAGCAGCTAAAGTGCAGTTTTAAACGTGTAATAGATATTTTGCCTTTACCATTAACAAGCAGAATACGTAAAGTATGACTGCCTTGATACCCGCTGGGCACTTGAGCTTAGACTTTCATTAACTACCTCGTTAGCAATAAGAGATACACAGTGTGCTGCATTATGAAAATTATCATAAACTTGTGCTTTTGGGAGCTACTGTATATCAGCTATATGTCTGTCTCTTGGAACTACAGTCTTACTCTAGGTAATCTAATCAAAATGCTAGCAAATCTGTTTTCATATGATCACAGAAAAAACCCTGCACATTAAGAAACACAAGTGATAAGCAACAGATACTCCTAATGTCCTTTCATGCACATTAGAGTGATGCTGAAGAAGACATCTGTATTTTGCAGGGAGCAACAGCAAAATCAGCAGACATGACTGCAGTCAAGAAATCACAATCCAACGCTCGCAAAGGCTGGAGTTAGTATCTCCAGTAGCTCAAGTTTTGGTTATTGATCAGCCCCACCTTCATCCCCACTTATTTTGAGCAGGCTCCTTACACGAAGCACTGCCACACAAAGTCAAATGTTAACAGTTGCTGAGCATCTAAAAATCTCTTGAAGTCAATGGTGAGAGTCCATTCTAGGAAGTATTAAAAGGTATGGAAGAGTAGAAAACATTCTGAGGGGGTGGGAACTCAAACCAAGTTGAGTTTGAGAGAGAGAGAAAGGCTGCTTTTTTACTCCTCATGCCTTACCACAAGTAGCTTCTCAATCCTATGGACCTCCTCAGCTAAGTCTCGTTCTGAGGGACATTGAAGTAACCCAGAGAAAACTGCTGATATTGGACACTCAAAGAATACAAGGCCCATCAGCAGTCTGCTTATCGACAACAATTTGCAGTTTTCACTTCCTTGGTTGACTGATTGAGGTTCATTTTTTTGTTTTTTAATGCCTTCTAATCTGTCTTCCATATTTTCCTGTATCATGTATATTTTTCCTCTGGGTTCTTGTATCTTCCTTGTTTTGTTCTCAGATCACTATGTGCCATCATTAAAATTTTATCCTGAAATTTAGGAAATAAGAGTTGCTGCAGGCCTTGAAGATTCAAATCCAAAAATAACTCAATCTTTGGAGGAGGCAAAGGGATGCATTTTTGTTTTGTTTGGGGACTTAAAAAAAAATTTCTAGTTGAAAAGTAGCTTAAGATCCTCATGTATATGTCACAAGTTTCCATTTTTAAACACCATGCTCACAGGCTTGAGAATCAGAGGAATTAAAAGACCTGAGACATGGTTTTTCCACCCTAACAACATGACGAATAAAATGTTTCTCTGAATACATTTGGGGGAAAAAATAGTGGTTCTTGGACAGGAATTTAATGTGCCAAGTTTAAATTTTCTGCAAATCAGGACTGCAGAATTGCCCACCTTTGAAACAGTAGTTCATAACAAAAGTAACGCATCCTTAACTGGAACACTGAAAGTAATGCTGTTGGGAGAGAGACTGAATGCATGTAAATTAAAGACATATTGCAAGATTTGATCAGTCCTGTCCAGCATTTATGAGCGTTCTTAAAATAAGAGATCTGAGCAGACATGATCTATCTGAATAAGTTTGTTTAAAGTTAAAGGTTGTTTATTAAATATTATTTATGCACTGTTAAACCTCAGGGAGAAATATTAAACGTCTGGGATTCAGAGAGTACACAAAGCAGGCACTAAAATTGTACAGTTTGATATATAACTTCCTATAGTGGATAAATCCACGAACATCTGCTAAATATGTAGAAGACTTATTACATTTTCATATGGTTTACTTACGATGTAGATTTCCCGATTTGGCAAACAAAGCCTGACTATGAGGAAAAATTATTTCATTATTTTAAACCCTTTTAATACAACCTTTGGAGGATGCATGAATATTTCCTCACTGCCTTCCCTGTCACCTGATGGGGAGCAATAGTCCCTGAACTGTTAAACTGGCTTAAATAGAGAATTTGTGTCTTGTGTCTTGTTTAGAGGATGGAATCTTGGTATTTCTCTTGGCAGTTCCCAGAGCAAGGTACAATCCTGCATATTATCTCTCTCCAGAATTTTGCTGATAGATTCAGAGAGTCAACAGAGATCCTAATACAGTGCAAGACCCTCCCAGCCCCTGTGGGAGAACTCGGCAGGTTCTCCTCCCAGGGCATAGTGAAGTCAGACATTTATTTTGGCATCCAGAAAACTCTTTTTGAAATCTGCGAGAAACTTGGTAGGTTCGCATAGTCTGGGAAACTGATGGAATACTGTATATATTTTTCTTGCCACCAGGCAATAATGCTCTGTGTCAGAAGTAGAAATGGAAAATTTGGGCACAGGGAAATCCTGTTTTTAGGAAGTGGGGGAAATCCAGTTGCCTTCCCCCCACTTCATTTCTGTAGTTCTTTTTCGTGTAAATGAGCAGTTAAGCTTCATCAGCAACAGTGAAATTGATTTCCCTTGTTTTAGATGAGCACTTGAAAGTGAAAGAAGCTCAATTCAGAAACCAGAAAAAGCTCAGATTTTTCCCATTTAACGCCAGAGACGTGCATCTCCAGTACCTATCAAGAACATGGCTGAAAGTACAAGAACAGAGGGCTACTCTTCAGAAGCCTAACTAGCAGTTGCTGCCATTTACTTTATCATATGACCAATCAAGAGTGGCTTTTAGCCCAGGAATTATTATAAATAGGTAAAATATTTCTTAAAGAAAAAGATCATTTCCCTCCTAGCAAGCTCTCCATACATATCACTTATGATCTTGGGCTAATAAATCCTTTCCTTGAAATGGGCATACTTACATAAACAATCTTTTTTTCCTTTTTTCTGACCCTTACTACATTCCTTTAAACTTTCTTAGAAAATGGGGCTCAGTATTAAGGTGAGTATTTGTTATCAGGAATTTGTAAATGGTTCTGGCAAGAATGTAGGAACAGGTGTATCTTGGAAGGAATCTAGCCATTCAACAGTTTAACTGAAATGCTGATTTATCAGTACAGACCTCTGCTTCCACAGTTACTTCTTTCTGGAGAATTATTAAAGGACAATACCTCTAACTCTAAATGGCTGCTCTCAGCCATACAAACACTTAATGTAATGTCAATTCAATTCTTCTTTTATACCCCTTAAATTCAGCTTCATCCGAAGCTCTCAGTCATGATTTGATGTCATAACTCACAAGGTTTCCAGGACAGAGAGACCTGTTTTCATCATTTTTTAAGATTTTACTGGGTTCTCTGTAGACTGACCAGTATCAGAGATTGACGAACAAGTATGTGTACTGATAAAATGGACAGTTTCCTGCTAACAGACTTAATATCTCAGCATCCTGGCGAAAAAAAACATTAATTTGAATGTACAAAGCCCTGGTTCTGTTACTGTATTCATTATTTAACATTTGTGTGTTAGAATCACAGATGGGCAAGCAACAAGCAATAGCTATTGGGGAAAAACATTACTGCTCCTTGTACAAATACATCCCTAAGATAAGTTACAATATTCTTCTGCCAAAATGGAACAGATAATGATTTTCTTGCAGTCTGAGAAGTCCCAGATCACAGATGGCCAGCTGAATAGTGGCTCAAATAATGCTAAGCAATGAACAGCTGCTAACAATGAGGAAATTGTGCTTATAAGGCCTGATTCAATGCCCGTTGAAGTCAATGAAAATCATATAAACAGCCGTGAGTGCCCTACTGGCACTGTTCTTTGGCAAGAAGCCAAAAATCAGATAACAAAATATTGTTAAATTCCCCCTACCAGAATACTCACTGCTTTCACAGGGAAACAAACTTCGGTCTCCAGGCAAGCCTAGAAGCATCCTAGTGAATGCAGCTGCATTTAAAATGCTGGGGTATGTTAAAATGAAAGTATTATATATCTTACAGAGAATTATGTTTTCATTTAGAATGACTAGATATTAAGGGATCTAGTTGATTTTCTCCCAGATCACAGGCACATTGTAGAAAAATCAATATCTAATTTTGAAAGACCACTACCTGTGGTCTGATAATACCTGTAATCCTTCCTTTCATTACATGTTTATTAGGAAATTACACTGCTCTTGGTTAGAGCACCACCATTGCTATTCCTATTAACTCAAATCTATAAGGAACGTATAAGAGATCAAGTGTCTGCCTTAAGTGTTTTGTAGTCATTGCTTTACATGGATGAAGGTGGCTACCAACCAACAAGGAAGAAGGTCAGAGAGCTAGAGACAGCTTGGTTTTTGGAACACCATACAAAATAAACCTCTTGTGGGGTTTCTTAAACCAACAAGTGTGAAATGGCAGGTATCCAATTTTTAAAGTGCTCAGAAGGAGCAGCACTGAACGCCTAAACATAACATTTACAAACTTTGTATCCCTGTCCTAACCAGAGTTCAGTGCCTGACAAGATGATGGAGCAGATCCTCCTGGAAATGCCATATGCTAAGGCACATGAAAAATAATGAGGTAATTGGTGACAACTACCATGGCTTCACTAAGGGCAAACCATGCCTGACAATATTGGTGGCCTTCTAGGATGGGGTTACAGCAACGGTGGACAAGGAAGGGGCAACAGACGCCAGCTACCTGGACTTGTGCAAAGCATTTGACACTGTCCTGCAAAATATCCTTGTCCCCAAACTGGAGAGGCATGGATTGCATTGATGGACCACTCAGTGGGTAAGGATTTGGCTGGATGGTTGCACTCAAGGAGTTGTGATCAACGGCTCAGTGCCCAAGAGGAGACCAGTGATGAGTGACATTCCTCAGGGGTCGGCACAGGAACCGGCACTGTGTAACATCTTTGTTGGCAACTCCTCTCCTTTCTGCTGCAGAGTCTGTTTATGTTCCATAAATGCACAGGTGAATGCACACCTGAAGTCAGGTCATATGAAGTAAGGAATCATCTCTGCTATTTGCATAGGCTGAAAGAAGGCATAGTGCAAATTAACTCTCTGCGGCTATATCAACATTCTCCAATTTCTATTTGCATTGTCCAAATCATCCTGTTCTGAGGCTTCAGAAAGAGCCGGAAGATGTGGCTAATCACCAGATTTACTAATTATGTTGTTACAAAAAATGTTAAAGGTTGGACTGGGAGCACCAAGGGACTAGAGGAAGCCTCAGCAATGATGAGCGCCATGGAGCTCAGACTCCCCAAGGGAAATATATTAACCAGCATAAGATGGGTGCTAACACCAAGGGAGCCCTGATGGCATTTCTGCCCGTCCCTGTCACTCACAGCATGCACCTGCCACTCCTGCCACCTGGGACTGACAATTTTGGTTCAGAGCCTACTTGAAAGGACACTTCTGTTGGGGAGCTCCTCCCCAGGGATAGCATTGTGTTCCTGCTGAGTGAAGGGTCTTCTGGCTGGTCTCACACTGCCAGGCAAGATCCTCAGACATCTCCCTGCCCAGCACAGACCTGGCCTGAAGCCCTGTTGCAACCACTACTGCACCATTACATTCTTTAGGGAGAGCAGGAGCTTTCCCAGAGAGGAATATTCTTCCACGCTTGCTGATTTAGGCTGCCCCGGGCAAAAAAGACCAAGAGCATAAGACAGAAGCACTCCTGCTAAGGCTACGACCTTCCATAGAGGAAAACACACCTTTTGTCATTTTGGTTGAGAGCTGGGCAGCTCTAGGCAACTCCATTTTGATTTTTCAGTCTGCCGTGATCTGTCAGCAGCCTGCCATGATACACTGAGCTAATCATGTCTGCCCCAGAGGCTGACATGCAACCTCTGGCCTATCGCATCCTAAGTGGAAATGTTTGCCAGGAAAAAGATAAAAAGAAAAAAATAACCTCCTCCAGAAACCAGTTACGGATGATGTAAATGAAGGCACAGCAGGATGCAGGAGGATGAAGCCTGACACACTGGCCTCACCAAACATCCAGACAAGGGTTCTCATGTGGGCAGAAGAGTTCAGGTTTTCCACACTAGCACACACTCTTACACACCCAGCCAGTGCCACACAAAAACCAAGTAAAGGATTTCCCTCCCACCCAAATGAATTTGCTGGGACAGGCTTCACCTCTTTTTGAGAGCACCAGACCAGAGGATGAAGACCCTCAATTACACTTTTAGGATATGTTTGGGTATCCTAAACTCTGCCCAGGTTCCTGAGAGAGTTGATCCTCTCCCTGAGGGCCTTGGACCTAAAGCACCAAGAGATTAGTGTTCAACAGGACAGTTGTTGTCCCTGGCACAGCTAGGGATTAAACTTGGGTTTCCCAAATTATAGATGTACTTTGAGACTACTGGACCAGCCTCACTTGCTAATAATTAGACGTTTAATGGCATTACTGAAGTTACAACCAAATTTTACTCACTTAGACTGATCAGTATCTAATTTTGAAAGTAGTTACATGTACTGACAGGATGATTACAGCTTTATTCACCCATTTTAGACTCAAATTTAAAATAAAATACACTGAGATTGTATCACATGATAAATTGCAGTCAGCTTTTAAATCTAATTCTTTCAGATTTAATTCTAACATTGTGAAGCTGACAGCATCATGCAGCTCGAAAGAGGAGTATTATACACTCCTACAACAGCAGCTTGACAAAGGGACAGATAACACTTGCTTTGAGGCCTGGAGGGTCCCAAGCTACTGGCTCCAAAACCACAGTCTGGCTACTGATTCACGTTAAATATCTGTTGAAAACTCACATGCATGTACTTACAAATTCTCACTTGTATTCTCAGCTGAGACTAGCATAACAATAATTGTATGTATGGCTTGGAAAAGTCTTTGGACTTAGTACCAATGAATTTTCCAGTGATGCTGTGCAACTGAGCCCATGACAGCAGAACTGCCCAGTCTGACACATGAAGAGAACCAGACAGGTAAATGGTTCCAAATTGTCCTATCTTGTTTCTAAAATGATCTTTCTACTAAACACAACCTACAGAAAAAGAAATGCATTCTATACAGTGATTTTGATTGTCACCAGTTCAGAATGACCTGCTTAACCCATGTATGTTTCCATTCATAGATAAAGCAATTCTCACATGTGTGGCAGCAACACACTGTTAACACATCTCCTTGCATTTAAAATAAACCTGTACACGTGCATATCTTGCAAGTGCCCTTGACACAAGTTTTCATAACACAGCTGTACACATCCCACACGTGAAGTTTTCATGTGCGCTCTGAAGCTGCTTCCACATTTACTTTCCCTTTGGTTTTCCAGTAAAGTTTTGTGTTTGCTTTTCTAAGCCTGCTTTTATTTGGACTTGTTTAAATGTTGGCCTTCACAGAGCCGGGAGAGAGGAGTTAGACTGTTAGAGAGTTTGTGCCCTCTGGTGTTCAGCGCTGGATACTGGAGCCCCGAAAGGCCGCGGCTCGGTGCTACCGCAGCATCCTCCCCTCACCGAGCCTTGGCTGCCTCTAACGCACCTCACTTCAACAGGCTAAGGTACCTCCACTACTCTGCTTCACTGCAGCATTCTCAGCAACATCCTGGGCAGAGATCAGGGTCTCCTTTTGAGATCATTTGCACGCTTTACAGGCAAGATTTTAGCTTTGGGAATGATTTCAGCAAGATCTATATCAACTCAGCAATTTCCAAAACTGACAAAAACTCTGAATGTGGCATGACTGTGTTTTCATTAGTTCAAATCAGAAAAAAAGTACAATGGCTAACTTCAGAAAAACAAATAATTTATTGACCAAATTCCTTGAGTCCCAAAGCTAAGGATATACTCTTTAGCCTACACTAAGATACAGAAGCTCCCATCAGCATGGTTTTCAGATGGCTGGTTCACATTTCATGTTACCATGGCTGTAGTAAATTCTTCAAAATCACAACTAAAATCAAATTTGTGGGCATAACATTAACACTCAGTTATGCCCATGAGCACTACTCAATTACCAATTTCATCAGGCAAATTCTGAATAGAAAGCCAAGCTTACTCTCCTTCTGAAATTCACCCAGTTTCTACAGTTCATTCTAAAGATGGTCAGATGTAGAGTTGTTCACTGTGGTGAGATTGAAGGTAGTTTGCAAGGATTTTAGTGATCACAGTCCTCAATCACCACCACTCCACTGTCTAAGCTATATACCTGCTGTGCTGCCCTTGCTCAGGAGCTCTCATTTTGGAAGAACAGTTCACCTCAGCACCTACGACTGATAGGGATACCAGAGAAGTCTACCCCCTATCATTTGGAGCATCCAAACCCAAATAACAGTAAGAGAGTTTTTGGGGAGTCCAGAGGCATCTGTGTCTATGACCTCTCAAACAGTCTCTTCCACTCTGCTTGCACCCATGAACCTGCTACAACAGCTTCTCTCCACTTTGCACGGGCTGCAGGCAATTTTAAACTCCTATTCTGACTTAAATAAGCAAGGTCCTTTTATTTATCCTTTTGGAGGAACCATTTTCCTCCAATTCTCACAGCCTTCCCAGTGTTCTGATGGAGCCATTTCTTCTCATGGTGTTAAAGGAAAATACTGAAGAGTGCCAAAGATCTCATTTACAAAGGTGCCTGAATCTCAGCAAATGAACCTTGCATGGTGACATTAAAAAGAGTAAGTCACCAGTTTTCACCACTGTAAGAAACTGCACTAAAAAAAAGAAAAAAGCTCATAAAAATGCAAAAAAACAGAAATAAAAAAAAATTTTAAAAGGAAAAGGGCAAGAGTTAACAAAGGATCTGAATTCAATAAACTGTTTCAGTGGAAAGTTAGGAGCCTAAACACTGAATCTGAGCCTAATAGCCCTTTGCTACAATTATATTCACTTGAATGTTGAGTACTGTGTCATTAGATGAGAGCATTCAGACAGCACACTGCAGTAATAATTCACAAAGTGTTTACGTTTCAACAAAGCCTTCTCTCATGCGTTCTTCTAACCGTAACGGCAAATTTAGACATTTTAGAAACACGGAAGATTTGTTTTTAATTAAGGAATTTCACAGCAGTGAACTCTGATCACTTAATATTTCAAATCTGAAAACATCACTATGACAGCATGTTAAGAGATTATTCTCTGTATACTTCATTCTCGGTATGAGTAACATTGCACCCCAAAAAACGCCACAGTGCCAGCAGACGTTGCATAAAGAGAGTGGCAACGTTGTCCCTCCCTGTGGCTCTGCAAGAAAGCTGTACCTGTGACTCAGGAGAATATATGCAGACACTCTGCTTTCAGGAATGATCATGATCAGCTTCTGCATCCCTGAGAAATTCTGTATCTTTTAAGCAAAGCATAGCTGAAATCAATACTCAGCTGCCAAGGAAAGTGGAGGGATTTCGCTTTAGTGCTGTGGGATTCATTTTCACGACTGTCAATCATACCATAATTTTCACAATTCCAGCACTGCAGTCTAACAAGTGCAATAATCTGTGGCCCAGACCTCTTGCCAAGCAGGAGTGAGCTAAGATGAAAGACTAGGACACAAGAAAGGAGGAAAGGAGTGTATGTTTCACCTGATTTGACCAGTATGGAATTTACACTTGAAAGGAAAACTGGGGAAAGCTCGATCTGGTAGAAACAGTTGGCAGCAGGGCCTGTTTGCAGCTAAGAAGCCAAAAGAAGGATTGTATGGCAACAAGGCTTCTGGTTCCTGTATGAATTTCAAATCACAGCATTACGTTTAACCTCAAAACATCTGAAAGGAAATGATGAACAAGCATCAATCACCAATTAGTCATTATTTCTTGGACAGTCCATGGAAAACAAAGATGCTGGGTCAGATCAGAGTTTTGTAGCTTCTGTCAAAGCCACGCAGCTTTCCTCAGCAGCCCCTGGCTTTTCTATTCCAGCTGGACATACCCAGGATGGCACATGAAGCCCACATGAAAGGTAGGAGTCTTACCCTGGACTGAACTTTCAAGTATCTCACATCAACTGGGGCGTACACCCTCACCAAAAAGAGGGCTGCTTTCAGTGCCTACGTGGCTACTAAACCAGAAGGTTGTCATCAATCTCAGCACGCCTTCTGCCATTCTCGAACATTTTCTTCCCCAGTCCTGCATTGTTACAACCAGGCTTGTTCAAGCAAGACTATGAAGTCTTTCCAGATATTCTAAAACCTGTCTAAAACAGGACAAAAAAAGGGAACTTCCCTGGACCAGTTGCTCCACTGGTAACAGCAAACATGAAACAAGACAACCCCATGCAGTCTGTGAACAACCTGCAGGCTGAAATTACAGAGATGGTTTACCATCTCTGTAACAGCTTCTGTCATTCTCCCTCAATTTCTGCTTGTTTAAAGGCTTTAATGATACTATTGGCAAAACCCCTCCATTTAAGCTTAATAGCACATTCTTTAATAGCACAGATGGTTTACTTGACCTTTAGCATCTAATCTGGATTTCTGTGACTTAGCTTGTGTCCTCTATTAAGTCCTAGCACTGTGTGGAGCAACACACTGCTGACCGGTGGTCAGGAACTCTGTGCTTTGCCTTCTGCAACTCACGGGTAATTTAATCCTTTCCCCTGTGAACCTCCCCAGGTCTGAACACTGCCTCTGACACTGATGATGAGGACTGCAGGAAGCATGGAAAACAGGATACCGCAGGAGCACACTGACAGCAAATATTTGTGTCACTGTTCAAAATAAGCATGTAATGCTTATTGTATTACAGAATTTAATAAAATATAATAGGATGCAATCAGATATTTCAGGTATAATATTAAGTAAATGCATTGTAAATGCTGGAGAGTAGCTAGAATTTATTAAACTGCATGATGTTGCTAAACAATATTTACTGCTAAAAGCAAAGATTTTTGTTAACCTCGCACGCAAAACTGACAACGTGTCTTCAGAATAGTTTTGTTTGCAGACAAAATCATATATTACCATCTTTTTTCATCGGTTAAAATGATGAAAATACACAACAGATTTTTTCCAAACTAATAAAAATTGCTAACAACTGAAAATATACAATTGTCTAACATGTAAACCACATATGTGACTTGCTGTGGCATTACCTGACTGCCAAAGCTCATGAGATTTTCCATGTCCACTGTCATTCTGGCTGTGCTTGGACAGCAGCTGTTTCTGTAACACTTCAAACTAAATCTGTTCCAGGAAGAATCTGGAAGAACTCAGAATACTGTACAGTTTCTTAGTCACATATTTATTAAGCAAAAAAAATTAAAAAAAAAATAAAAAGATAAACCACCAAGACAATCTGTTATTAGTTGCACTGGAACACAGCAAACCTGTAGCATGGGCAGTGAACCAAGATATAAAATTGCCCAATCTTCTCTTTCTACTCTTATATATGAAATATAGAAAATGCTTCCCACAGAACTCCACTGGCAAAGTGTTATAACCAAAGAGCTTGCAAGCTACCTGCTCCGACTCTGGCAAAACAACATGAAAGAAGTAATATCCACAGAGGGTCCACACCATGAATGCAAAAGCAGATAAGCTGCATTACTCCAAGGTGTAAATTATATTTGGTAATATACAGCAGTTGCCTATAGAGGATAAGATTTTTTCCTCATATCTAACTGCAAAAATTGTCCCATGAACTAGTGAAGATTAATTTTCGGTCAATTTCTTTTCTTTATCCTTTAAACCCTTCTCACTCCCACAACAACATCAAACCCCCTGATGTCTTGTGTATGAGAGATGACGTGTTGCAGTTACACTGGACTTAGGTATTTGTTTACTGACTGGTCCGAACATGGGAGGACTGACCACCTGGAGGCTCTCGAATACAGTATCACATGGTTGAAGTTTGCCTAACCATTTGGGTTTTTTTTCTTTGGGAACTAATTTGGGTCTTTATCTTCCATCAGCATTGCAACGGAAAGTAACAAAACTAATTCTATTTTAAATTTCTATCCCTTTTCAAACTTTGACTAAATTTAGCCTGAGGGTTCAAAAGTCAGAGAGAGAAGAGGGAAAAGGAAAGGCAGAGGGAGGAGACCCAGACACACTGCAGCGCAGCTTCCTTAAGAAATTAAGCTTAAGTGTGACTGGATTCTTCTGTGCCTGGTACGTATCACTGCTGCCCAGGGCTATGCACTGTCCTCTCCCTCAGGTAAGTGTCTCCAGGTGACTTCTAAGGGGCTACCCATGCTCCACAATTTCTCAGCAGCCAAGTGCATACATCCGCACACTGGACTTTCACAGCGGGGCACAGCTGCTAATGACAGCCAGCAGTGAAGCCAGCCTCAGTTCAAACTGAAGAACAGTTCAGTTCTTCAGTGAAACTGAAGAACAAAGAGTTTATGCTGAGCATCTTGGCAAGTTTTTCTTCCTGGTGCTGTGCCCACAGGAAGGCAGGGAGGCAAGCACACAGTCGGCACGCGGAACACAACAGGGGAGGCAGAGAATGGGCACCATTGTCTCGTCAGCTGATTGTAGAGTATGTGATGCACAGGCTAGGCTGTGAACTAATGAGGCTTAACGAGAACATCACTGAAAGAGATGCAATTTAGCTTATCAACAAATAAGCAAGCAAAGGTATAGTGACAGATCATTATGCTAGCAAAGACAAAAAAGTCATCAATAAAGGAAAATGCAAAGAAAAGGTCTTTGTGTTAGCTTTCCTCACGTGTTTTAGTTTTGTTTCTCAGTCTGTGCCTCCAGATACAAAAAGAAAATAAAAGTGGAATTAATCAGGTCAACTGTACAGTTTGGGTTGTGCCTCAGAGCGCAGATTGATTATGCCTGCATGGGCAATGTTCCAGAGAAGTTTCTCAATCACAGCAATGAAACAGGTGTTACATTTCTTAGATCTCTCCCCTCCTTACTCCCACCCACTTGATTCCTCTCCATTCTCAACTCCCCCCCTTTCAAGGGATATAGAGATCTAAAGCTCATCCTCTCCTTTCCAGCTGAGTGAAGCACTGGGGAAAAAAAAAAAAAGGCTCAGGTGAATTTCATAATGAGGGTTCATGAGGAAAGGTGTTAAGAGAAAGCTCTGCTTAACCAGCTCCTGGTACAAAGGAGGATTACAAAGCCTTAGGAGGGCCTCCAAGAGTTTGCTCTGCAATATTTTCAGCTGGCAGATAGGAAGGCAATAGAGCTATGCTCTACTGTAGTCATCGAGCAGGCTAAAAGACACAGTAACTAATAAATAACAGAGGCATTTAGTAACTGTAACTGCTTTCCCAAGAAACAGTGGGACATGCCCCCTACCCCCAAACAGATTTCCAGGTAGCTGGTCCTTAAATATGCTAAATAGCTGCAGAGCTTCTATTTTGCTAGCAAATTAGTGCATGCAAATAAGAAGCCTTTGTCTTTCATCACTAGCATGGTAGCACATGCCATAAAGACCACAGGACCCCTTTGAGGCTTTTCTTCACTGCATTGTGTATCTTCACCATGTTTCCAGTCCACAGACCATTGAAGTAAACAAGAGGAGTCCTACCGATTTTATCGAGTTTCACCTCAGAGGCAGTTGAGGGTTTTTTTCAGTGTTCATTTAAGTGAGCTACATAGCCGCTAACTGTGAAACCTCTTTTAATTCCAAAGGAGCCTATAGAACGGAGTGTGATAGCTGTCCTGTTCAAATATGAAATAAGACAGACAAATCAAAATAAGAGATCTCTAAAACACTTGTAGAGATATATCCAAAAGGCATATTTCCACAAAAACCAACCAAACAAATCCAAACCAAACAAAACCCCCACAAACCACATACTGTCTTCCTCATCCCTTCAGCTTTTAAACTGCTCAGAGATGCACACATAAACATTTAGTGAATGATTTCTTCACACATTTTCTGTGGTGTATGCACATTTTCTGTGTTCTACGGATACCTAAATTATTTTTTCAAGTTTTTCAATAAAATTCTCCCCTTGGGCATTGAAGTAAATGATAACAAGGCATGAAGAGAATTTATGCAGTCATCACTGCAGTGGTGATGCAAAAAACAATGAGCAGCCTGCAGAAAGAAAAAAAATTATAGCACTCAGGTTCACTCATATTTCACTTTCCCAGAGCCAGAGGATCTGCCAGGGAATCTGTCTGGTGTTTTAAATGTGGTATTTCAGAATGTGAGCCTTGTACTGATTTCCCGTTAAACCAGAATCTCAGCTGGTGATTTCAGTATAGTTGCACATTTGATTTCTATCATTATGATCTGAAATACATCCTGATATGACATGATTGGCAATTGATGCAGCATTGTCTGAACATGGCTGAAGTGGCAGTCAAAGTGGCAGAATCTGCTTAGTTCTTAGATATGCTGATCTTTCTTTCTCAGCTTTCCCCAAAACTCAAATGTTTTTCCCCTGCCTTTCACAAAACCTCAGTGTCACATACAATCTGGACAGATGTCATCCCTCTGCAGGGCCACACTCCTCAGCTCTGCCATTAGGCAATGGCAGATTGCCTAATATACTTTCACTCTCAAAATAATGGTTGGGGAAGGCGATGACCATTGCATTAAATGTTTGCGTGGCCCTGTTCCTTGTCAGATGAGACTGAAAGTAGCAAAGAATTCAGCAGCTGAGGAAGAAACAGCAAGGGCATAGTTTTGGAGCACAATCTGAAAGCTTGGATCACCCTGCCAGTAGGCCTCCAACTCTTTGAGGACCATCAGCTCCACCAGAAAGGGACTTTTTGTCTTGTGTCCAGCAATAACTGGTGTTCCTTTTGGCTCAGGTAATAGGTTAACATAGAGGAACTACTACCCAAGTAAGAGAGCCACAGCAGAAATAAAAGTTCTTTAGAAAGAGCGTTTCTTGACCTGAACAGTCTTTGCTTTTGGGATAACCAAGTCCTTTGTGGGGGGACTTGTTTAAATGCTAAGAAAAAGTCAGAAAAAGAACAAATCTTCCCAGTAGCTAGTTTCCTCAGATACTAGGTTTCCCAGTTTCCTCAAAAGAAATGGTGTTAACTGGCATATGTAGCTATACTTTGGCAGAAACAAACCCTGTAGTATGCCAAATTACTTTGTCTTAGAAAAGTAATTTCTTAATCTAATTTCAGAAGAGAATGTACTGTTGACCAATTCCCAAGTAAGGGAGAAGTGTCCAGGAAGCAAAACCAACCAAACTACTATACAAGTGACCACAACACAATTCCTGTTTTCCCTCTGGAGAAATTCACAGCACTGTTAAGAAGTCTGAATGGGATTTTATGCAAATGGAATTGTCAAAACCAGCAGGAAATAGCAAAATGAACATTGTTAGGCTCCGATTTCCATGCTGACGCAAATGGTACTCTTGGTTAAAGAAGGTGCTGCACCTTTCAGCCTGAGGTTCATTAAGGTGTTCATACATACTCATACTGCTTTTGGAAAGAGCTGAAACTGGGCAGGTAAAACCCTGTGCTGAATTCAGTGCTACATGAGTTAGCATATCTCATTTAGGATATCATGACTAAATAGAGCTAATACATTGATTTGTACATGACCCTTGTGGGATACAGTACATGTAAGTTATCTCATCTGCTGAATTAGAGTGAAAGACAAAAGTGATGTACTCTGTCAATTCTCTTCTCCCATTTCAGAAAACAAAAACTTATTTTCAAAAAGAGAGAAGACAAAGGGGAGAAAGTGAGGAAATACCTAGCAAACTCTGATGAAACAATACTTTTCCAAACTATCTGGCTTCACCTCCCTTCTTTTGTTATAGGACAATGTCACTTGATGTCGCTCATTATCTGCTTGGATTTTGCTGCCATTTCTAACTATGCATTTTGAGTATCAACCACCTCTAAAAAGCTGATTTAACATAGTGTCACAGATTGATTCCATTCTAAGGAAATAGTAAAACACAGTAAACTAAAAGGATGGGAAAGACAATTATGTAAATATCCCTTGTTTGAAAGGGATGCTTTGAATTTTCAGAGAACGGTTGATTTTTTTTTCAGCTCAGTATTTTTCAAACAGTATGAAAACACAGAATACAGTTACAGAATGATACAGACTTCCACAGTTCCAAAACCACCAGCACAACAGCATCCTGATCCCATATGGGGCCCCTAGAGGCTTTCAGCATAAACCGACTAATGTCCCCTCTTATACACAATACATGTACTCAAGTATTTCATAAGTCTGAAGTTCTTTCTGCTGGTTCTGTCATTTAAAGCTGCTCCTATGAATACATGTAATGCGACTAATAGTTAAGTATACTTGTTGAGGTGATGCTACAAATTTAAAAGGTAAAGAAGATGCTTCAATGGATTTAGAAGACTCTGCTATTAGCAGGAATGAAAGAAAACTCATATCTGCAATAGCTTCAAGTCAGAGCTGTATGTATGTTGCTAAAAAGAGACATAAAAATCACGTCCCCTGTGACAGAAAACAACTCATAAAACTCTTTGCATCTATTAAACATAATTTCTAAAAAGAATGTGTTGCAAAACTCTTCTCGGTGCTGCTTGGGATCAACCTGTTAGTCAAACCAGAAATTTACTGGTGCCAAGCAGAAGTCAACTTTTTTTTTTACAGCTGTTCCCATTCTATAGGTGAATTGTGTGTAGATTTTTCATAGACAATGTACATGGTAAGTTCCTCAAAACATCAGAATCCACTGTGAATGTCTATATTCTAGGTGTCCATATCTTCAAAAGAGACATAAGGAGAACATGGGTGTTCATCTCTCCAGGACAGGATATAGAATTTGCCTGTTTAGCTATGGATTGCAGTCACAAAAAACCAGATGGGCAACACCTCTTCACAAGCCAGTTATTGTCCCAGAAGTGACCCTTGCTCCTAGCGCTCCTTTTTTTTTTTTCCTCTGTATAAATGCCAGTACTGCTTATTCATTGTAACACAGGAGACAGGTTGATGGTCTGAACACATTGTAACTCAGCCAAAGTATCACGTAATCCTAACAACTGGATTGGTAAATTGGAGTTTTTTGTTTCGGTTTTTTTTAGTATTTCCACATATTGTTACTGTGGGATCTTTAGCACTCCAAAGACCTTTGTTGCAATTAATTGACCTTTCACATGGACCATAAATTAAGAACTTAAATAGCTAAATTTATCCAGGTAGAAACCGAATTTAGTGAAAATTGAAATTGTGAAATTTAACTTTGCCCTTTTTATGTCCATTGTTTTTAGGAAAAATGCTACATAACCATATAATCTCAGCTATAATTTGGTTATCCATCAGTGAGTTAAAAACAGCATAGACGATCCGAAAGAGAAATACAGACTGGGGAGCTGTCCCTCTCACCTACCTTTCTGTCTACAGATTTGCTACAATTTCTAACGCAAAGCTATTTGGCTGAAAACAATGAAACTCATAACAAACTCACAGTTCAAAAAGTGGGCCCATTCATCTTAAGATTATTTAGACACCAGGGAAGGAAGAATAAATGTATACCCCCAGTGAATGTTTTTAGGAAAACGGAGACTTTTGCACACAAACAGGTCCTGAACTGGAGACTGGCAAGCTGCATTGCCAGGTACTTGAGCACTAGGGGAGCTCAGGCTGTCTTAAATATCACAGTATGGCTGATGACCAAGCTGGAAAGGAAAAGATGAATGTCACTCTGGATTAATTTCAGGAAACTCTAATTTCTTATTTTAATGGTTAGATATTTTTAAAATGAGAGAAAAATCTCTGTACATCAAAATGAAGAATTCTTAGTTCCTAAAGTACAGGTTTCTGAAAAACTGATGTGACTTATGCTTTTAACTGCCTACACAGAGCCCCTGCTTGGTGTAGAGTGTCACCAAAACCACTGATAATGGTGCAGAAAAGGGAACTCTTTTGCCAAAGCTGGTGTTTCCACCAATGTAACATCTTGATTGCAAAAGGAACATACAAGTCATAATTACTTGCAATTTCTATGGGTTTCTCACAAACCTTTAAGTAGTACAAGCCTCTCTTGCTTAGCCACAATCAAAAAGTCTCAGACAAGCACCAGCACCTTTGGAGATTTGTAGATGAATGAGAAAATCTGGTAAAATTTAAGTCTTTCTTTGGCTGTGGCCACCACTGGTGCCGTACAGAATAAAGCAGCTCCTGTGAATGCTATCTTCCAAATTGAAGAGAGTATCAATTTTGCTTCATTTATAAGCCAAATCCAGGAAAAACCAGCAGATATTTATCAGATATAAACTGTTGCAGAAAATAACTATCCTATAATTCAGGAAAAGTGGGATCCCTGTTTTCTGATCCAGGTTGCAACACTCTGTGAACATCATGGAAATAAATTTTTACCTTTGATAAAGTAAATGACAGCACTTTGAACTGCCACGGAAATTGTTTGGGATTTCAAGTCGGCCATTTCCATACAATGCATGAATCACTAACCATGAAGAAGCATCCTGGAGACCACTAGCAGGGTCCCTTCTAACTGAGGACACGGCTGCTAGAACAGAAAGCCAGGACTGCCTTCTAAACTTAATGCTTTGAACAGCTGGGAACACAGTGTCAAGTCTCCCTTTCCAGGAGTAAAGGAAGAAGGGAGAAATGGGGGAAGGGAAAGAAAGAAATGAAGTGCCATCAGAATTTAAGTAAAAGAAACTCCTAGTTCGCCTGTGTTTTGAGAAATGTATTCTTCTGCTGAAGGATTTCAGAGGACCACACAAGATGTTAAAATGGCAAGAGCATCAGAGTGTTCAGGAACTTATACGATTAAATATTGGCCAGACTGTGCATGCACTCCAAACATATTTTTATTATCTAGATCTAACATAAACAAATATCCAGTCTTACAAGATAAGACAATAGTGATGGGGCACCAGAGCTTTGCCCAGTATTCTTCCTCAGAGCAAAGCACACTCTCTTCAATTAGTGTTGAGGAGGATAAAGATGAATGGTGATTTTCCTTTGTGTGGTTCACAGGATCAAGCCCTGCTGGAATGCAAGTATCAGCCTTTACAATGACAAACTCCAGCCAGCACAGCCATGAGGATAATCAGAAGCTGTGTCCCTCTCTCATCTTCCTGCCAAGGACAGCAGAATTCAGTTCATTATGGCCATGGCAGACATCCTTCCAACGCCTTTGCATGAATGCACATAGACTATGGTTTTACACTCATGATCAAAACCACAGGAAGCAGACTTCCAAAAGGGAAGGAAAAAGGGGCATGAAAGAGGAACAAAGAAATACATAAGAGATCTGATTTTTCCCAGTGGGACAAGATGAGCTAGGACAAGGATTGCCTTTATATAAACTCTGAAATGATACATAAACAAGTGGGAAATGGGGAGTTCAAACAATGAAGACAGACTAAATCACTTGAATTCAGAAAGCTTGCTTTTCAACTCTCTAATTTACTTTTAAATTGTCTTACTTTTTAGTACATTAAGATCAATTGTTTGAGCTAAGAATTCTTACTGAGCTTTAAAAGTAAGACAGCAGAAGAAGATATACAGCGTAATGCTTCCAATTTACATTAAAGTCTATGCACTATTATCTTCTTATTATCTCCTAAAGATTTTTCCAGGCATTTAATTAACATATGACAAGATACCCAAGTTAGCGAGAAAAAAGTCACTATTTAATGCACTATCTATAGCCTTTCAGAAGTTAGTTACCCATTGTTTTTTCTCCTAATGCACTACCTAGTGCACATCTATTATTCTATTTTAATAGCAAGGCTCTGTCACAGAAATAAAAGGAACAGAGTTCTCCAGGTACCCACATTACATTTGCTAATTTGATTCCAGCACAGTGTCTTTCAAAGTCAATGAAACATAGGTAAAGTTTAGAAGTTTTCACTCAAGGACTCTGCTGTGACAAAGGGTGCTGGTATTGGCCTGCCTGCCAGAGGTCTGGCCAGGACCTGCGTCCCAGAGAAATCCCGGGGAGGCATTAACATTAAATGAACACAACACTAACAAACATCTTCAGAACATCTCTAGAAAGGTGGTGGAACAATTACTAGGGCCCCAGGAGGTGGGTGACGCCCATGGCATCTGTCAGGGCAGGGTCTGCCCACCAGGGCCTGTCCCACCACCCCAGTCAGGTGCAGGTGGCCAGGGCTGGGCCCAGGTTGGGACAAGTTGGGAGGCTGAGGCTGGGCAGGACTGTGGGGAGCTGGAGATGGGCCCTGCTGCAGCTGGAGCATCGCTGGGGCAGGAACTGATGGCTCTGGGGCCTGGGCAGTAGCAGCCAGGCCTGGTGGTGCCCACTGACAATAAACACCCCACACTCCACTTTCAGGGATCCTCAGTCTTTTGCACACATTCCCTGGACACGGACCATTAGCCTTTCCCACTTTCAGGCTATTCCAATTCAAACAAAAAAATTACAGTTGAACAAGTGGCAGGATATATTAGGATGCTTCACACTTATATTTTATGCATGCCCTTTCTACCAAACTCATGAAGCTCTCTGAGCTGCTGATCCAAGGGAGATCTGTGGGTACTGCTTTATTAATGTGGCAGGAAAAGCCTGCAGCAAGTACAAAAAAGCAAGACGTGCTTTAGGATGAAAAGACACTGTTTAAAGCAAATTCTCCTATCAAACAAGAGTCTCTGTTTCTTAATAGCTCCATATCCAGTGCCTTCCACTGCATAAAATCCCTCACTCTTTTCTTTTTTTCTTCCTTGGAGAAAAGTAGTCTAGTAGCATTTTCCTACTGCTCATCTCAGCAGTCACAGAACCTTGGTGGTGGGAAAGGACCTTTGGAGATAATCCAGTCCAACTCCTACTGCTCAAACAGGGTCAGCTACAGCAGGCTGCTCAGGGCTGCATCTAGTTGAGGTTTTTGTATCTCCAGGGATGGGGATTCCACAGTCTCTCTGGATGACTTACACCATTGTTCAATCACCCTTATGTTTAAAAAATGTTTTTCTTATGTTTAAACAGTTCCCGTCTTTCAGTTTGTGCTCATTGCATCTTATACTGTTGGTGGGCACCACTGAGAAGAATCTGGCTATCTTCTTTACTCCATTCCATTCTATGCATCAGGAATGCATAGACTGAGTTCAGATAGCCCAAGTCTTCTCTTTGGTAGACTGAACAGTCACAGTGCTCTTGGCCTCTTCTCAGATGTCCAATGCCCCAAGCAAGTCCTTAACCACCTGTATGACCCTTTGCTGGACTCACCCCCAGCGTGTCCACACCTCTTGCCTCTGAGGCAAGATCAGAACTGTGCTTGGTTCTCCAGATGTGTCTCACCAGTGCTGAGTAGAGGCGCAGGATGCCTTCCCCTGTCTACTGATACTGCTTTCCCTGATGCAGCCCAGGAGATTGTTGACTGACTTTGCCACAAGTGTGCCTTGCTGACTCATGCCTATCTTGCTATTCACCAAAAAACACAGGTTTGTTTCTGCAAAGCCATATTCTGAGCAGTCAGCTCCCATCATGTGCTGATGCATGGGAGCTCTTCCAGGCTCAAGACCTTTGCATCTGCCTTTGTCAAGCTTCATGAGTTCCCTGTCAGCCCATTTCTCCAGGCTGCCTGACTTGCATCAGATGCATCAACCACTCCTCCCAGTTCTGTGTCATTTGCAAACTTCTTGAGGATACACTGTCCCATCATTCAGGTCATTAATGAAGATGTTAAATAGTATTTGTCTCAGTGTCAATCCCAGTGACTGAACTCCAGCTGGAGTTCATCCCACTGGTCACAACCCATCAGCTCAGGAAATCAGCCAGTTTTCAGTCCACCTCACTGTCCACTTACCTAGCTTGTACTTCATCAGCTTGTCAATGAGGATATTAGAAGAGACAGTTTCAAGAGCCTTGTTAAAATCAAGATAAGCATCCTCTAACCACATCTACTGAGCCAGTCATCTCATCATAGAAACTTATCCAGCTGGTCAAACATGATTTGCCTTTCATAAATCCATGCTAACTACTCCCAGTCACCCTCTCATCCTTAATATGCTTCAAAATCGTTTCCAGGGGAATTTGCTCCTGGAAAGCTGTTACCCATCTCTCTGCTTAGAGAGCTGGCACACTGTCTCAGACTGCCTTGGGTCTTCTGCAGGACTGTTAACATTTAAAGCATCACCAGGTCTTTGCTAGAACTAATATCAGTTCTGTTCTTCATCCTTCTCACCTAGAAGAATGGAAAGACCAAACCTTTTCCAGCCATGTCATCCAACTTTCCATTGAGCTCAGAAGCAAAAAGTACCTGTAACAGTCCTCACTAGAGAATAACTATATTTTCAGTTCTCGTTTCTCGGTGGAGAAGAGGAAATCTGAATGCCTCCTACTTTGCAAAAAAACCTGAAATCCCTCACAATCTCTCACTCCTTGAAAAGGCAAGAAGGAAAGAACACTAAGAAAAACCTAGACTGCCAAGTAGCTTAAGGGGACAAATCTTATCAGAAAATATCTGTTGCAGTGTGCAATGGTCGATTCCCCTGGCCAGCAAGCAGAATTGGCCCCTGCCATCTCTCCCCTTTCCTCCCTATGTTTGGTTCTTCCCACAGAAGGTTCTGGGTTCCCCGATCCCCCACTGGCCCACGCTATTTGTCCCCTCCCACGTTATCCTCTATTGTTCTGTACCCTTTGCCTGTCAGGATTCAAACCACATGTCCCTGTATTATTGGTTGTTTCATATTTTCCCCTCCCACTATGTAAGGGGTAAAACACTCTGGTAACAGCCCCTCGGTGCTTTTTCTCAAAGTCATTCCCAAGTTCAGTAAAGTTCTCCTGCTCAACCCCGAAGAAGTCCCTCCCCCTCATTCTTACCTCCTGGCATGCCCTCGTCATCGGTGGGCGAGGCGGAACCTTGCTGGAGCTCCGCCAGCCCTCCCGCGCCCCTGCGAGCCGCCTACATCATCCTCTCCCGTGCGGGCGGATGCCCGGCGCTGGGTCACCCTTGCTAGCTGGACAGATAGCGCTGCGGCAAATACCAGTGTCAAGTAACATGAACTTGGCAAGTAGAGCCAAACAGTTCTATGCTCAAACTCAGCCCCATTTCCTCACACTCTTAGGTCCAGTTCAACAAGATTTCTCTTTTCTGTACACAACTGAGTATATCTGCCCTAGGAAAGGCAACAAACTGCCACCTTCAATACCTAAATTAAGAACAGTAGTATTTGTGCATTATGGATTTTTTGTCAACCTCCAGAAATCTCTGATCTCACTTTTCGTTTATATATATATATATATATACATACGAAGTCATGCAGTGTGAGCCCATATAAATCCACTTACTTATTAGCCTCAAAATGCTTTAGTGGACTGGGGAGTGCTGACTGATTTATAAGATGACCCAGGAGCTATGACGAGGTCCTGTGATCTCTGCAGTATGCAAGAGACCTCTGGAAGTCCTGTCCAGGCTGGTCCCAGCCATCAGGCTGAAGGTTGGACTCTCAGAAGGTGCAGAGAGGGATCAGGTGAGCAAAGGTAGAAAAGGAAGAGCCACTTCAGTTTTTCTCCAAGGCTTTTACTCTGTTTCAGATGATAAGTGCCACATACAACTGTGAAATATTTTTATAAAGAAATATAGACACTACTTCTACAGCTGATCTGAAGGTCTGACACCAGACTATGCTGATTTATTGAAACCAAGGCCCTCCACAAGAAAGACCCAAACCATTCATCAGGAACATGTCTCAGATTCTGGGTGAACTTTATTCTTAAGAGCAATATGAAAACGTTTCTCTTCTCTATTTTGCTTAAGAGTACCCATCTAACTCTCAAAGTTAACAGTTCTACAAGACAAAGATCCAGATGAATGTCTGACATATCTGTTGGATCTTACACAATCAGTGCAAGTTCGTGAGCCAGTAAGACACCAGCTAATCTAAAGCATGTCATTACCTTCATTCTCTTTGTGTCACAAAAACTGGCTCTAGGTTTTCCTCATCACTGCAGATCAAACCAGTGTAAGAACCCAGCTTTCCTGATAAGCAGTCTTTGCATGAAGCTTCCTTCTCTGTAGCACTGTGAACAATTTTTTCAAGCATCTGACACTTGACAGCTCTTAAAGAAATTTTCAATGTAATAGCTAAGCAGTAAGGAGGAAAGGTATTTGAAATTTTTGTTCTTCCTTAAAGAAGAATTCCCAGTTTTAAAAAATCCAAACCTCAGATTTCCTTAGTGCCTTCAGTGGAACTACCTAAAACCTTTCTTCATTCTTGCTGTGATATATAAGCCTTCCTTTTAATATCTGTGAGAAAGAGATGCACACTACACTGCTCAAACTAGCAAGAAGTGAAGATTGCTTGTGTTTTCTCCTTTCAAGACCTCTACAGATTCCTTAATTCTGTGTATTTAAACACTCCCCATTTATGTTACTCTATCATTTGTTTGTGTATGTGTGCCTTTCTCCGTGTACCACAGGATGGCAGCAAATGTTAGAATATAAAGAAAACAGCTAGGCCAGAGACAAAATAAGAGTATTACAGTCGATTTATGTATATTATTGTTACTTGAAACAAAAGGGGTAGTGAATCCAAGTTCCCAAATGCACATGCAAAAACACATGTTCTCAGGCACATAAAGACAGCAATGCGTGAATCGACACCATAGCAGGTCAAAGGCATTTACAAAAATATTGTTTAAGGGAAACAAATTATATGGGATGCCATTACAAACATTAACTCTGCAATTGACAGGATGTTTTGTTTGATCCAAAGTAAATAATAATCAGTAAAATTGAGATGGACTACAAATTTGTGTTGAATGACAGTAAATTGCAATTGAGTAGGATTATGTTGCTTAAATGTGTTAATATTGAAAAGGCATCCATAAAAACTAAGCCAGAGGAAACAAATTCAAAAATCATCTCAGGAGACAAGTACTCTTCGTGCTTCAGGTACATTAAAAATGCATGCAAAATGTTTTACATAGACGGGTTCATTTGATTGAGGACAATTGCCACAGGCAAACTTTTTAAAAATTAACTAAATTGTGTATATATCCTGCATGGAGTTTACAACTGGTCTCTCAAATTTTTTTATAAAGCCTTCTCAGTAATGAGGAGCTCAAAAAGAAGACAAGGAAAAGGGGACAATGTATGTGGAAAAAGCACCAAATAATCTAATAGTGACATTTTCAACTTTTCGTGTGAGCTGTAGACTTCAAAAGCTGAGATTTGAAAGTCTATATTTATCATTATTATAAAATTAAAGACTAAGAAACAATAAAGAAAACCTCAAAAGCCAATAAAAACATTTTTAGAATGGGCCGCAGGGTAAGGTTTTAATACCACTTTTGTAGAACCACCTTTAATGGAAAATTATGAATTAGTTTGAGAGGAACTTGTTCCTACAATTTCTAGTGATGAAAGGCTTGATAAAGGCATGCTACCATTGTGCAAAGTGATTTTCTCTAACCCTTCAAGAAGTTTAAAAAGTTTTATAGCAAATTTAGATTAAATATTTATTTTTAATTCGTGCCACATCTGCTTCTGCTTATAAATTTTTCTGCTTTCTTCCCACCTTACCATTTTGCTTCTCTGTCTGATGCCAAACTAATCAAGAGACATGCTATGATAGTTGGTAAATCATCAATATTTTGAAGTTATAGGCTATGTCAATTGTTTGCAATGCACCTCTTACCAAAAAGATCAATGAACCTCATTTGAGGAAGCCATAAACTGGCATGGCTCACTCTGGCTTCAGGACTCCAGCTAATCAAACTTGTGATCTTTGCACTGTGACAGCTAGACTTGACACTCCGTCCTAGCTGTCTCCTTAGAAAAGTGTGATAAATTGTGTGATCACTGGACATAAAATCGGAGGGAGGGTGGGGTATGTGTGTGGCAAAATTGTTCCTAGGGAAATAGAAAGGATTGTGAAAAAGAAAAACTGGGAAAAAGACTTATGCCTTTGGCTCAGGCACAGAGCAATTTGTTTGGCAGACATTTTGGCTGGTCAAAGGAAATTTATACTCATATGTTTTAAACTTTTTAAAGAAATTTTTTAAAAAATCATATCAAATGCATGGGGGAAAAGTGACTTCTGGATGTTACCTGCAGCTGTGCTTCTCTACTATATCTGCTTGTGTTATAGCAATGGCCTTTTCCCTCAAAAACTGTGGTATAACCATTGCACTTGTCTATTCTTTTTTAATCTACTGCCAACTCCTGGCTGTACAATGAGGCAATTACAAGTGCACAGCTACTAGCCGTCTGTACAGCCTTTCCTCCCTTCAGGCCACTCTCATCCCACAAATATGAATAAGGTTCTGAAAAAATAAACATTTCCTATAGTCTTCTGCAACCTTCTTGCTGTAAAAATAGATTGCAACCATGCTTATGTCACATTGTTGCTCAGCAACCTTTCCCCCCCTTAATCTCCCTGTTCTCTAATATCTTATTGGTCTTCACCATGATCAGTCTGCAAACTACGACTCACTAGTCAGAAACAGCACTGCCTTATAAGCTTGCAGGACACTCTGCCCTTCAATGATTACACAAGCTTAGGGAGATATACCTTGTAGAGTAACCAGAGACAGCATGTTGACCTAGGGGAAAAAACAGCTAATGGAAAACATGAGGGACAGGGAGAGAAGTCAAAGTGGGAGGAAAACAAAAAAAAAGGTCCTCTCTCTTGAAGAAGCTTACAAAAATAAAATAAAATTTAGATCTCTAATCCCTTGCCCTTCTGTCAAGGTCAGCAAAGAGGAATCAATGACCTTATCATAGTCTCTCATGTTCCCCAACAAGCTCTGGAGAAGCATCTTTCTTTGAAAGAATAAGGATTGTCAGGCAGGACAATCCTTGTGAGGAAGGACTCACAGCTGAGCATTGGAAAAGCTTATTGTTTGAGAGGAAATGACCAGAAAATGAAGCTTGCAAGCACAGATTTCACACACACAGTCCATTTGTGTGAATGGACTCAGCAGATGAACGTCCAACGGAGCTGTGACACCAGTGGGTAAAGCCTAGATCCATAGAGATATTTGGAGAGGAACTTAGGTGCTTAAACTTAGGCATGTGTGAGCATTTTAGAAGTCATAAGGTATTCAGTCTGGCTTTCAGCTGCTGTCCTAAAAGAGGGTGGGTCTCCCATAAACCCCACATCTTAGCTGCCATCTCTTTGCCGATGTCTGAGGTACCACAGGAAATCTAAAACCACATTACATGCATGCCTGTGCTTTGGTCCCTGAATCACTGTTCAAATATTTTAAACTTTATTTGGTGTAATGAATGATGGAGAAAAAAATATCCCTCCTAGAATCTGTGTTTAACAGATGCAGATATCTGCATTTATATCCCTGCCAAAGGGTAATATACCTTGCATCTGTGCTGTTCTTATTTTAGTGCATCATGACTCTACCTTCCCAGGCAGTTCTGATCAGTGTCTGACAGAGAAATCTTAGCAGGCAGCAGTAGACCAGGACATCTCCAGAGGTAGTTAGAAACCTAACGTCTACTTCAAATCATCTCTGAGCATTAAGCTAGGGAAATACAACCAGATTCTGGGGCAAGATTTTCCACCTTCTTTGCAAAGGTTTGATCCATCTCAGTGGGCCTTGTGACTAATCTGTCATTTCATCTCTACAACCCCACAACATCTCAGCTGACTTGAGCTCACAACTAAGAGATTACCTGACAGTGGTTAGGTTAGTCAGCACCTTCCAAATCAACAGCTGATGGGAGTGTTGCCAATATCAATCTTATGAGCAGAGTTAACACTGAGGTAAGTACTGAAATACCTTTACCTTTCCAGATAAAGGACTCCTCAAACTTCAAGAGAGAAGTCACCTGTTTAAGGTTTAGTTGTGGTTAGTTTTAGCACAAAGAGTGAAACACTGCAACAGTCCACATAAGCTTCTCAATGTAGACGATCACCATCTACTTTCATTCATGTGTTACTGATTCCTAGTTGAACCAGAATGAAGTGGCACTACATGTAAACTGTAATAGTTACATCGAGCACAGAAAATTTCAGCGAGCAGATGATCATGAGCTATTCTGGATTGCTTTCTTCCAGACTACATCAGAAGTTTAATTTCAGTATTTTACAGTGAAATAAAAACATATCACAGTAAAATGATAGATTTTGTTCAACAGCATTAGCAAGGAGTAATAATATTAACAATGATGAACATTTTTCTCATACAATTAAGGAGCTAAAGATGACAGATAGAATCAGCTACTCTAACCTCTTCAGCTATTCGATGCACTATGAAAAGCAAATTTAGATTTGCTTTTGGTGAGCAGTAAGGACATTATGGAAAATCTAAATATAGAATATGATCTTTGACAGAAGGATCACAAGAGGTCTCTGTTTAAAATTAACTGGAAATATAAAGAAAAACTCCACAACAGATTTCTACAATTAAAATAGATAGCTCAATTAAACTCTATTAGTAAAATCAGATGGATCGAGGATGTCAGGAACTTGAATACGAAGTAAGTCCGGAACTTCTCCAAGTCACAGGTACCCAGGGCATAAATTCCAAAATTGTATTTTCAGTAATTATGAGGACTTGTGTTAAGGGGCATCAGATCTAGTGGATGAATAACTGCCTGGAGGTGGATACTAAGATAAGCGGAAAACCTACCAAGTAATGGAAAATAGAGTGAAATAAGTGAAGAATGAGATCTTTCTAATACTAGAGATCAAGAAGGCAAAGGATAAGTGAAAATAATAAAAAAATCAAGCCAAGATATACTTTGCTATATAAACAAGAGAATGAAGACAGAATAAGAAGGGGCTCATTGCAGTTGGCACAGTGCAAAAGCTAACACAAATATGGTCTCAAGTGAATGCTTTGTCTGCATTACCGGTAACATATGGAAACAAACTTTGCAAGCAAGTCAAAAGCTTAATGTACCCACAGAGGCAGGGCACAGGTAAGCAGGCCTGGTTAAAAAAAAAGGAAAAAATATTGAAGAAATTCTGAAGACAGCATACAGCAAGTGCATTTCCATTCATACTACCGTAAAAGGTTTCAATTCCCAGTTATTTATATGATTACAAAACAAAGCTACAGTTTATAGTTGGAGACTTTCAGAGTGATTCAAACTATGTAAAAGAATCAGGAAAAAAAAAAATAATTCCAGAAGCTGACTGATGATTTAAGCCAACAGAAGTGCCATACACTTCATTAAAATTACCTTCACAGGATCTGGAACTATTTTAGGAGGCAGTGGAGTTTTTAAATGTCTAAAGCATCTTGCTTTTTTTTTCTTCTAAAGGTTTATTTCCATGAAGTATCTTGAGTTAAATATATGCCTTTCCTCTGACTGTTTCAGATTAAATAATAAAGTGCATTTATTAAGGAGGAAAAAAACCCTTTGGGGTGGGCGGGGGGGGGTGATATCTGAAGAGGCCTTTTTCCAACTGTCAACATTTTGAAGCTGAGTAATAATGCAGCCTTGGGGTTGCCATGGGAACGTGTTTCATTTCCTAGGTGACAGCAATTGTATGTCGTCACCAGTGAACCGCACTGACTCTGGAAATATGTCAAGTTTCCTTCAGACGTTGGCATCCCAAGACTTCCTGCGCCTGCCGCAGGCCGGCACCTCTAACCTGCCACCTGACACGGCTCCCACAGGACCCAACCACTCATCCTCTCCTGGGAAGAACACCCCGGTGTAGCCAGGGCAGGAGCAGGGTCTGAGACATTCTGATTTGAAGACCCTAGCAAAGAGCAAACTCACCTATCCCCCTTGCCTTATGAACCTTCTACAGGCACTGTTTCATTCTCACTTGAGCGCGGCTCCCATCTCCAACCCTTTGGCCCTGGATAAGCCCCACCAGCAAGGCTTCCAGTATTAAAAATCACCCAGACCCTTGGGTCGCATTAGTAACGGACACATTATTTAAATAAACTGTTTTGGAATCACCTGTACTAATAACCAACCTTTAAAAGTACCCTTAGAGCTCGAAGACCTTTTAGACTAAGATGGTTTTTTTAACCTGGAACTTCAGGCTGTATGACTGAAAACCCTTCTTTGCAGCACTTATGTTCCCCAACACAACTTCAAGGCCGCCAGGTGCACAGTATGACCAGCAGGATTCACTTGCCAGTGAACACTAGGGAGAGCAAATATAGTAGAATAACTTCTTCCTAACAGCTCCACAGTGCTCATGAACTAGTCCAAAATAAGCAACTCTGATTCTGTAATAATTATTCTGCTCTGGAAGTAGGGTGATTATTTTATTCTGGGATAATTACTCCATTTCCAAAGTGAAATAATAGTTATAGAATAAAATGAGTTTTATTTTGGAATATTTCATCCACATGTGGGAGTTATTCTAGAACAGCTAAATTATACCCTCATAGTTAGAAGGGAACAGTCCTGCCAATCAATTTTCCTCATACAGGCGAATCCTTAAATCATCATGCTTTTGAAAGGAACTGTGCAGAAGTTGTCATTGCACAACTGGAGACCCCTACTGTTTAATTTCAAGAAGAACCTGCATTCACCTACAGTAACTCTGGCTAATAGTTCCCCTAAATCATTTAGAGAGGAGTCAATAAAGTAAATTACAAGTACATCAAGTGATTTTCAGAGTATGCTACAAATATTATTACTGGTAGATGAACCTCATCACATAATTTGAAAACAGTATCCATGTCATTGAATGCCTTCTCTCCACTCACATGGTCAGAAATTGCTCCCAAGGATGGCCCTGGTCTACACTCTGCCTGCTGAGGTAAATGTGGGTAGAGGGATGTGCCAGCAGTTGTAGCAGCACTTGATTTCTGAAGGAACTGGGGGCACACCCCAGACTGTGCAGCTATTGTGCTATTTGTTCAAGGTAACTACCTTAGATAGTAACTTAAATTTAAAATTATTTACTTGAAAATACATTCAAAATCTGTTTTGACTTTGACCACTGCTTTCTAACATATACAGCTCTCAGGAAATTAAGAAAGGAGTTCAATGCTAGCACCTTTTTTACACTGCAAATTTTTATAATTGGGCATTAAGCTAGGCAAAAAAGTCAGGAGGCTCAAAAGTTTAGGTTCCCACAGCAACAGTAATTCAGCAATATTCAAGATATAGAGCAAGCATAAATTAACAGTTATTGGAAATGCTGCATATGTGCAGTGTGGCCATGTTAACATTGCTATGGGAACCCTAACTTTTGAATAGATAAGCATACTACCAAAATTAAAATCATACAAAAGAAATCATTACAGATTTTGCTGGAAAATACTGCAGCCAATTCCTTATCTGAAATCTGTTGATGCAGAGCATAAAGACCCTAAACACTCAAAAATCCAAATAGGTGAGAAAATAATCTCTAAGAACAGGGACACCATAGCAATAACTATCTGACACCAATGCTACAACTTTACTTTAAATTTAAATTTGCAGTCAAACACTATGCAAAATCACTCCAAAATTACAACAGATGAAAAAATAGAAGTCCATGTACAGCTATCACCCTTCCCTCTTTTACTCACAGATTTTTCATACATTAAATATTTTGGAAGAACAGAATGGAAATTTGCTACTGGCTTTAGACTTTTCCAGCACACTTTAATTCAGAAAAAAAATAAAATTCTGGTATACACTTATTTAGTAGCTGCAAGTCTGGTTTGACTCTCTCACATTATTCTAACTAAACGCAAATTGTTCATTTCAAAACAGCTTGACTTGAGCAGGCCTTTGGTGATGGAAGTTTTCATATTTTTAAAAGAACCTAGTGACAGTAGGCTGCTACTGCAGCCTTACTCTCTAGGAGACTGAATGTTGCTTCAGGGTAAAAAACCAGTTCTACCACTCCATCCGATTCTCTATGATGCGTGATCTTGGGCAAGCCAGGCTTACTTCCCCAACGTTCAGTTCCTTGAGCTGTGAAGCAGAGATAAGGACACTCGCATTCCTTTTGATGCACAGGTACAGTGCACCAACTAAGTGGCTTTTCTCGCCTGTTTAAAACAACAAAAAAATCTCCAAGGCAGTCTTTTTACAGTATTTGAACAGAATTCCAGCAGCATCTAAAATAATGGCTCTACCAACTTTTCATCTATGGAAAGAAAAACTAAAAGCTCCTTTCTGCCACTCCAGCTTTTCATTTCTTTGTGGCATATATGGTTAGTCCCATCCAAAATCCTGTTGAACAAGTTTCTTCCCCAGAGTGACTGCAAGATCACCGAATATTTTGTACCAACAAACAGCGCAAGTTCCAGAGTCCTGGAACTGCAGATAAAGATAAATAAAATGTTTAAAGATAAATAGTGTTCTCCAATCCAAGTCAATGCAAAAGGCTTTCTTGCTGATATCCTGGCAAGCATGCCTGGAATTGTACTAACATCAGCAGGATTTCCTCGCTCATAGCAAAAGCAGGATATTGGCTTTGAAACAAGCCACACAGTTCAAAGAGACCCTAATCTAAATTATTTGAAGTGACTCTGATTTCTTGGCATTTATAGCATAGGCTTAATGAAGATTACATGGGCCTATCACTTGAACATGTTTTCTGTGTATCATTAATATTTTACTCAGGCCATGAACTTGAGTTTCCCTAGAGTGATTTAGAAAAAAAGAAAACAAACTAACACTGGTTAGAGTAATGTTTTTACAAAAACAAAGATGTACGTTTAAAATAGGTAGTGACATCCCTCACTAGTAAATGGGAGACGGACAGAAAATTTTGCCCAGTGTACTCATGACTGAATTTCTCACAGCAAACAGACACTGTATTATTTGGTCAAAATTAAAGAGTTTATACTCCTTTATATACACTGATTACTTATGTTCCTCCTCTACCAGGCAGGGTACTGTATTTTCTAGTCTTCTGTGAATGGAGCCTCAGAAACACAAAGTTTAGGTGGAAGAACTATTTTTTCAAACGGTACTTAAGATGTTGGGTGAGAAGGACAGAAAGCATGGTTTACTTGAAGACCCTGGCATTTCAAGATGTTTGCAGTGTCATTCAATGAACTGCCAAATGCCTTAATAACCAGCTGCCTTCTGTGTTTAGTCACCTGACATAAATGGTAACCTGCATATATTTCAACCTCCATACCACTATGTCCAGTACCCTGAAAGCACTCCTTTGCTGTAGCCAGGACCCTCACCATCTCTGCTTGTTTTAGATCAAGCCCAGCCTCACAGCATAAAGGACACCTTTGTCTGGATAGGCTCCACTGGTGTCCAAAACTCTGCTTCCTTCTGAGACAGTTCCATTCCTAACTGCTCCTGCTATATGGCTTTTCCAATGTACTCTGAAACTCTACTGAATCCCAATTCTTTTCCTTCAAAAATTATAGCAGCAGTGATGTAGTCCCATGTTTGTTCACTCAGTCCATGAACTAAGAGAAAAGTTATCACGTTTTCTAGTGAAACTGGTTAAGTAATCTTTAATTGTTCAACATATCTTCTGTTCATCAATAGATGTTAAGTGAACTTTGTCAGGCATGCAGGTGGTAAATTTTTGAAAAAATATTCCCACACCTCATGAACTTAACTCTGATGTACTGAGAACATTCCTAACCTTACTGTCTCCCATTTATAACAGGCAGGAATTATTTAGCTTGTTTTTTTGGGACAGCAATGGGAGTCACCAAAAAATAAGATCCTTCCATGTACTTTGTGTTCATATGACAATAACCATCAGCTTTGTCATAGTTTTATCATCACAGTTCTATCTACAGAAACCATCTCTTCTGTTCAGCATATTTTTAGCCATTATCTGCCCTCCTGATCCCCACTTCGCTCTTAGAGGCATCTTCCAATCTCAGGATGTGTAGAGCACTTGTCTCTGCAGTCTGACATACCGTGAAAAGTGTAGTACTGAAAAAGTACTGAAAGCACCTATTAGTCTACAAGTTCCCTATTCACTTCAGCATCCTGTGCTAGTATGACTTAAAAAATAATAACAATAATAACAAATCAAGATAATCTCTTCCAGATTCCAGCATCAACCTCAGTCATATCCACAACATTGTGAGTTTTGGTAAAAATTATTCCCTATTAGCTCTTGCTACCTCTAATAGCCACCATACAGCATTCAAATATTTAAATTAGACAGACAACATCACTTTTCCTCTCACCCTTAATTTCCTCTTTCCTTTTGACCCTATCCCTTGCCAAATGTAAGCTAAAAATAGCTCACGACTGATTCGAGTTATTCTCCCTCTCAATGGCATAACATGGCAAGGGCTAGAGCACTGACAGCGAGGGAGTCGCGTTATATAAGCAAACATAGTGCCTCCTGGCTAGATGCAGATGAGTTTCATTTAGAACCTGATGCCTTGTCAAAAGATCCATATCCTGTATGCAAACCATTATGCTAATTTGTTTTATTGAATATCCAAATTCCTCACACTCTCAAATGTTAGCAAAAAAAGTTGTTTCTGAAATGTCAAGGAGATTAAGCTCTGCCTAGATGTTTCTGTTTAGATAGTATTAAATGCACAGTGATACATATCTTAATGTACACAAGTTCTAATGAACTGTGTGTATAAGGAAACTGGAAACATCTGCATGTCACTTTACAGCTGACTCAGTGCAGGTTTGCCTCTCTTCAAGGTCTCATTTCCTACTACTTCTTAGTGATCCAGCCATAAGAGCACACTGTTGTTCTAAAATACTTCAGAGGAAATAGCAAGGACTGTACAAAGTCCAGGTAAAGTTTCCATTCTATGTATCATTTTACTGTATGTCTCTTTTATCAGTGAGATGTTGAATCTCCTTTTTCTTTACTACTGTGTTTGGTGCTCATAACTGAAGAAGAGTAATTAAATAAAGAGGACATGCACAAAATCACACAACTCAAAAGATGATACCTCATTGATGATTGAAGACTAGTCCTAAAATCTGCTGCAAACCAAGTCATGATAGTTTGTTAGCAGCATACCATTATATTTATTAAAATCAAATTCTGCTTCAAAATGAGCTATGCTGACTACCATATCTCAGACAGTTATGCTTGTAGACCCATATCTGTTACATATTTACTTGATGAGAAAATGACCAGAAAAAACCTCCAAACATGATGTTGCTCTTTACATACTAAGTCTTACACCATTTCTACTGCTGCTGAAGCCCTCAAGAGAGTGCATTTTTCTTTGTGTGATAGCCCAATCCTCCTTTGTGTTTACTGCACCTCTCAAATTTCTGCCGTCATTCATCATTTGGTCATTACTCCCAGCTTTTGCACCAGAGGTCAACATTGAAACATTACTTGCTGAAGGCCCAAGACCTCGTGGAATTCCACTAGTAGGTCCTCACTCAGCAAGCCTGGGGCTTCCCTCTTTGTGTCTGCCTGCCACCCTCCCAACTTCAGATCATATATTTCCTGTTTTCGTACCATATATTACCTGTTTTCTCATCATTCCTTCTGTTCAACCAAACATTCTCTATGTGGCACTGTACTAAAAGTTCAACTTTACTGTCTTTGGAGACAGCAGCAATATTTTCCTCTCCATTTAGTGTGTACAGATGTCCATCTAGCCCCAGAAGAGAACAACTATCAGCTGGGTGAGCAGATGAGGGAAAAGCATCAGCTTACAAGATACCTTGCCAAGTGCCACTCACTAGTGGCAGCTATCACTTTCCTTCCACTCTTACCAAACCTGTTCTTCCTGTCCTATATGAAAAGCTGCATGTTGCAGCAGCCCTCACTAAATGGAAGGTGCGCTGTGTGATCATTTTGCACCTCTCCTTCCCCAAAAACCCAGAACCCAAACCCTCAAAGCATCAGAGAGTTGTCCCTGCTGAGTATGAAATGACACTACCTCCAGGCAAGGTCCTATTAACAGCAGAAAATCAGATACCAATACAGCAAAAAACCATCTAACCTAAAAAGAGCTGATCCTGCCCAAGCTGTCAGTAAACAGGGGCTTTGGGCACAAGGCAGGATCAAGTAAGTCTCCCAACTGCAATGTCAAAGCAGTGAGACAGTTGGTTTCAATTATTTACCCATTCTAGTCCTGTTCATTTTAGCATTTAATCCAAAAAAAAAATTAAGGATTATAATATATGACATTGACCTAGCCATGAACTACAACACAAGTACATCGCCCATTACAGTTATATTTTCTCTGCCAATGTAATTTTCTGAATCATTGTATTTTATGAAATGTTTGGAAGATTTTACCAAGACAAAAGAGAATGTTTCACATTCATCCCATATAAGTGATTGCTCTTAATAAGGATAAGCAGTCTTATCTTGCACAACTTTCCACAAAATAAACAAAGAACTCAGAACATCAGGGTTTTTTACAAATTAAAAATTAAAAACTACTGGTTAAACACACGAAATACAAAGACAAACCTACCCACCTTACAGAAATATTTCCATACATTTGTTTAATACTTGGAGTGTGAAGGCATCCCTCTTCCGATTGTGCTGAAGTAACAACCACAGACTCCAAGCAAGCTGGCAGCATTGCTCAAAAAATTATTCTAAATCTGTCCAGTAGAGGGCAATCACACACACACACACACACACACACACACACACACACACACACACACACAGAGAAATA
>VXAZ01000475.1:1420350-1448989 GCA_013399875.1 Gymnorhina tibicen
CACACACACACACACACACACACACACACACACACAGTGAAAAGTTGAATTTGAAATGCACGCTTGTAAAAAATAAAACTAAATTTAAGAAATCCCTATAGTTCTAAAGTATTAATAACTGTCTTATTTATAATATTTATATTCAGGGGTATGCAGATCAGTGTCCCCCATTTTAATGCCTCAAAGGACTTCCAAATTTAAAATGATACATTAAAAATCTTTCTGATGTTTTTGCAAAATTGACAACTATTTATACAGAAACAGGGCAGCCTTACATAAAAGAACATTTTTATTTTACATTTGGCTGCAGGATAAATGCCAGAATGTTTTTGTCCCTTTGGCAACACATATTTTAGTTGCTAAAAAACCTTCACTTTTTGCTTAAAATTTGTCCAGAAGGATACTGTTAAATAATTTTCTTCCTGTCACACACCCATCTACTGCAAGGAATGCTCACAGCCATTAAATAAGATACTGTGTTTGCATGGAAAGCTGCTGCTGCAGTCCAGCTGTGTCTTTTACAGTTCTCAGTGATTTTTTTTTTTTTTTAACTACACTTAGAAATAATCCAAAACTTCATCGGGGTCTGCAGCACATTCCTGCAGCACATTTGGACTTGCAGGTATAAGGAGGTTGGGGCTGAAGCACTGAACTACCCCTGCCAGCTCCTGACAGACCCCAGTAGCAAGGTAAGACTGCAAGCAGTGCCCAGCACCCCTGTCTCTCCAAGGACAGGAGGAGCCCTCCCGGAGAAAACAGATCAGTAGAAAACCCGATGGACACAAGCCACTGCAAGTGCTTGCTTATGTCTGGTTGTGACTTGTTTCAAATGCTGTCACTTCAGGTTATCTAGTCTCCCAAAATTTTCCACTACAGTTTTGTATGATCTCAGGTTACATGCTCAGATCTTCTACCCCTGTGCTGCAGAAACAGAGAGAACACAGCTGTTAAGCACACCCCCAATAGCAGGCATGAAAATGAGATGCAACTCACAAGTAATTATTCATTTTCTGATTTGTTTTTTTTTAATATGGCAAAGAATGGTTCATTTCAACATATGTCATCATCTGAACAGTTTTTTCCAGGGTATCCAACTTACTTGGCTGAATGTGGTACTTCCTAGGGCAGCGGGTCAGGACTCAGAATTTGCTACAAAAACCCTGCAACACACTCCACTCCTGGAGGGAGGAACAAGCCTCCCGAAGCCCGAGTGCACTGGCTGTTGCCAGAGTTAGCAGGCAGTGGGCGAGAACTCCTCCAGCTCCTTTTATCAAGATGTTCATCTCATGATCCACTGGTTTCCTAGCAGCTGCCACAGCTGGAAGTGTGAGAGTCCCCCAGCCTGAAGCAGCATGCATGGAGCAGCTGCCCAGTTCATAGAGTGTGAAAGCCCTGGAGTCTGCAGTGCAGACAGAAAGCCAGCAAGATACTTGGGTTATGGTGAAAGCTCATCAAAGTAGAAACTTCTAGGACAGCCTTACACTTTATATGGTTTGGATTTGCCTGTGCAAAGAGACAATTTTAGAAGATCCACAACTCGCTTTGATTTACACCTCAAGGACTGACTCTTGCATGTTGTATGGTGACCCCTCACTGCTCTGGTTACTTTCACCTCACATGTTTTATGTTTTCTTCATCATAAAGACACCTCAAAAGTGTTAGTTTTGTTTTGTTTTTTTTTTTTAATCAAAAGGACTGCTTGAAGAACTTGATTGAAGTTTTAGAGAAATGCTGTTATGACACATGTATGTCAAATGGTTATAGTCTTGGGTATAGCCTGTGTACAAAGCACCAGTAGCATTTATCAAGATTGATGGAGAGAAGAATTTTCTCATGATTAAAGATAATTCAGGTTAAAAAGTTAACTTAATTTTTATAATTCATTAAAAGAAGATTTCATTTAAACAAATTTAAACTCACAGAAGATTTTGCTTTATATGTTCTCCGAAAAAAGAAGGTAACATACTGATACTGATTTTTCTTGTTAGATATTGACCAAATCTGTCTATTTTAAGGGAAAAATGGGTTTGGGTTTCTTTTTTGGGGGGATTGGGTTTTCTTACTATTGTACTTTCTATATATGTTTATGGTACCATTGCAATAAAAGGTATTAAAATCTTGTCATGAAACTGATCTTGAAGTGATTTAGCTGACAGAATGCTAGTAAAGTATAATCAATAATCTACCTACTTGAAGGAGGGAAACTGCTAATTTTGATAGAATTTATGTGACCTTCACTATCATAGGCTTACCTCACCAGGAAAGCAAAGTAACTAGATATGTCTAGAAAGGATATATCTACAAATAGCATATTATCATCATCCAACTTCAATCAATTTGTATCTGTCAACATACAGAGGGTTTCTCTATGCTTGGGCTTCTTTAAGCTTGACTCGAGGATATCCCTTCAAATAAGGCAAAGCAAACATTTTAGCATTTCACACCTGTAGCCCAGAAGCACCTGCACCTTTTGCTTGTGGGTTTGAAGCTTTTTTTTTTTAGATGCTATGAAGCTCCTAGTTCAAAGGCCTTTTGGAAAACTATTAGGACAGAAAGAGACCCCAGAAAATAAAATATGTCCTCTGTGATACACAGGTCCTTGTCAGAAAGTAACAATTAACATGAGCCACAACACCTAAGCTACATGCAGCAGATATGGAATTAAGGTGTTGTGAACAGTCAGCATGCAGGAACAAAATGTAGGAGGAATTTCAAACACGTTACCCAGACAAGATGGCCCAGGACAAAGCTCAAGGGTGCCTGTGTGGATGCCTGACAAGTACACAGAAAGTCTGCAGCCAGCACACTCATACAGCACACAGGAGGTTCCGCAGCACGAAGGCAGAGTTACTTAAAGTCTTGCAGTGCAGTCCCAGTTCTTTCTTTACAGAGATGGAAAAGTCAAAGCCGCTAGCAAGGAAAGCTATTCTGTGTTAACTGGATAGGAATTTTTTGAATACGGTAAAATCATTCAACTACTCTGCCATGAGAGAGCAGTTCCCTTGAGATATCTGTCCTTGAGTCCAGAAGCAATAGTTTTTCCTAGCCCAAAACCCCAGTGAACCATCTGCTCCTCAAATAAAGGTACTTCCTGCTATAATTAATACACATTTTCCATACATTCTAGTGAAGCCATTTATTTTCCCAATGGTCAGTAACACATGAACATCATTGCCCTCAAAAAGTTCACATCAGCGAAACCTCACCTACAGTGTGATTTCCCACCTCTTGGAGGCAAGCATAGAGCCCTGGGTGTGTCCTAATCCCTGTCTCAACTCACCCCCCACCTCAATACCCCAAGGAAATGAACTGAGGAATGCAAGCATGTAAGGAGGCACAGCAGGGGATACATCCTCAGTTTCAGCAGCCAGAAGGCTCAAAACATACATGACCCATAGCCTAGAGAAGTGAGCATGCTGGCACTGTTCTGATGACAACACAGCTTTGCAGGGCATAAACAATACAGACACCGCTAAGGCAGGGAGTCTTAAGGCATGCAAGTGAGCAGGCACACAGATATAATTTTGCTGAGTCATGTCGTATGAACCTCACAGGTTTGGGGAAGGCAAGACATCCTCCAATTTCTAGCCAGCATGGAAGGAGTCAATCACATCCAGTACACACCAGCTGATGCTGAAGAGAACCTAAGTAAAGAAACTCTCTCCTACTTGTGCATTTTGTTGCCTGAGTTGTGAGTGTGCTTTTAAAACTGCAATGGCTTAGCAAGGTCTGCCAAAAGCCCCAGACAGTGGTTGCTGTGAAACATTCTTTCTGTGGCTGATTTTAGTTCTTTCAGATAGGTTCACAGATCCACTGAGCAAGGTAAAGAGCCAGGTACCTTAAAAGGGTAAAACCAGTCCTTTTTTACTCCTGCCTTCAACTCATTCTAACCCAACTTCAAATTTGAGATGCCGGGTAGTTTTGCAATGAAGATCCATAGACACAGAGGTCCATCCCCTTTAGAACAAGACTGAACATAGAAATACCTTCATCTGGACCTTCTTTTTAAACCATGATACTTGTCTAATTCCACATTCAAGTATTTTAGGTTAGTTCTGAAAATACCCTCCCCTAGCCTTAGCCATTAATGTCTTAAGAACCTATTCAACTGCTTTTTTCTTTTTATATCACTAAAGCTGAATCAACAAGATTGCAGAGATCTGTCTGAGATCAGAGTAACTGCAGTGCTGAATTTAGCCCAGTGGTATTTTTGTTTAAAGGAAAAGCACAGAATGGAGAAATGCTGTACTCACGAGTGTTTTGGGACTGCATGAAGGACAAACTTATTGGGCTGAAAAGCAGTACTTCTATCTATATCTAGTAATTGTATGAACAGCATCTTAACCAGTTCATCTGGAGATTCCTTCAGTAACTACTGTTTTCTAAAGAGATGTTTTTTAAAGACCTTATTACCTTATTATCTAGGAAAAAAAGGAATATAGCAATTAAAATATACGGAAACACATGAAATGTGATTAATGAAATTTATGCCTAAATTTCATATTCTCACCAACTCACAGAATTACTTTTCATTTCTTGCACAGTATTTTAAGAAAGAGAATACAATCTCTGCACCTGCCTCCTCTCCCCAAAGGGTACAAAAAATAATTTTAGAAAACAAGATGAAGGTGCTAAATGCAATTCATAGAAATCATAAAACCATTCAGCTTCTTCAGATCTCTGGAGTTTTCTAGTCCAACCTTTTGCTCACAGCAGGGTCAATCTAAGATCAGGGTTTTATCAGTTGGGTCTTGAAAACCTTCAATGGTGGAAGTTGAACAACCTGTCTGAGCAACCTGCTTCACTGCTTGACTGGCTTCAGAGTGAAAAAGCATTTCATTATAACCAACCTAAACCCCCTGTTGCAACTTGGGTCCACTGTCTTTTGTCCTTCTGCCATGCACTGCTCTGAAGAGCCTGGCTGCATCTTCTCAATAACCTCCACCAGAAACTGGTGGACTACTAGGTGCTCCAGTTGCAGTCACCTCTTCTCTAGGCTGGACAAGCCCAATTCCTTCAGCCTCCTTTCATCTGCCATGTGCCCTGGCCCCAGCCATCTTGGTGACCCTCCTCTAAACTCCCTATAATTTAGCAACGTCTTTCTTGTATTTGGGGATCCAAAAGTGGACACAGCACTCCAGGTGCAGCCTAACAATTGCTGAGCAGAGGGATATAACCACGTCCCTCTACCTACATGCCATACTTGTGTTACTATAGCCCAGGATGCTGTTAGCTGCTGTCTCCACTGCCAGGGCACGCTGATGTCTTATATGCAGTTTGTCTTCTACCAGGCCCATCAAGTTCTTTTCTGCCAAGCTGCTCCCTGGCCTGTATTGTTCCAAGGTAGGCTTTCACCCCAGGTGTGGGACTTGGCATTTGTCCTTGCTAAATTTCATAAGGCTCCTGCTGGCCCATCCATCCAGCCTGTCTAGGTCCCACAGTGGTGGCTCTGCCTTTAAGCATTTTGACTAGTTCCTACAGTTTGGTATCATCTGCAAACTAAGAGCAAGCCCTCCATCATCCCCTCCAGGTCACTGCCAAAGATATTCATTGACAGGTGTCAGGATAGACCCCTGTGGTACTCAGTTCAAGCAGACTCATTATTGAGAACATATCCATCTGGTACATCCAAATTCTGAGCATTTAATAAGCAGGCAAGATTTCAAGGCGTAAGATTACAATTATAGCAGCATATCCAAATTTAATATTTAATCTAGTCATAGAAATCAGCTTTTAGACTGTTATTTACATGACCTAACTTTAGCATTAAGCCTAGTCACCACTGGCTTCCTTTTTAGTCAGCAGAGAGGAAAAAAAACCAGTACAAGCTGGGGACCAACTGGTTGGACAGGTTAGCAGCTCTGCAAAAACAGATGTTAATACAACAGGGTGTTGACAAACTGGAGAAAGTACAGCCGTGGAGCACCAAGGGACTAAGACTGTTACTTAAATAGCTGAAGGTGCTAGAAGATATGCAAGGAGAGGCTGGAGGAACTGGGTTAGGTTACTTGAAAAGGAGAAGGTCAAGAGCCAGTTGCTGAATTCAACAAGCTAAAGGCAAGTTGTAGAGAAGGTGGCATGAGAGCCTTCTCAAAAGCACACAACGAAAGAAGAGACAATTTATGACAAATTGTGATGCTGGAAATTCTAATCAGACATAAGGAAAAAATTAATCAAAGTGGTTCAGCACTGATAAAGGTGCTCAGAGAGGCTGCAAACTCTTCATCCTTGGACATTTTCAAAACTCAACTGGATAGGCCTTGAGCAAACTGATCTAACTTGGAAGTTAGCCAAGATTTTCGCAAGGGGTTGGATCAGTGACTTTAAGAGGCCCTGCTAGTCTAAATTTTTCTGTGATTCTATGAGAAAGGTTCTTTCAGTGGGTGATTCATCTTGTCTTAAAATAGGTGTCTAAAATAGATTAGATGAATCACCATCTGGTGGTGCCTGTGTCTCACTGAAAATATTCTCCACTGAATACAAAGGCAACCTAAGCTGACCAGCTATGATTAAATGTCTTACAGTGAGACATCTGTAAATTGGAAGAGATGAAAATGATCATTAGTGACTTGTGCCCCAAAATTATAAAGTTCTTGCCTTGTTTATATGTTACCCCTTTAGGGCATGAACCGCTTCCTTAATAACCAATCTCATTTGTGGGAGAAGGCACACAAACCCTCATATAACACATAAAAATTAAAAATTATAATAACTTGGAATTTGAGCTAAACAGCTACCTTAAACAGTTTGTTGCCATATGAGCTCTTCCCTTCATAATGCAATAGGTAGAGTTTTATGATTGGGTATATATTACAATATGTAATATTTTTGTCTTGAAAGACAGCTGACAAATTAGAAGCATGACAGGATGGTTTTCCCTAGCATGAAGATATTTCTGTCTTCACAGCCTTATATATTAAAACCATAGTGGATAAAGGAGAATGAGTTTAAGTGTCCAGGTCATATAAAATTTTTTAATTGTTGTTGCTGTTGTTGCTGTTGTTGCTGTTATTAGCATTAACTGTAAATTATTTAAGAACACAGTGTAGAGCTGTCTGAAATGCTCATTGACAAGAAAAGCCCCAGATGTTTAACATGAGTAAGTAGAAGCCATTGAAGTTGCAAGCTTTTCTTTGGGTCCTTAGAAACAGTATTCAGCTAGAAAACATTTCTTTCTTACCAGAAGCTGGAAGGAAAGGAAAAAAAGGAGGTAGATAAAAAAGAAATATCAAGTCTTTTTTCAGTCCTCCACATCATCAGAATGACTCTGTTTTCTTCTATCTGAAAAACTGAAGTATAATTAAAAGTACTAAACTAATTTTAAAATCCACTTTAACAACAATTAATGTCTACACAACTGTATTGGTTACATGTCTAATAAGGTCAGTGCAACTTTCTCCTAAGGCAAATGGTATTTTTCCTACATATGCTAATTAAGTCCCATTTCCCATGTTCCACAGATTCTCCCAAAGCAAACTTCCCTGTTGTTTCCTCCACATCCAGCCTCCATTTGTTTGGTACATCGCACAGAGGAGAGGAAGTTCCCTGGCTACAAAAAATTACCCAAAATGAGAGCACTACCACAGAAAACTGTGGTTGAAAGCAACTGGAAGAACAGAAGCAGCAAGTAACCTCCCCTAAATGTGCTTTGTTTGGCAGCAGAAACACAGGTGGGCATGCCAAGATGAAAGCAAGTACTTTCTGAAAAAGACAGTTCTGGTTTTGCCACACAGCTGACAAAGACTATGAAACTGTCTCATAGGTCCTCCAACCAGCCCTGCCTGCAGGGAAGTCACTCTACACATCCCTGAGCAAGAGAAGAGGGGAGTGGAAGGACACAGAGACAACTGACAAACATATTTCCTCATAAGAAATGGTCCTGAGCCAAGCACCACTCCTCAAAGCAGCCTATTTGGTAGTTTAGAAATCAGCCCCTCTTTGTAACTACTTCCCTGTCACAGTGGAACAAATTCTAAGATGAGTGCTCATGCCCTGTTGTGACATGGCTGTCACTAAGAAAGAGAATATTCTAACCATCTTTACAGAATATGAATCAAAACTTAACAAAACTGTTAACATGTATTAGGTTCAAAAACAGTCTACACTGACGTCTTCGCCAAAATCACCAAACCCAAGATTTTACATTTCACTGCTGTTTCAGAACCACTATTGGAACTTTTAATATTTCAGCTATGCAAATAGGAAAGCTTTATTATTTTACAATTAACAGAGATCAATTCACACATGCTTATTCTGAGAACTTTTTTTACTCCTAAGGCATTCTTTTAGCTAATTGTAAGATAGGAAATTACTCAGTGTGAACAAAAATATTTGAGATTCTGGATTTTATTTTAGGGCATTAAGATTTCTATATTGACCCATACCCAAAACCATCAGATCTTATTTTTCTTTTGAACTGAGAACTATGAAATATTGAATCCTCTGTGTGAATGTATGTAAGATGTCTGCTTTTAAAAGAAGCTTGCCCATGCTTTTCCTATAACAAGGCCAGATCAAAAACTGCAGGGGCAAACTCTTAGAATTTTGAATGAGTTTTAGTCTTACAAATATCTTCAAGCATGTTCAGGCAGTCAGCTTTAATCACACATTCTGGGGAAATATTTTTTTCCTGTATAGTTTCTAGTACTTTCTGCTGACAGCTCTCATGCTTTATTATATTTTGTTTCTTACCCTGAAATGCCATCCTATTTTGCATGACTGAATTTTTGAAATCTCTGACTCACTGTAACTACAGTAAAACCATCATGTATTAATTCATTCTAAGAGAAGTCTCCATCTCCCCCCTCCACATAGGAAAAAGAAAAAAACCAGCCGTAATTGTGAAAACAGAAGAGGAGGTATATATGGAACTGCCATTTGTCTGGCTTGGCTACTCAAAACTTTTTCCAACATAATTCCACAGATTGATAGAAAAAGAAACAGTTTAGTGCTTCCTTATAACTTGTAAGGGCTAAACATTGACAAGATCCCAGTACCTGCTCTCAAGTGGGGACAAGTTTGTGATATAACTTGAAATCAAAGTCATCATTGATTTACTTCAGCAAATTTTACTAGTCCTGATTGTGACAAAAAGAATTGGCTCAATTTGAAATTGAAAACATTTTTTTTGTCAAACTTTGGAATGTGAGAGTGACAGAGAACCTCATTCATCAGACATATGAAAAATAGGTAACACTACTGAGCAACAGCTAAGTAAATACAACTGCCATTTATCAAAAACACACAAATACCAGTCTGAGTCTAGGAAGGCACTTCTGAATGAAAAAAAAAGCCAAAAACCTTTGAGTTAACAGGACTTCAGTTTCTCAAAATGTTTTTTAAAAAGTATTTATAAGCCAAGGAGAAAAAAAAGCTTCCAGATTTTCAAAATCAGGGTCAAAACCAGTCTATCTGCTTATCTTAACATACACAATCACAGTGTGTAAGCACTGCTGACATGAAAACACTGAAAGTACCTGGAAGGCACAGACTCATGAGAGTAACATGGAAACAGAGTCATTCAGTAAAAGCTCTGGCAATTTTCAGACCAAGTCTCCACTCTTCCACTCAAACTTCGCAGAAATTCAGATCTACACCAGAACAATAGCATATCTTCAAATATGTGAAGAGGGACAATGTTGCAGCAGAGAATCCCAGAATAAGTGAGATAAAACCTTTAGATGCCTGATATTGAAAGTTTACTCTTAAAAACCTGGAGAATAGGAACTTGCATACTTTGTAACAGGGAGAGAGAGACGAGACAGACCCCTACAGAGCATCAGTCTTCTGATTGAAACTTTATAAACATTACTCAAATGAGGTATCCCTTAACTCTCCCAGGCTACATGTCACTAATCACAGCAGAGTAAGTAGACACAGTCAGAGAGATTGCAAGCAAGAGGAAAAAAATTAATGAAGAGGTACAAAACAACCTAGTGTTGATACAGTGAACTGGGGAAAAAAAAGGGAAAGATGTTAGAAAAGTATTTTATTCTCCCTCAGTTTTGTTTGATTTTCCAATAGCATGGATGCATGCAGAGTAATTTAGCAATTATGGGTCAAAGTAACTTTGCACCAAAGGAGTAAAATGAGAACAGCTCTTTAACACGGCTCATGTCCTAGGAAGGTTTATAGTATATGACAATCACACACTACAAATTCAAATGGATGTATGAAAACTTCACAGTGCCAGGTTCACATCGTTCTTCTCCAGAGTGAAAATTCATCCTCTGCTGATGGGCATCAGGAGCTGCTCCTCTCTTTCCCCACATAAGAACTGTTTGCCTGGTTTTTGGGAGGACCCAAGACCACTTGAGACATCAGGGTTACATCTGCTGTCTAGCATCAACTCTTTCATCCCTGAATATCTGAGGCCTTTCCTCCTACCTCTCAACTGCAACATAACTTTGCCTGTTCCTAGCACCATGACAGGACACTCCTGAGGCACGTGGTAGTTATGGACCCCTCCAGGTAACTTCTCCATCACATCCAACTCTGACCTGGCAGTTTCCCACTGAATGGTTTTCCCTCCTTTGTAGGATAAAGCTGACTGGGGAGCAGTATGACTGTGGCAGAACACATTCTCCTAACATGTCAGACTATCTAATAAGTTAAAAAATAGAATAGCCTAACTTCATGCTCAACACCTCTCTCTCTGGCTGTTCTTGGCATGCTATTTTTATATATATTAGAATAAAAAAGTTTACAATGTGTTCAGTAAGCTGAGAGCCAAAGTGAGGCCATCCTTAAAAAATGTTCAGTTTCCTACTCCCAACAAACTGCTCCTAGACTAATGTCTGCAACTAGACTCTTAGTACTAGGATGGAGTTTCAGTTTTTCATAGATTTATTGTTTGTTGCAGTGAACTTGCTGTAAACAAGAAAATTCATCAAAGGCCCTACAATAAGAAAAAATAAACAAAATAAGCAAACAAAAAAATCCCAACCTAAACCACAAGAAAAGAAAAAACCAAAAAGCCAAAACAATTTCTGAAGGACAGGTTGTGTTATACCTAGAGGAATCTTGGGACTTGCATAGAAGATTTCCCAGAATGAGTTTAATGCTCTGACCATGAATGAGAAGAAAGAACAGAGCAGGTCTGAGAAGGATGATAAAACACACAAGGAAGACCATAGGAAAATAGAGTAACACCAAACTGGCTTTGCTAAGACATACTCTTATTTTGTCCAAATTTGATACGTTTGCTTTTGCTCTTCCAAAATATTCTGACTGAACAGCACAGCTGTGAGGTAGTCATAAAGCTTTGGTACAATCTGATCATTCTCCACAATCATTTCTAAGCCATAGCAATATTGGTCGAACCTTGATTTATATTTATTTGCCAAGTAACCTAACTAAATTAAATACTACAATAACAATAACAACAACAATAATAATAATATACACAGCTATACTTTATAACATGACAGGAAAATTCTGGATAGAAGCATAATCTCCTGACAGATTGCTGGCAATTCCAGATCTTTGTCCGCTGTGCCCAATAAATGCACATACTTGACTGCTTTCTTATTGTAAAAGTAAAATTAAAAAAAAATTTAAAAATAAGGCCATTAAAAAAACCCAGTAAGAGAGTTCAGGAAGTGCATTTCAATGTGATTACAATACTTTTTTGGTAAAGTAAGCCACAGCCTTTGGCCATAACATGACCCAAAGTATGTTGTAATGGTCCACAAATTAAGTGCCTTCTATGTGTTATGACTTAGCTATGTACTGCAAAACTTGGCTTTATCATACTTTAAAATAGAAGAAGAGAAATTTTTATGTCTTATGACAGAATGTTTTATTAAAAATAATGATGTTTCAAAAACTTGTAATATTTGCAGGAAAGAACATTTCAGCAAGGAAATACATCTTCGGAGCATTTCTGTTTTTACAGTGAGGCAAGCTGCATCAGCTTTAAAAAAAAAAAATCACAACAAAACCAGCCTACACAAATATGTTTAGGTCCTCTCTTACTACAACATCAACATGAGAATATCCCTTGTGTACGTCTGTACACCACTAGACAAGTTCTCTCACATACTCGTCCTTTGACACAAACACTCCTGCCTTTGCATGCTTGCACACAAACACGGCACTCACATGTTAAACTTCTCGCACGTAATCAATCCTCCAGCTCTGGCACTCTCTCACACAAACACAGACGTGCTTCATACCTTCTCCTGCATTAGAAAACCATGTGAACCATCTGTCACTATTTAATCTCCCAACCCAAGCTAAGCAAATATATCCCATCTCAACCCCAGACGCCCCAGTCAGCCTTTCTAGCAATACACTCTTCACAAATAGACCATTGTTTTTGCTGCTGCCTGCCTAACATTAACTTGTTTTCCACTCCATCTCTTCTCCTTTTGCTGCCATATGCCCCATAGAAGGCTCTATTTTGCTGCTCTTTACAGTAGTCAGGCCTCAAGCAGTCCAGTGTTGGATATTGCACAGCCAGGGCCAAGGCACGCTTTGCAACAGGCAGCGTACCACAAACTACCCGCTGAGATTGGTGAGCACCACAGATTTCCCTTTTTGTTCATAACTTCACCCTTCACTGTTCTTTGATTGGTGTTTAGGCAAATGGATACAAAGAAAGAATCCTTTTTTTAAGATATAGTAGTTATCACCAGAAGAAAAGAAGGAGACCTACACTTCAAAACCTTGACTGAGTATACTTTCATTTCATAGGTGAAAAAGGAAGGAACAATTTTAGTGTTTGGGGCAAACCCCTCAAACTACAGTCTCAGGACAGAGGGGCCTAAAAGAGGCCTGAAAGCTTTGGTGTGTGAAAGACAGGCCGGAAAAAAACACAGAAGCAAAAAGAAAGACTACCTTGTTTTGGGGCTATCAAAAGCACTGCTGAAAGCAGCATGCTGGACTTGGAAGGAACAGCATCAAAAGCAAGGCTTAAGTACTTTCAACATTTCGGGGAATGTAACAGTACCTCCTACAACCAGTGCAGATGGTTGCTATTGCTCACAAAGGTGTTTATTAAACTCTATGAAATACCTCTCCCAATTAAATGTCTCTTTAAAGCACTGCTCTTTCTTTCCACAGATGAGCACAGAAGTTCACATCTATGTTTTGTGCCAGAGAGACCCCTCAGGACCTCTGAGGGTGATACTGCCACTCTGGAGCTTATGCCAGTCCTGAAGAATTGGACAAAATTCCTTTCTGGAGACGGAGCCAAAACACAAACCTCAGCATCTCCAATACTGAAAAGTCTCCAAATTGAGGATTAAACCGCAGAGTTTCTAGTGCACATAGTGTGTACCAAGTCCACATCCACTCCTAAAAAAGGAACCAACACATAGTGGATATTTTTTTGCCTTCTTCTAAAGATAATTGAGTTGCCATGCACTTTAAAAAAGGCTTAGATATATCCAGATTCCAACTTTACCTAAATACGCCTTTTATTAGGGCAAAAGGGATGCTCAGTGCTTTAACTGGCATATCCCAGTGCTGGGAGACAGTTCCAGTGAACACAACATAAAGCATGTCTCAAATGTCCATTTTATTTAAAACCAAACAATCCTGCCCCTCCCTCCCCTCCCTTCGCTTTCACCTCAAGGCAATCCAAAGGGTTTTCCAAGGGGAAGGGTCTGTTTATATTAACTGTCTCTCACTTAGACAAGAAGCAGGAGAAGCCAGTAACTCTGAAATAAAGCATCTGTTCAAGCTACTGTAAGATTAACAACCCACTTTGGAGGCAAAAGAAAATCTCCCCAGATGAGGAAAAAAAAAGTTTGGAAAACTGCAAAGCCAGATTTTCGAACAGTAATTGACTCTCAGACTAACGTGCAGGTAGAACTATTAAAGCAGAGAACACGGCTGCTTGCAACTCCTACTAAAGAAAGAAGCCCACTCACAATAATCTGGATAGTTCACCTCCTGCAGTGAAAGAACACTCACAACATGTGTAATGTGCTTCAAATGTGAAATTTTCATGAAAAGACAACAGAAAACACCCAAATGCCATAACAGCTTATTAAAGAAAAACATGGTGGTTATTACACACTATATTCAAAAGGAAGTATTTATTTCAATAATTGTTGCTTAGAGTCTCATGCCAGATTCAATTCAATCATCTTAAACATCACATCAAGAATAATCATAGGAGGCCCCTGACCAGCTCAAGCAAGGTTGAGAACAATAAATGCATGTTCAACCCAAACTTATCTTCCCAAGCAACACCACTCGTTACTCTAGATCAGTTAAGCAGAGCCCGATTGTTCTGGCCAATGCAATATTTCTAACTTTAACAATTTTTCTATGTAAGGATGTGGCTTAATTTCATGTACCATTATCTGTACCATGTCAGCAAGGATGAGGTCTATCGCAGAAATAAAATTCTATTCCTAACCATGCTAAAATTCAAAGTACTGAACTTAATAATTTAGATTTTGAAAAGAAAGCTAAATATCAATATAATATCTAAAATTACCAAATTTATATCACTTGTGGTATAAGTTATCATCTTAAAGAAGTAAAAAAAAAAAAATAATAAATTCTACAGATTCCAGCAACTAAGAGTATCTCATCTGGAGATGGAGAAGTTATGGCCTGTAGTTAACCAATATTAATACTCAAGCTGAGGAATTCTGGGGTAAGAAAAATAAATAAGGACAAAAGCAATTTTTCCACAGAGAGGTTTCAGACTTGAAAAGCATAGCAAATTTTTTAAATTATTATTACAAATATATATGTCTCACTCCAGTCTTGTAACCATTTCCCCTATTCTTTCAATACAACTTTGAACTCGCAGTAATTATCCTCTGCTCCACCTGGATAATTCAGGTATTTTTTATAGACTTGGTGTGTCTCATCTTCTGCTACCTGACAAACTCCTAAGTTATTTCAAAATACAAAAGCCCAAATGAAACAAACCAGTATAAGAAATAGAAGAATTCAGTCTACAGAATGAGATGGAGTTGACACCAAAACTCAGCTCTTTCCTTCTTCACTCCCTAACCCAATCCTTATCAAGCCCCAGATCTGAAAAGATGGCCATGCTCTAGAAAGCAAGGTACATTTAGAAAGAGGACAAGGAAGGAGAGGAGTTTTTACCAGGTTGAAAAAGCAGAAGAAAGCAGAATGAACAAAGATGGGTACAACTACAGTAACATGTAGGCAGCACAAAGAGGCGTTTGGGGCTATTCAGCATCACCCTGATGTCTTTGTGCCCTTCAGTGATTAACAAACTGCAAGAGAGAGAATATCTGTTTTTTCCAACTTCACTGAGCTGATGAAATAACTGAAGACATTCGTAACTTCTGACATCAGCTGAAGGGTTGGTCATAATAATGTAAGACCCATCATATCTGGTCATAATTTAAATAAAAATAAGTGGAGTCTTCTGAGACATAACTCAACAGTTAAGGAACAAAAAACTACTTACAAAAAAAACCCAACAAACCACGAAAACCCCAACAACAAAAACCACAAACCCCCCCCCAAAAACCTAACCTGATATTAATAATGTGTAGGCATATAATTACAAGTATTAAAAACTTACACAGGACTTCAGAAATAACTTTTGGCGTTTTACAAATGCCATGCTCCAGACATAGTCCATCTCTAGTAAGCCCCGTTACCACACCTGTACAGGTCAACAGCACTTGTAACAGCACCACTACGACATCCCCTTTTATGCAATTACTTAATGTCTCTGATTTTCTAATTAAATGAGAAAGTTTAAGAGAACTAAAAGTTACTGAAAATCAGAGCTGTGCCAGCAGTTTCCAGTGATGACCTGACATGATTTTTCCCCCAGCTGATATCCAAGTAGTTGAGGAATTTATATAGTCCAGCCCAGCTCATTCATTTCAAAATTAACTTTCTGTACCACGTGCTATTCCAGATACATCTGGAGGATGGAAGAAAATGGTAAGGAAAATCATTAGCTTATATGTTATTGCAGCACTTATTCAAATTTTATAAATTAAGCATGAACAACGGGAGAGAAGGAAAGCCCAGACCGTGTTCCATAAGAGAATTTGGAGGATCATTTTAGATAGAAAAACTAAAAAAGGACTAATACAACTTGGAAAAACAGAAATACGGTCGAGGAAGCTGTAAAACAAAGTCACATCTGATTGGATTTTTTCCTAGATTTCTATTCTCAATAAATCTGCATAAAAATCATTATTTTTCTCTTTATTGCAAGGAAGAAAACTCAACTTGTGTTTCAAGAGCCATCCTGAAAACCCCTCCACATTTTATTTATCACCAGAACCAGGAGCAAAGATCTCCACTGGTCAAACACAACTCTATAGTAAACTTGTACTACTATAGCCTTCCTGGTATTCTCCTCAGTAGCACTTATCCAAGCCCATCATCTTTTCTAAATTCTTTTGCATGGAATGTATAAAAATTTACAAAAGTTTTGTTAATTCTTTTTTTTATAATTAACAAACACCACCACCACCCCTCAAAAAAAAGAAAACCACACAAGAAAAAACCAAACCCCACCAGCATACCATTCTTCCTGATGACCAAGTGGGTTTTGTTTCCCTTCAACTACATTTAGTGCGCAGCAGAAAATAAGCAAAAACCCAACCACCCTACAACTCTCTGATGGTAAACAAAAGGTGTTTATAAATACCCCCAGAAAGGTGTTTTAACGAGTGAATGATCTTCTCTTCTCTTTTTGGAGGGTAATACAAAAGCTTTTCACAACAGACTAAAACACTAAGAACATTTGGTTACTTTTAAATACATTTAGTTTCAGACAGAAAGCTTGATCAAACAAGAATTTATGTATGTCTAGTAGAATTACTTTTAAAAATACTGACTTTTGGTTTTAGCAAAAGGAGATGGGATAATAAACTCTGTGAAGAGTCACCTTCAAGTGGTGACATAGCGCAAAGAACCATCTTACCATACCAGAAAGAACCATGAGCTATTTCACATTTTAATTTGCATAAACTATCTGGTGTCATTCAAGCCAAGTCATGACAAGCTTGCAAAGACCTGAACTGCCTGTAGGTACTTGGAAACAGAGCTCGTTGCTTTGGCACTCACAAAATGCCACGTGAGACGCTTTGTGGCTTGCCATAACTACGAAAATAGCACAAGGCGAGACACTTTTCCTTGACTTTTTGGCTTGCAGGTAATCCATGCAAAACTCTCTGGCCAAATCCTACTCGAGGTGTTTGACTTTGGGTACTTTCCTCTCCATGCTCTGTTCCATCCTTCCATTTGAACAGCGACAGTGTCACAGAGCACCGATGCAGCTGACTTTCACAGAGAGGGGCATTTCTGAGGAAAAGGGAAATTGTATGAGAAAACTGTAAATAAAGGAGAAGATAAGAGCAAGCAGACCAGACTTCCTACTCTCTTTGCAGACCTACCAGAAAACACACTCTGCCCCTTGTGCTGCTTCCCTTCTGTTGAGCTCATGTTTGTCTTCACACGACTTGATAGTACTTCTGTGAGTTTAAAAAAAAGCACTTTGGACAAAACTGGCTTGCTGAAGTATTATGAGAAGAGATGAGTAAATAGGGGGAGGTAAAGAAAGAAAAATACAATGACTTCAAACACACAATAAAAACAAACCCAAAAGCCATAAAATGAGCAATTTTAAAAATACAGCCATGATGTGTGTGCCAGATTTATTAGATTGCAGCCTCTCTGGAGCAGAGACCACGCAAGACAAGGTGCTTATTCAATGCTCAAGTACAAGTTTGCCATCAGCTGAGGCTGCCTTTGGACATGACCTCATTGTAAAAACATTACCCTCAATCACAGTGGTCCTTGAAAACTGCCTCCTGGCTAGTTGATTGTTATTACAGATTTCACAGTAGCTATTAGGTATATTTGCATCTGTGTCTTTAAAATCATGAGTGAGAGAGAGATACCTGGGGAGTTGCGGGGGGAAATAAAAAAGCATGTCTGAACAGATGATCTTTACAGTTCCCCCCTCCTGCTGCTAGAAGCTTCCCACTCAGCTTCTGCTCCTATTTGTTCATCTTTCTCTGGCAAGAACTACTCTTAACTGTGTTAATTTTCTTTTTTGTGGGTTAATGTTGGGTAACGTGCTTGCAATTGCCCACAACTAATAGATTTCCAGTGATTGACTTTACTGCACTCCTGGCAGCAAGCAGGGCATATTTCTTGAACCAGGGTCATTTTAAGGGATTCCAGAAAGTACCTTCAGACATTTCATGGCTTCATTTAAACAGCTACTTTCTTGGTTCCATGCAGGATTTTGAGCAGGAGGACAGAGTCTTCAAAGGGATGTCACTATCCTCTAGAATATTAAGTTAGAACCATCTCAAGAGTTTGAACAAAGAATGAAGCATGACCTTTTTTTCATTTATTTATTTAAGGCTAAACTTGGCAGATATGAGAATATCCAACTGTAGTTAGACAGCCATGATCTCAGCCTCTGGCTGTGCAAAGACATCTTAAATCTGTAGGTTCTGTGCAGATCCAGGGGATTTTTGCCAAAAAGTTTCCTGAATAAAATTAAATATTCCTTCATGTTAAGCTTTACTATATTTTTTGTTCCTATCCTAGCCTATTATAATCCCAAATTAAAAATATATAATGCTTTAGGATTAGCACTGCTTATACTGCAGTTTCCCAGCCAAAAATGACTGTTATAATTCTTTAACGATTTAAAAAAGGTTAAGTGTCACACATCTTCTGCCTTTAAAAACCAGTGAGGCACAGTCTTTTCTTAATTACTATCCAGTTACCTGAGAGTGAGAAGGCAACAAGACATAGTCCTGCCAAAGAAAATCTTGGGAACACCCAATGCCTGGGTTGCAGTTTCAGAATGAATGGCATCTGTCTCAAGCATTCTGTGAGAATGTGGCAGTGGCATACTAGAAGCCACTTACATCATTAGCTTCTGAGGCCAAAATAAAGGATTATCTACATGCTTGGGCCCTTCAAAACCCCCCAAAAAATGTTGTATACAGCATATACAGTGTTAATTTACTCTTGCTTTCAATTTAGCAGCTTCACATCTTCATGAAAATCTTTTCCAAAGCTGCGTGTGCAGCATTAGCAGAAGAGCACATTTAGGTTTCTTTGGAAGCACTAGCTACCATCAGCCAGGACTGTGGCTTTGTATCTCACAGAGTAAAGAAAGAATGGTGATGACCTGTAGCTTTTTAACTATCTCTGCAGACTAACTGCAGTGAGTCTCCTTCCCCCAGATGTGGCAAAGGAAGGTGTGTGGCTGGGTCACAGTTACCTTCCTGTGTAGTTTTAAATCTGCAGGACTGTGCACTGACATTGTCAGCATGCCAGCTACAGGCCCTTCATCTAGTCAGGTGCTTGTGTCTCCTGTTCACCTTCAACTCCTTGCCTAAACTTCAGCACGTGGTTCTTGCAAATGGCACTGAAATCCCAAGTATTTTCAAGTGCCAAGGTAAGCATGCACAGTTTGAAACTAACAGGCTCTGCGTGTCAAAGGACAATACAATAATAGCCAACATTCAAATAGGACCTTCTGCAGAGAAGTATCTGGATATTAAGAATTTCCCTTTTTCAGGCACCATGACCAGAACCTAATAAAATCCACATGATCGCCTCAAAACCCTACCTGGGCCACAGCACCATCTCCTGGAATCAGAAGTTTCATTGCAAGAAAATGCTGCAGTTCTTCACATACAGTGAAGAGAACCAAGCAAAGCAAAACAAAAAAATCCACCAACATCTCCAAAATACTGTAGGCAAGGGTCTGGAGTTAATGAATGCTAAAATTGGCTTGCACAACATTTCTCGTGTTTCCAAGAAATTACTGAGGTTCTTAAGAAATCAAGGAAGATCAGTGAAGAAGAGAGAACTGTCCGCAGCTCACTCCATGCAAGTGAGGCCACTCTTCATGCTCTGCAGGCACGTTCAGCTGTTAGTTATCACTTCCCAGATGCAACTCTGGGAACCTGTTTTCCGTTTGCCCTTGAAAGAGACCACAAGTACTCATGCAGTCTTATATAGATGGCTGATATAGATGGCAGTCTTCTATAAAAGAGCTGAAAAGCAGTAGGAAGACCACTGATTCAATTGTTGCAGCCTCTAGGTGTGAATGCTCCTAGTCCCACTTATGGCAAGGTCACACAAAGTTGAAGCCCACCTATAAATTTTTAGCTTTTTTCCGCAAAGACAGCTGGAGAGTTTGCATGGACTGTTAAAACAGAGACCTACCATCTGAACTTACTAATTTGCAGCCTTTAGTTCCAAAACATAACATTAGAAAGTGATTAACAGCATACAGAGCAGATCTGCAAAGCCTGAGTAATAATTATAGCATAAGCCTATCTTGGCTGTATCCATACTAAAGGAAATACGACGGAAAAAAAATGCAGGTGAATAAACAGTAAAAGTGAAAAATAAATCAGACTTGGCATGGGCAAAGCCTAGAAAGCCAACCTGATCTCACACAGAACAGTCAGATTCGTTACTCTAACCTAACAGCTACATAAGAATAAAAGAAATGCATAATCATGACTATGAAAAAATAGCTATTCTTGAAGATAGTGTTCTTCTGATATTCAGCCTCTGCTCATGTAGAGTTTGCCTTCTCCAGGTGTCTTGACATCTTCACTCTATCATTTTTCCACCTTCATCTCTAAACTTGAGTAGGCCTTCCCTTAAGGTTGCATGCCTCTTAGTGCTTTCTGAAGATTGTTTCCTCTTTCATTTGTTGTAACTATTACTTCATAGTACTATAATGTATGACTCCTCCACCTCTGATCCATATTGTACTGGTTTTAACTTTCCTGTGTTATATCTGGGCCCAACACAAACTGAAAAACAATGTAAGAATCAATCCATTGCCAGCTGCCCCTCAGCTATAATACAGTACTCAAGTAAAACACAGTGTGGACGGCTTTAATACAGCTTGACACCTGAAATACAGCTGCTCATTCCACGTGTTATCAGACATACTAGGAATGGGCTTAGGAGCACAAGCTCAATTGCCCAATGTGTGGGCACACCTTAAATGTCAACATTATTAGCCATCACACTGTGACTGAAGTGATAAACACACAAACCAATTGTTTTCTAGCCCATCACACCCAGACAGCATCTCTCTTCTCCTCCTCCAGCATAAAGCCACAACTGTTGCTCATTGAGTTGCCAAGCTTTCAACATTATCCTTAGTAACTTAAAAACAGGATTATGCTCAAATAGTACAGAAACTTTAAGGCCACAGGGAAAAAACACAAAGTGACTTCATTAATGAACAAGTGCTTCATCAGAGATTAAAGTTGCTATTCTTGTGTATTAACAACACAATGCCTTTAAAAAATAAATACATCTGCATCTTCATGTCACTTTCCTTTTGCATCTCTCCTCCCTTCCCATATAGAAGCACTGGACTCAGATATGTTCAGAAACCATGGCAAGGTGGTGTCATCAATACAACTCATCCTCCTATCAACACAGAGTGATCAAGTAAATGTGGACACTGTAACGGGGATCAGGACTCTCCCTCACACATTTCATAGTAAGGGTAGATGCACATTCCTTTGCTGACCAGGAATAGGGAAGCAGCTTTATTTATTTATTTATTTGCAGAAGGAGGAAAATGGCTATGAAAAAACAAACAGAAACAATGCAATGCATTCCTAGCAAATCCAGGAGATTCACACACATTTTCATTCTACCAGAAGTTAAAGGAAACCTGCAAAGCTTTTACATTTTTTGTTTCACTTCCTTTATAATCCTCTCACCTTTATGCTGCCCTCCCTACTTATCTTTTTCTTCAAGTGTGAGGAGGCATCCCAAATCAAGGGATTTCTTCCTCTGTCAGCCAGGATTCTCCATTTCCCAGGCAGCAGCTGACCAGTCAGGGGAGCACCTGAGGCCAGCTGAGGACCAGGTTCTCCAAAGACTAGTCCTAGTCCGCTTTGGAAGGCCACTCAGGCTCATTGTGCAGTCAGGAGGATGTCTTCATTGAAGATGATTTTCAGAGCTGATCTTTCCCCATTGCCTTTCTAGGTAGAGAGAGAGCAACCACCAGGCATGGACTCACCAACTACACAACTTTATTCCAGTTATCAGCAGTTGCTATGTTAACACTTCCAAGTACACTGGAGTATCACATCTTCAGGCCGGGGCCAGCCAGGGTGGCCTTCTTTCTCTCACAGACAGATGGAATTGAGACTACAACACTGTCATCGTAATAACTGCTCTACAACTTTATGGTGCCCAAAGCAGAGCCTCAAACAGTTATCACAAAGCTTCAAGATATGTTTGTCCTTGAAATGTTGGTTATTTAACCAAAGCACCATTTTTAATAGCTACTCAGGAGATTTCTTCACTGCTTTTTTGCTGAAATTACGATTTCTGTCTCACTGGGTGTTTTTATAGCATTACCATTCATGCTACATGACCAGCATAGCTGAAATATCTAAGTGCCCACAAATAATTAAAAAGTCATCTCCACTTATTAAATGTTTGGATAAATTTATTTATAGGGCAAGTCGGCAATTCCCCCAAAGTCATACGTTCCAACCAAAGCAACTATGTCAGGTACTTAAAATATCACCCCTTTCCCTATGGCTCTGCCTCTCACGTCAGCTGGGATAGCTTTTTTTCCCCTAGAATGCAGATAGCGACCTCAAGACTGGCTAGCAGCAGCTAAAGACCAAGCTGTACTGGGCAGTACTGTGCTGCTGGGCAGAAAAGGCCCCTCCTACATGGAAACACCAACTCAGCATAATGCTCAAGCATTAGCCTTTGTATTTTACTTCAAACAAGGCTCATAAACTTATACTGAGGCACACACTAGCACACCTCTCTCAAACAAGTGGGAAAAGAAAAGCTCCTCAGTCTTTATGACACACTGGACAGGAAGGCATGTCAGCAGCAACGCCTGAGGAAGGTATTTTTTCCAGAGACTGCTTACTACACTGTTCCAAAAACAGCATATATATTTGCCCCTGATCTCTCTTCCCAAACATTTTGAATTCTCCTTAGCTTTACATTTTTCCAGCATTCTGAGTATGCAGCTTCACATAAATTGAAGTAAGTTGGTAAAACTGTCATCTTTTTCAGCATATTAAATCTGATCCTCTGAAAACATTAGACCTCATAGATTGTTAACAGCATCTGGAAGGCAGATCCTTGACTGTCTCAGAAGAAAGAGATTTAAAAAAAAATTAAACACAGGAAATTTTCAGTAACCATTGAGCTAATCAGCTTTAGAAAGCATGGTTTCTTTCCCATTAACAAAACCCCTAATAAGCTGTTGATGCAATTCTTTTGTCTTTTTTTTTTTTTCTGGTGACACACAACTTCTTCCTGTGAATGGAGTCGAAAGGATCACTTCTTTCTCTGTTATTACAGTACCGGCACAAAACCCAAGCTGTACAATAATTCCCTTCCCTTTCCCATGCCCTCACAAACACATAAGCCTCTGTCGCTGAACACCTTAACTCTGATTAGCCAGATCTTCCAGAGTATGATCCAGAGAGAGAGGGCTTGTTTGTTTCAGGGATCAGAAGCTAAGTGGAAAGAAAAGAATGGTCACGACACAGAGGATGGAGAAAAGTAAGTATGTGAGAAACTGCAGCCACAAATCACACACACAAGTGAAGAACTGCCAAGGGAAGAACTGCTTTGCTCTTCTACCTGTATCAGAGAAACATGAATATCAACTACAGTGTTCAGGGCTCTCAGGAATCACAATATTCACTTGCTTAATAAAACAACAAATGGAATAAATAACTAATTGTAGTGATGAAGAATGATTGTTTGGAAAACTGTAATTCAGAAGTTGGGTGCAATTCTGATTTTCATTATATCAATGTAAGCCTTCAATAACAGGACAGAACTTGGCTTCCTGTGCCTGACAATCCCAAATTAGGATTTAAGAATAATCATACCAAATGTCAAGACATATGTGAATGCTAAGCACTCACACAAATCATCAAGTGTTAGTCAGAGACAATAGTTTAGTATAAACTGCTCCCCCTAGTAATTACTAGGAGAGTATCCCTTGCATGGAAGTGACCCTCAAGAGGGCTTTGATTAATAATAACTAAGACCATCAAAATCTTGAAAACATTTCCTTATGCACATGATTAACTTCTATGTAAATTGTCAGTACCATTGAAATCAAAAAAAGTAATCACATCGTAAAACTTACTTGTGGGCAGACAGGAGTTCAGCTTTGTCTCTGGAAGAGTTTTGCAACAGTTCTCTCTTTAGAGACCAATTTTGTAAAGCACAGAAAACTCTCAACTATAACTTGTATTTGTGACAATGGAGACCAACTGGACCACAGGGGAAGTGGAAGAAATGCATTTATTTATCTTCATGCAAGATGCAAATAAAGAAAGAGCAGTCCAATGAGAATTTATAGATTACTCCTTCCTTGAATCCATCATGCTCAAAAATCTCTGCAAGAAAATTTCCAGAATACTGTACTGCAGTCTATCCAGAGTTGTGAGCAGCGTTACTGTATAATTTGGGCACAAGATCATATTGCATTTGGTCCTGAGAATTAAGCATATTTTATTTGTTTGTTTTTAAACCAACACCCTCCATTTTCACATCGTCTACACTAGCTTTCAACATATTTGTAGAAAACAGTGATTCACAGAAAGAGGACCCTTCTTCATTTTTTTTGTGCTACAATTTTGAGCAAAAGGGTTATTGTGAGAAGGGAAATCCTCTGCTTCAAATTCATCTGAAACATATCTTTGTCATTTGACTTGCACTGAAGCCTGAAAGATCTGGTCAAAAGTGAGGAGTCATCTGCTGAAATACAGCTGTCTACATCCATGCTAAATGTTTGGACTACTTTTATATTCAACTGGCAGAAACAGCACTTCTCAGATCTGATTCTGCTGACTAAATGTAGACTTCCACTTCAGGAAGAGATGAATTGATCCCTAGAAATGTTATGCTTCCTGACTATAAAGGGAGCGCAGAGAGCTGAGTTTCAACAGACAAATCCCACCTTCTCCATACTGGGTATCACACTGAACAACCATATCTGGTTTCTCTGCTAAGACCTTATCAGCTTTGCTGGAATTTCTGCCACTTTAATTGGTACAAATAAACCAGTGTAGTTACCCTAAGCACAATCAACCCATGCACAATCAACAGAAATAAAGGGGCACCTCTGAGAGGCAATTCAGCTCGTGTAAAAACCTGAATTCTCCCCAAAATGCTGCTGTGTTTCCAGAGATTATGGGAATGAGACTTATGAGCCTACCCCTTAATAAGGTGAAGCAGTGAAGTGCCTTGAATTAGACAGAGAGGTTCAGGCTGTTGCTGCTGAGAAGGTGGGAGATACAGAGCAGTCTCATCCCTTATCTCCTCTCCACACCAGTGAGGCTTGAAATGTACAGCATCAGACCCCACAATAAAAGGCAAGGTTACAGTATGGATTACGGAGTCCTTCATAAAATACTATGAAGGAGAACAAAAACAAAGCCACACCAATGAAGTTTGAAAAATCTGTATTGTGGCCTACATAGTGTCTATCCACCCACAGCTTTGCCAAGTGAGGATAAACAAGAGCTGAATGAAACTCTGCAAGCGCACACTTCAGTTGGCCGAATATCCAACACAGTCTGGAGCAGCTAAGAATTAGTCGGCGCTCTCTTAATATTTAAAAACAGAAGTGCAGACCCTCAAAAGGGTCTGAGACTCCTCTGTTAGCAACACCTGCTCTCAGCTGACCAGGTAACATACAAGCATAAGATGGCAGACCTGGATCCAGGCTGTCACGGATTCACGCTTCTGTCACTGAAAGAAGTCACATCGTTGGCTGAGGACAGCCAGGCTTCCGCATTCAACTTCTGCGGGAATACAGGACTTGGCAGCCTCCAGAAATCTGAGCTCTCTGTTTTTCTTCCCTTGGTTTACTAATGCCCATTTCCCCTTCCCTGCCTCTCTGCTCCCAATGCACACACATTTTCACGCTAAACCCCAGGTGTTACATGGTTTCTCCATACTTCTAGGCAAACACTACACACTTGCCCTCCAAACTTAGCAAGTATGCCTTCTCCACAGAGGTAGTAAACCTGCTGTAAGAGCACAATGTTTCATAGTAAGATGCTTAAGATTAATCAAAAAAAACCCCTTCCCATCTCATGCCTTAAGAAAGTCTCACACCCACCATCTTACACAAAAATACATTCCCTACAAGACTGTGATACATTGCACACTCTTAATGGTTTCTACAGTTACATAGTCACAGACAGTGTAATTAACAAGCAACATTCCTTCTTATAAAATAGGAGGAAGAAAATAAACAGAAGTTCACAAAGATATATTTAAGCTCAGAAATAAAACTATATTTTTTAACATAATTTCATCATTTACTATGTCAGAAAAGACATGAGCCCGGATTATCTAGGTGCAAAACACAAGTTTTCAATCAGTCTGATTTACAAAATACATTGTGCCCCCTTATGAGGACAATTATACCTTATTTACTCCCTTTAGATACACATCAATACTTTACTAAGTATTTTTTCACTTTCCATTTCATTTGTTTTGTGCATACTGAAATCAAGAAAAAAAACCAACCCTGTGTTAAAATTGTATTATGTTTTCTGTTTCTTGTTACATAACCAGAAGTGTTACAGAAAATATTATTTGTGGAGTTAAAAAAAAAAAGGCATTTTAAAAAAATTCTAACCGGGCAGACATCACTGCATCACAATAGCGTGTAAGGTGCTTCTACACCCACTACTGGCATACATTTGAATTAAAATTACATGTAATCTATACCAAACTTTCTGAATGCTGAATTTCTGCTTAATGCCCTTTCTGTATTTAACTTCCTCTATTGCTGACAAAGAGGTAAGATTTTCCAGGTTAGTAACAGCAAAATTCCACATTGCAAAAACATTGAATGCTGTCATGCATATAAAGTCATTGACAGGGTCTGAAAACGTCCCTCCCATGTCAAGATTAGTCTTAAGCAGAGAAATGGCAAGAAAATACAAACATGGTTGTTTCTTGTGAGAGAGCCAAGCAATTAAAAACCAACAACCACATAACCCCTAAACCATATCTTTTGAGAGAAATGGAGAATTTCAGTGCTCCTTTCTAATGAAACCAGAAGAACACACCAACCACTGTGCTGGAAACATTTCCTGGCAAAAAGCAGAAACACCCATGGTGGTAAGGGAATTTCATGATGTGGGTGATTTGTGACGTTAGGATCCTTCACATCATTTACAAAAAGGGCCACAGACTCCATGTTGGAGAACACACTCATTCCATCCCTCTCTGCTCTGTGTACACCTGCCCAGGCAAAAACACCATGTTTCTGAATTTGAGCATGCACAGAGACATACTCACATTGTCATCTGAACTCACCACACACCCACCATCTCCCACCAGAGCCACTTGCAAAAGCCTGTAACACTGCTCTGAATCCAACCGGTATTTTCCTCTCCTCTCTGCATTACAGCCACAAGCCCCAAGCCCTGTAGCTCAGCTTGGTTCATCTGGGCCCACTTTGTTAAAATAAACACAAAGGAAGGGAACCCACTGGGCTGGCTGAACAACAAGAAATTCGGCTGCAGAACTCCCTCACACTTGTGTGCACAGCTGATTTTACACCACTCGGCTGCTATGTTCATATTATTTTGTCACAAAGTACAGAACAGCTTTCACCACAAATACTTGGAGCTTGAAAATTACAGCAAAACCAACTTTAGCTGGGTGCAAAGTGTGCTACAAGAGCGGCGTTTGAAGCCCCAATATGACGCAACTGAAATTGCACCAGGGACGGGGGCTTGCTGGAGGACACTGGACCCACGCAAAGCCACAACGTATATATTAGGTGCCTATAGCTCATTCGCTGCCCAGGCTAGGAGCACACTGCAAACAGATTTACACAAGCTACAAATCAATGAGGCAGTGTGGCTATGCCCATGCCAGTGACAAACTGCAGTGGGGAAGGGAGCCTGGACTGCTTGGCAGACCTGCCATTCCCCTCGGCCAGCCTCCCACACCCCCTTCCCTCGCCCCTTCCCCGCCGGTACCCTTCCCCTCTCACAAGTTGAGTGTCGCTGCGGTGGGAGCAGCCCTGCAGTTCTGCGCCCGGCGGTGGGAGCAGCCTGGCCTAAGCGCCCAAGTCACCCCAGTGTGGGTGGGCTGCAGGAGGCCAGCCAGGCCGACACGTCCCTGCGGTGGGCTCCCAGCTGCCAGCCGCCCGGCCACCTGCAGGCCTCCGCCGCCCTACCTTGCTCCTCGCCGGCCCCAAAGCAGGCTCTGGGGTCCTCGGGGGGGAGCGGGGCTCCGCTGCCCTCCAGGGCTTTGCGTTTCTTCGACATCTGGTCGGTGTTTGGGAGTTGAGTTTCTCCTCTCTCTCTCTCTCTCCGGGGAGATGAGTGTATGTAGAGAGAGAGGGAGAGTGTGAGGGAGAGAGACACAGGGAGGGAGAGAGAGAGATTGAAAGAAATCGCTGCTTAAAGAGAGGGGAAGAGACTTTGGAGTGGCTGGAGAGCAAGTAGGAGGCAGGGACTAAGTGGAGAAATCCTACAAATCACAATCCCATCAATTCAGCCCCACGTCTAGAGGGGCTGTTGAGGTCTCCCCCTTCCTTGCTCATTCATCTGAGTGTGTGAGTGAAAATTAAAGATAGAGGTAATAGTCCTCTGTTGCTTTTCCAAATGTTAGCAGGTGGTGCTTTTTTTTT